>CM045937.1:766465-1157561 GCA_025177825.1 Aechmea fasciata | reverse complement strand
ATGAGACTCAATGTGTGGAGGCGTCCTGATGAGCATCCACAACATCCGATTCGCCCAATGCAAAACGATCATGAAGCAGGAGGGTCAATACCTGCCCCTTGGTTGAAGTGAAAAATAGAACGGCCAACCGTGGCCGCGTTGGAGGTAAAAATGACTAGACAGGAGTTAGAAGATAAAATAGCTTCTTTAGAGACAATCATTAAAAGAGGATAACAACCCACTCCCTCGTAAAGCGTGCAGAGTTCTGACAAAAGGAGCGGAACGCGGAGTGAGTCAATAAACACAAGGTTCCAAGTGTTTTAGAACTTGTGTGAAGTGAAAACGGGACCCGAGGAGCAAGAAACTGCAATTCTGCAAAAGTTGCAGAATTGGAGCAGCAGAGACCGGTCCCCATGGGTGGAGACCGGATGCCACGCGAGCCAGATGCGCGAGGAGGAAATTCGGCTAAGTCCTGAAATTCCAGCGTGTGGGATCGGACAATGAGCCAAGACCGGACATCGCAAGACCGGACATCTCGGCCAGGACCGGACATCCTCTGCGAAAAACCAGAAAAAGGGGCTAAGTCCTGGTGGGGTGGCGCACTGGGTCCGGACAACGGTCCGAGACCGGACATCCCGAGACCGGTCCTCAGGGCTAAGACCGGTCTCAGAGCACGAAAAATGCCCAGTCTGGGCAGATTGTAATTTTCGGGATTGGAGGGGTTTATTTGCATTGTTACAACACTATATGCACCCAACCCTCTCCTCTCTCACAGCCATTCACGTCTTCACCATTCTCTCTCATTTCCTCTCTTTCTCTCTCTAGAAAAGGAGCTCTAGAGCTTGGAGAAAAAGGAGAAGAAGGAGAAGAAGGCTTGAAGAAGGTGGATTGGAGGCTTTGAAGGTTCTAGAAGCTCTCCTACAAGGTGGACATTGGGGAGCTTGGGCCAAGGTGAGGTTTCTAAGAAAAACCTAGGTTAGGGTTTGTGTTTTTGGTCCTAAGGAGCTAGGTTTTGAGCTTCTCTTTGGTGTAGGGACCTTGTAGAGCTTCATGCTCCATGAAATGCATGGAAGCTTCATGAGCTCTCATGGTGGATAATTAGGGTTTCAAAGTGAGGCCCTAGAAATAGTTTAGATGGTCTTAGATCATCCCTAAGGGTGGTAACAAGCTCTCTTTTGGTTGTGTATGAGATCAAAACCTAGTTTTCCACATAGGGTTTGGTAGAGCACCCAAATTTGGGGCTTTTTGCCATAGAGGTTCTAGGGTCAAATTGACCTTGTCTATACCCTCGAGCGGGACAAGGTGCATTTGGCGGCCCATTGCTTCGAGGGGTCGGCGCGCCTTTGGTGGAGGCAAGTGAAAGAGGATCGTTCTTTGAACGACACCACTATGGCTTGGGAGACATTTCGGGAGATGCTGTTGATGGAGTATTTCCCCGAAAGCGATAAGAGAAAGATCGAGGAGGACTTCCGCAAGCTACGACAGGGGAGTCGCACAGTGCGCGAGTACGAGAGGGAGTTCACGCACATGATCCATTGCGTGCCGAGCTTGGTCCACGGCGACGCGGACCGGGCAAAGAAGTTCGGGCGTGGGTTGAGGCCGGATATTTTTAAGACAGTTGATTCTTTCCTACCGACGACCTATGGAGAGGTTTTGGACCGCGCACTTTGGGTGGAGCGCGGCAATGCTATTGCGCGAGAGGAGCGCGAGGCTTTTGAGAGGGACAAGGACAGGGAGAAGTCCAAGAAGCGGGCATCGAGTGGGTCCGCGGGGCAGTCGAGCTCTAAGCGGCCCCCTCGACCTCAGCGGTCACAGTGGCGCGGCAGTCGGAGTCAGACACAGAGTCAGACCTCCTACCCGTGTGTTATCTGCGGCGGGAACCACCGAGTTGTTACTTGCCCTCAGCAGGAGGGGCGATGCTTTCGGTGTGGCCAGGCGGGCCACATTGGTCGCGAGTGTCCGGGCGGCTCTCATCTCCCGCACCCTCGCAGCCTTCAGTACAAGACACTCCGCGATACCGGCGGGATCGCCACCCGCTATGTCCGTCTGGACGATCATCGGCACCACGTCGCAGGAGGCACCTCGAGCACCTAGTGGGCGGGTTTTTGCCACTCGTGGAGGAGCACGACTCCAAAGACTGGCCTGATGATGTGGTGGTGTATTATTCGATCCAAGGCACTCGAGCTAAAGCTTTATTTGATACGTGCATCTCATTCATTCATACGTGCATCATTCGCCGAGGCTCATGGGGTAGAGATAGGGCGTCATGATGACCATTGGTGGGTCAACTCTATCGAGCACTCTTTTGCTGTGGACGAGGAGTGCGAAAATTGCCCAGTGCAAATTGGAGATTGGATTATGCCAATCGATCTCCTAGTGGTCGAGCGGTTATCGGGCTTCGACGTGGTCTTAGGGATCAACTGGCTCTCTAAGTACTACGCCGTTATCAATTGTGAGAGGAAGGTTATCACATTTCGTGAACCTGGATAAGAAGAAATGGTCTACCAAGCGTGTAAGGGTGCACGTTTTGCGGCGACCATATCGTCGGTGAGGGCGAAAAGGATGATTAAGGGTGGTTGCAAGGCTTATTTGGCGACCATCGTGGATGCCCAAAGGGAGCACCCGGAATTGAGTAGCATTCGGGTGGTATGCGAGTACCCGGATGTGTTTCCGGCGGAGTTACCGGGATTGCCACCGGACCGGGAAGTTGAGTTTGTCATTGACTTGGTCCCCGGGGCGGCGCCAATCTCGAAGGCTCCGTATAGAATGGCACCGGTGGAGCTTAAGGAACTTAAAGCCCAACTGCAAGACTTGCTCGATAAAGGCCTTGTGCGGCCGAGCGTGTCTCCGTGGGGAGCTCCTGTCGTTTGTGAAAAAGAAGGACGGCACACTTCGACTTTGCGTTGACTATCGCGAGTTGAACAAGGTCACAATCAAGAACAAGTACCCGTTGCCGAGGATTGACGATTTATTCGATCAGTTGCAAGGGTCAAGGGTTTATTCGAAGATTGACCTTCAATCGGGGTATCATCAATTGAAGATACGACCCAAGGATGTGCACAAAACGGCGTACCGTACGCGGTATGGCCATTATGAGTTTACGGTGATGCCTTTCGGGCTTACTAATGCCCCGGCGGCATTTATGGACTTAATGAATAGAGTCTTCCGTCCGCTATTGGACCGGTGCGTCGTGGTATTCATTGACGACGTATTGGTATATTCTCGGACCGAGGAAGAACACGAGAGCACTTGAGAATCGTGTTGGAGACACTCCGGCGAGAAGCTTTATGCCAAATTGAAGAAATGTGAGTTTTGGCTACGGAGGTTACTTTCTTGGGTCACGTTATATCTGGAGGCGGCGTCTCTGTGGACCCAAAGAAAGTTGAGGCAATTAAGGATTGGCCTCGCCCGACAAATGCAACGGAAATTCGAAGCTTTTTGGGGCTTGCGGGCTACTACCGGCGGTTCGTGGAGGGGTTCGCCAAAATAACAACTCCACTAACGCGCCTTACGCACAAAGGGGTGAAGTATGTTTGGGGCCCCGAATGTGAGCGAAGCTTTGAGGAGCTTAAGAAAAGATTGACGACGACTCCGTGCTTGCTTTGCCGACGCCGGGGAGAGTTATGTCGTGTACGTTGATGCTTCTTACGTTGGTCTCGGTGCGTTCGATGCAAAATGGCCGAGTTATCGCTTATGCTTCGCGCGCTTAAAGACATACGAGAAGAACTACCCGATTCACGACTTGGAGTTAGCGGCGGTCATTTTCGCGCTAAAGCTTTGGAGGCATTACCTATACGGGGAACATTGTGAGATTTACACGGATCATAAGAGTCTCAAGTATTTGTTCACCCAGAAAGAGTTGAATATGCGACAGCGGCGGTGGTTAGAATTGCTTAAAGACTATGATGTTACTATTCTATATCACCCCGGGAAAGCAAATGTCGTGGCCGATGCTTTGAGTAGAAAGTCGGCGGAGAATTTGGCGACGGCGATTACACCTCAACCTGCATTGCACAAGGAGATGCAGCGGTTAGGGCTTGAAGTGGTGGCGCCGGGAGTGCCGGCAACAATTGCTATGTTGATCGTGCAACCCACCTTGTTGGAGAAGATAAAGGAGTTACAAATTTCCGATCCTTATCTCCAAAAGGTGCGGGGCGAAGTAGAGAACGGTAGTGCCGAAGATTTTGGCATTGGGACCGACGGAACACTACGGTATCGGAACCGTTGGTGTGTGCCCAAGGACGATGATCTTCGGAGGGCAATTATGCAAGAAGCACACCACTCCCCCTATAGCATTCACCCGGCACCAAGATGTACCAAGACTTGAAACTCCATTATTGGTGGCCGGGTATGAAAAGGGACATTGGAGAGTTTGTGGCACAATGTCTCACGTGCCAACAAGTAAAAGCGGAGCGTCGCTTTCCAGCGGGGAAATTGCAAAGTCTACCAATACCCGTGTGGAAGTGGGAAGACATTTCTATGGACTTTGTGACGGGTTTGCCTAGGTCACAAGGCGGGCACGACGCGATTTGGGTAGTTGTGGACCGGTTGACAAAATCGGCTCACTTTTTGCCGATCCACACTACTTGGTCGGGAGACAAGCTAGCTCAAGTGTATCTCGACGAGGTCGTGAGGTTACACGGGGTTCCGGTGTCAATTGTATCGGATCGGGACCCGAGGTTCACCTCTCATTTTTGGAAGAGCTTGCAAGATGCTTTGGGTACACGGCTCAATTTTAGCACGGCATTCCATCCTCAAAGTGACGGTCAATCGGAGAGGACTATTCAGATACTTGAGGATATGCTTCGGGCGTGTGTACTCGACTATAAGGGCGTATGGCACGATTTCCTACCAATGGCGGAATTCGCATACAACAATAGCTACCAAGAGAGTATTGCGATGGCGCCATTCGAGGCCCTTTATGGTAAGAAGTGTCGTTCTCCAATTCATTGGAGCGACGAGAGAGCGGCACTTGGCCCCGATGTTGTGCGGGAGGCGGAGGAGAAGGTCCGCCTAGCCCGACAAAGACTCACGACGCGCAATCTCGGTAAAAGAGTTATGCCGATAAGCGGAGGAAAGATCTAGAGTTTGCGGTTGGAGACCGCGTATTTTTGAAAGTATCACCTATGCGCGGCATAAAAAGGTTTGGAGTTCGGGGAAGTTAAGTCCCCGATATATCGGACCTTTTGAGGTATTGGAGCGGATCGGTGCAGTAACATTCACGTTGGCATTACCACCGCGACTTGCGGCACAATGTGTTTCACGTTTCGAACCTTCGCAAGTATATCCACCATTCGGCTCATGCATTAGAGTATGAATCGGTGGAGTTAAACGAGGACCTAACCTATGAAGAGTACCCGGTTTGTATTCTTGGGAAAGGTGAAAAGAAGCTTAGGAATCGCAAGATTTCCTACGTCAAGGTCCAGTGGAGCAATCATGCAGTGCGTGAAGCCACTTGGGAGCTTGAGGACACAATGAGGAAGGAGTACCCTCACTTGTTCGAATCGACAAGCTAAGGTATGTGTTAAGTTTCGCGGACGAAACTAATTTTAAGGGGTGGAGAATGTAGCATATCGAAAATTCGACAATAAGATCGGACTTTGGCCAAATTGACTAAAGTGCGAAAATAAAATAGTTGGACATGTTCCAATTGCCATTCAAAACTTCTTGAAAGGTTAAAAGATAGTCTAAAAGAGTTAAAAGGGTTTTGGCGTTGTTCGGCGCGAAGTCGAGTCGAAACGGCACGAAAAACACATGTCTGGGCATTTTGTACCGGTACAGGCAAAGTTGCTGTACCGGTATAGCAACTTTGACCGAGAGGGAGAGCTCTCGGGTTTGTGAGGTTTTTGGTGTTTATACCGCACAAGCCGTTTTTATACCGGTATAAATATTGCGAAAGAGGGCGGCTCTCGGGTTTGCCTCTCGGAGCATTTTATACAGATAAGACTCGGATTTGTACACAGCGAAACCGAGAGGCAGCCTCGGTTTGTCTTCGGAGCGTTTATACCGGTACAAGACTGGCCTTGTACCGGTACAAAATGGGACTGACAGCAGTTTGTGAACTGCGCGAAATAAAAGAAGTAGAGGGACTTTTTGGCTATTGTTACAACACAATAAGCCCTCCCACACCCCTCTCTCACAGCACACTCACTACCCTCTCATTTTCTTTCTTGTGTTCCCTTTCTCTCTCTAGAAAAACCCTAGGGTTGGGTGGAGAAGGAGAAGGAGAAGGAGAAGAAGGTGGGTTTGGAGCTCTTGGTTGGCTTGGAGCTCTCCAACAAGGAAGGATCTTGGTAGAGCTTGGTACAAGAGGTGAGTTTCTACAAGTTTAACTCTAGGGTTTAGGTTTTCTCCTAAGTTTTGGAGTTTCTAGCTTCTTGCTAGTGTTAGAGGCATGCTAGGACTAAGAACACCATGAAAGCTCCATGAGAGCTCAAGTGCTCTCATGGTAATTTCTTAGGGTTTGTTGTAAACCCCAAATGGATGGTTCTAATGGGTCAAGGATGATTTTAGAGAGCTTCTAGGTTGATCTAAAGCTATATTTTGCTTGTGAATGAGATCAAAACCCTAGGTTTGACATAGGGCATTGTTGGAGCACCCAAAATTGGGGCTTTTGAACATAGGGTTTCTTGGGTCAAATTGACCTTGTAGAAACCTAATTGGGGGTATTCCCGACGCGTGGGACAACTCCGTTTAATTAAACGAAAATGACTAATGCGATACTCCGGTAGCCACTAGCTATGGCGCTAACCCCTTGCCCCGGTCCTCCGCCGCCCCGCTCGTGCTAGGACCTGTGGGGTTAGTGGTGTGAGAACTACAACAAAGTTCCCAGTGGGTCCGGCAACCAACCACGCCGACTTTCCCACTAGGTCTAAATCAAGCGTAATAGAAAGAAAGGTAAGATAATAACCAACTAACAAATGCAACTAATACGCTTGAAAGTAACGATAAAATGCTCAAACTGTAAAGCATGCAAGATCATAAGTTCAATACCCAATCTCTTGGCTAACCCGTTGGGACCGTCCTCTGGAAAACTCATTCCCCGGAAAACTCATTCCAGTGGTGACCAACTCCGGAGTGCACCGCTCGAGGGGGAGCTACCACCCCCGAGCAAGGACTATATGGCGAGTACGATCAATCCTTAACTTTAAGGATTCCAAATCTCAATCTATTCCTTGCCTTCAAGGAGAACTTATGTTCATATGACCCTTAACTCTAAGGTTGTTGTCATAATGTCAATCTCATGACTCTACTAGTGTTATGTACACTACTTGTTCTTGTTCTCATTCTTTGATGCCACACATGTTGTCTAAGGATTCTAGACTCATCTTTGTCACATTCTCTAAGTACATGTCCAATGTCACATTCACTTGTCAACTACACCACGTTCTTGTCCTTGTTCTTTAGCATGCATACATAGGGTTCTTGTTATTTATCATATGATCTCATACAATTATATCTCATGCATTTGAACTCACACATTGCAATATAACTCATAATTACCCTACTATGCATTATGCTCAAAATATATAGAATGCTCAAAAGTGACACTTAGACATAGAAAGAATTTCGGTGTCCTTGGAATGCACCACCCACCTTCTAAAATTATGGATGGGTTGCCCGTCGAATTTCGTAGCTAACCGAGCCCTATTTTGAAATCTGCGCAGTTATCAGATTTTACATCAGGCTAGCTTACATAGCAACTCATAGATAGGCTTTTCGTTTAATTAAACGGAGTTGCCCCACGCGTCGGGGATACCCCCAATTAGGTTTCTACAAGGTCAATTTGTGTGACGCACTGGACTTGTGCAAATAGCAAGGTTCGAGTGTGGATGTGAGATTTGCGCTTTTTCAGATTTTCTGGAGGGTCGTTGACTGTGTTCCGACCTATAGCACGAGTACCGAGGTTAGTGGATGATTTCCAAGCACTAAAGTCCAAAAAGCTGGATTTTAGGTTGCTCTCGGGTTGGAATTTCAGAGCTTTTGTACCGGTACAAAATTGTTGCTATACCGGTACAAAATGATGGCTATACCGGTACAAGCCGAGATTTATACCGGTATAGATGAGCGGCTGGACAAACCCGAGGCTCGGGTTTGCTGTTTCGCAGGGTTTATACCGGTACAAACTGGATTTGTACCGGTACAAGCTGGCAGTTTTTGAAAATCCGAAACTGTAGGGACTGTTTGGCATTTTGTTGCTTTATACATATGCCCCTTCACCCCTAGGGCTCATTTTGAGCCCTTCACTGCAGGAGATAGAGGTAGGGAGCTCTCCCCCTTTTTCCTCCTTTGATTTCTTGGGTCTAGGGTGCTCTTTGGTGGTTTAACCCTTCTCTCTTCTTCTCCTTTTGCTTCTTGGTGCATCCTCCACCATGGATGAAGCTTGGTGCTTGGTTTGGGAGCAAGTTGAGGGAAAGATCTTCAAGTTTGGTGGACTTGGAACTTGTTTGTGAGCTTCTTGAAGGTAGGCATCACCTCTATTTCCTCTAGTTTGGGATTTTGAAGCTTTCTACTTGTTGAAACCCTAGTTTTTGTAGATTAGGGTTTATTTTGGGGATTTGCGACCTAGGGCTTTTAGAGTCCAATTAATTGGTTTAGAACCTTTGTTTAGGTTGCCTTGGAAGAGATCTCACATCCATTTGAGGATTGGAGAAGGATTTTTACTCTAAGGTGAATTTTTGCTTACTCTCTACATAGAAGCTTAAAGTTTGAACTCAAGACTTATCTCTTGAGGTTGTAACTCCTAGGATCTACCTTGTAGGGTACTAGGAGTAGGAATCGAAGCTTCGTTAGCGGTTCGGAGCGACGGTGGGTTTGGCCTCACCTAGCACAATGAGAAATTCTCATTGGTGCTTATTTGCTTATGGTTAAATGGAAATTAGTGCATTTTCATGTTATTTGATTTATTTGTGAATTTTAGAATGCTTAAGATACATATGTTATGTGTAACGCAATTTTACTCTATATAGTAGAGACGTATGCATGTGAGAGCTGAAGCTTTGTAGCATTCTATTGGGAAACTTGAAACTATGTGTTTGAGAGGACTTTGACATGTGTTTGAGAGCATAGAACTATACATGATATAGGAGAAAAGCCCTTGTCATTAAGCGGCATTGGCTTGGCATCAAAAGTGTAGAATAGTGAGCTAATGTCATCAAGCGGCATTAGGCTCGTGAATGAACTTGACATAGAAATTCTAGTGTCATGAGAATTTGTTGTACTAGACCTTAGGGTTGCTAGTGACATTTGCCATGTGTGGGACTTGGGACTTGGACTTGCTTGTTGCCATTTGTGCTCTTCGCACATGCTTGTGAGGGTCGCTCTCTACAAGCCGGCACCCCGGAGTTAGCCTTTGCGATGTATTCGCACGTGCGGTATTGAGAAACCTATGGGGCCGAAATGGTTAGACTCATTCCTACGGGGATGTTGGGGCTACCACGACACTTAGGGGGCGCAAGCGGGATTGCACTTGTGTAGATCCCAAATTGAGATTGAACATCGTCTTTCTATAATAAAGGATAATCACTACTTAACTTAGATTAGTAGTTGGATATATATGTTGTGATATAGTATTGGACATAGTAGAATACTTGATAGGTCTTCATTTCTATTATAGTATACTTGTGAACTTATTTGAATATACTTGTTTAAGTTGGCTATCGGGTAGATTAAAGCATGTAATATAATTACCTTGGGTTAATTATTCAGCTTTTCTGTTACGCTTTATTTACAGTTATTTATTTCAGTACTTATATTACTCTCTTTTGGGCCTAGTGGAGCAACTTTGTGCAGGTCAGTAATTGCCCACTGGGTACTATATGTTTATAGTTCTCACGCCCTCTGTTTCGACTCGTTTCGGTGCCTTCTCGCATCGGGGAGGCTCGGGACCGCGGCAAAGGAGTTGCCTCGGATAGCGGCTTGTGAGAGGGTTTTGGATAGGTGGTTTCCTTTTTCTCTTGTTTTATTTTGGAGAGAAGGAGTGTTTTTACCTTGTATAGAGACCACCACTTTTGTGTAGTTGAGAGGTATTGATGTTAACTGTGTACTACTCTCTATTTCTTTATTAGTGATTTAGACACTTTACTTTCTTTTACTTGTGGTTTGGTTCTTGTTTAGTTGTGGCTCTGATATTCATAGTTGTAGCCTTATATTGTTTTAAATTCCGCTGTTTCTAGTTAGACGCCTTGTATGTGTTGACATATGGCGGGGCTGGGCACGCTTTGGGGAAGGTCCCGTCGACCCGGGCGTGACAGATTAATGTGGTATCAGAGCCTAGGGTGACGTCTTAGAGGACCTAGTAAACCTTAGGCTGGTTGGACTATAAGAATTAGACTCGTGAGAGACGTGATCTATTTGACTTATAAGCGAAAGTGTTTGATTGGGTTTTATGATAACTCTAAAATGTTGGAGTTTAATCGAAGTGTATAACTTCTAGCTTCGCGGAGGGTTACGTTGGCGGCCGACAACGTAACATCGGGAGTTAGTAGAAAGCACACTTCTTTACTTTCGCACGATCTGGGTTTCTGAGTGGGGATTGCGATAGCGTGGGTTTTATTAACTTGCGCTTTTATGTTGTTGCAGTGTTGATGCCTATCACTCGCTCCCAGTCTATTGGAGCAGTGGACATGGCACATCTTGAGGAGGTCGAGACCTCCGCTACTTCTGAGTCCAGCGAGGTCCGCGAGCTGAGGGATCAGGTGGCGGTCCTCACTGACCTTGTGGCTCAGCAGACGGCGGCGGCCCAAAGAACAAAGCCGAGGCGGCGCGCCGACAGACGAGAGGATGAAGCGACCGGAGGACCTTCTTCTCGCAGCCAGGCGGCCGCTGTGGAGGCCAGAGACACTGTACCACCAGCTCCAGCCGAGGAGGTAGCACCGAGGGCGCCGACTCCAGCGCCCGGATCCTTACATTCTGTGCCGTCTGTGGCACGGCAGGAGAGAGTGGCGACGGCACCGCCGCTCGTATGCCCCGGAGGAGCAAAGTTGTTCCCGACGATGGTTGAGGGACTTGAGCGTGATCGACTTATGAGCCGCCTCAACGAGTTCAAGAGGTGCAATCCACGTGTGTTCGATGGCGAGAACGTGGATCACTGGATAGTCGAGAAGTGGCTTATGCATATGGAGAAGCTCTTTCGCGACACTTTTGTTGAGGAGAGTGACAGAGTTTGGCTCGACACTCACCACCTGGACGGCGAGGCCTATCAGTGGTGGCGGGACATTTAGGAGAACCCGAGCACCGACTTAGCAGCGATGACTTGGACCAGGTTCAAGGGACTGTTACTTGAGCACTACTTCCCCGACAGTGTTCGACGCCAGATGGAGACGGACCGCGCAGCCTTGCGCTGTGGGGAGCGGACAAAGGTGCAGTATGAGCGGGAGTTCACCGTGCTTCTACACTGTGTACCTTTCGTCGTGCGGGACGACGAGGATAAGGCCAGGATCTTTGAGAGTGGACTGAGGCCTTCTATCTATAGGCTTGTGCAGTCCGCTAACCTGCGCACTTACCGTGAGGTGGTAAATCGCGCTCTTATTGTGGAGCGGGGCGCGATAGTCTTGAAGGACAGGCAGGAAGGCTTGGATCGGGGCAAGGGCAAGAGGCCCTCAGGCGAGGGTGCGAGCCAGGCGCACTCTAGGAAGCCGCCAAAGTACCCCGTGAGCCGCCACGTGGACGAGGACCCCCACAGCGCCGAGGATCGAGCGGCGACCGCCGCGATGTGTGATTTGTAGCGGCCCCCACCACCCCCGACAAGGTGCCCGCAGGGCGGGGCCGATGCTTCTCTTGCGGCCGGAGGGCCATTTTCACCGAGTGTCCGAGGATCCGCCCCCACACCGTCGACAACAAAGACCGGCTTCACTGTGTTCCAGCCGGGGACACCCGCAAAGATCTTACCGTGCCGGGAGATCTTCTCGCACGCAGACAGAGCGAGGGTCACGACAGTGGCCCGAGTTGACGATGGTATGCCGCCTGCATCGAGGCAATGGCAGAATGAGGACGTGGGTGTATCATTTTGATTTCCTGCATTCGAGTTCGTGCTTTATTTGATACCGGCGCATCTTGTTCTTTTATTGATCGGCTATTTGCCGAGTTGCATAGCATTCCTATGACTTCCTTGTTGCATTCGGGGCGAGTGGTTATACCCGGACATTATATAGACGTTCAGGAGTGTTGTGCTAGTTGCCCGGTTCAGATTGGGGATTGGATCATGCCCGCGGACCTATTTGTGGTGCGCAAACTTGGAGAGTTTGACATAGTTTTGGGCATGGATTGGTTGACCCGGTACTTTGCTACGATCGATCGTGTGAGTCGTACTGGGACTTTTAGAGAGCCTAGTCACGAGGAGGTTGTGTTTCGGGGCTGCCGCAGCTCCTCTCGAGCTAGGCGGTTGATTAGTAGCGGGTGCATAGCCTATTTGGCCGCATTGCACCCCGAGATGTTGAGGACTCTCCTAGGATTGAGGATATCCCCGTGGTGAGGGAGTTCCAGGATGTGTTTCAAACAGAGCTACCAGTGAATGCCGCCTGATAGGGAGATTGAGTTTGTAGTAGATCTCGTCCCTGGGACTACTCCAATCTCAAAATCGCCCTATAGGATGGCACCAGCAGAACTTAAGGAGCTGAGGGCACAGTTGCAGGATCTTTTGGATAAAGGTTTTGTGAGGCCGAGTGTGTCGCCTTGGGGAGCACCGGTTCTCTTTGTGAGGAAAAAGGACGGATCACTTCGCTTATGTATGGATTATCGTGAACTTAACAAAGTCACGATTAAGAATAAGTATCCGTTGCCGAGGATCGATGATCTGTTTGATCAGCTTCAGGGATCTAGCGTGTACTCCAAGATCGACTTGCAGTCGGGTTATCATCAGCTGAAGATCAAGCCTGAGGATGTGTCAAAGACGGCTTTCAGGACACGGTATGGACACTATGAGTTCACCGTTATGCCGTTTGGGCTTACTAATGCCCCGGCAGCTTTTATGGATTTAATGAACCGTGTCTTCAAGCCATATTTGGACAGATTTGTCGTGGTGTTTATAGACGACATTTTGGTCTATTCCCGAAGTGATGCGGATCACGAGGAACACTTGAGATTGGTACTTCAAGTGCTTCAGGAAAAGAAACTCTATGCCAAGTTGAAGAAATGCGAGTTCTGGCTTAGAGAGGTGGCTTTTTTGGGCCATGTGATTTCGGGATCAGGTATAGCCGTGGACCCCAAGAAAATTGAAGCCGTCAAGGATTGGCCAAGACCGACGAGTGTCACAGAGATACGGAGTTTTATTGGTTTGACCGGCTACTACAGGAGGTTTGTTGAGGGATTTGCTAAGTTATCTACTCCCCTCACGAGACTCACGCATAAAGGCACCAAGTTTATTTGGAATGAAGCGTGCGAGAAGAGCTTTCAAGAGTTGAAGCTGCAATTGACTACCGCGCCAATCCTAACCTTGCCAGTTGCTGGAGCAGGGTATGTGATTTATAGCGATGCTTCCTTTAACGGATTGGGTTGCGTGTTAATGCAGGACGGAAAGGTGATCGCGTATGCTTCTCGCCAGTTGAAGGAGTATGAAAGGAATTATCCTACTCACGATTTGGAGTTGGCGGCCGTAGTGTTCTCACTGAAGCTATGGCGCCACTATCTTTATGGCGAGCGGTGTGAAGTGTATACGGATCACAAGAGCTTAAAGTACCTGTTCACTCAGAAGGAGTTGAACTTGAGACAGCGCAGATGGTTGGAGCTGCTCAAGGATTATGATCTGACGATACTCTACCACCCAGGCAAGGCTAACGTGGTGGCTGATGCGTTAAGTAGGAAATCGACGGAAAACTTAGCGATGATGATAGTTACTCAACCGCCGTTGATCGAGCAGTTGAAGCGGCTAGAGTTGGAGGTGGTGGCTCCTGACACACCTATGAGGTTGATGACATTAGTGGTGCAACCTACTTTATTGGAAAGAATTAAGGAAAAGCAACCTCTTGATGCGGAGTTGCTAAAGATCCGAGCAAAGATGATTGATGGTTGCACCGGGGACTTTACTTTGGACGGTGGTGACTTGATGAGATTCCGTGGGCGGATTTGTGTACCGGCGGAACCGACACTTAAAGATGAGATCCTTCTAGAAGCACACCGTGCACCTTATGCTATACATCCGGGAGGCACCAAGATGTATAAGGATTTGAAACTACACTATTGGTGGCCCGGGATGAAAAAGGATGTTGGCGAGTTTGTAGCTCGTTGTTTAACTTGCCAACAAGTGAAGGCTGAGCATAGAGTTCCCGCGGGGAAATTACAGAGCATACCGATTCTAGTGTGGATGTGGGAGAAGATCACCATGGACTTTGTGATGGGATTGCCTCGCTCCCAGGCCGGGCATGACGCTATTTGGGTGATCGTGGATAGGTTGACGAAATCGGCACATTTCATACCGATCCATACCACTTGACCGGAGAGAGACTCGCACGTTTACTTGGACGAGATTGTGCGACTTCACGAGTACCTACCTCGATTGTATCGGACGGGGACACACGTTTTGTGTCACACTTTTGGAGGAGTCTCAGACGCCTTGGGTACTCGATCGGATTTCAAAGATCGTTTCCACCCTCAAAGTGACGGGTGAGCGTACTATACGTACACTCGAGGACATGCTTCGAGCCCGCGTGATCGACTCGTGGAGGATGGTCGCAAAGATCTACCGATGGCAGAGTTTGCTTATAACAATAGTTATCAAGCAAGCATCAAGATGGCGCCATTTGAGGCACTCTATGGACGGAAATGTAGATCGCCACTTCATTGGAGTGAAGTTGGGGAGAGTTTGGCTCTAGGCCCAGATGTGCTCCAGGAAGCAGAGGACAAGGTTCGCATTGCTAGGGAGCGGTTGTTGACAGCCCAGAGTAGGCAGAAGAGCTATGCTGATAGACGTCGACGAGACTTGGAGTTTCAGATTGGAGACCATGTCTTTTTGAAAGTCTCGCCGACCAGAGGAGTCAGGAGATTTGGGATTCGGGGTAAGTTGAGCCCCCGTTTCATTGGACCGTATGAGATTTTGGAGCGTGTGGGCCCGGTAGCGTATAGACTGTTAAGGATTTTGTGTTGGCAAGTTTCGTGAATTGAGTCGGAGTCTTGAAGGATCGGAACGAATCGAAGAACGACGAAGAATCAAAGACTTCGAAGAAAAGAAAATTGGCTCACGATGTGAATCACGATGTCTAGGTAAGTTTTTAATTCATAATATGGTGATTCATACTTAGTTATAGGCATTAGAATCATAAATTAATGTTTAATGATTAGAAATTATATTGGAACTTTGTAATTTTCGGAAATTGGAAAATTTACAAAGTGTACCGACTCAGACTCGAACTCGTACGGGTACGTAATCATACCCATTACCGAATAACAAAAAGTGTACGGGTACGTAATCATACCCATTACCTAATGTACTCGAACTTGTACGGCATTATCATATCCATTACCATCAGCTGAACCCGTACTGCACAAGCATGGTTGCTATACCAGATAGCCATCAATCCATTACCTAGAATGGCCCTTCGCAGAAAAATCTTCCGTCATTGCATTACCGGTAATGGCCCTGTTTTTGTACCGGTACAAGAAGGTAAAAATCTGATTTTTCTCTAATCCGAATCTAATTGATTCTAAAGTCTATAAATAGGTTCTTAGGATTCTCTAACTCTGTGTGCTTCATGAAAATACTTGTTTGAAAAACCCTAGAGGCTAGGAATTCATCTAAAACCTATTTCTACATTATAGCCTCTTCTAGGTCAAATCGAGACATAGTAAATCCTTCTCTATATGTCGATTTGATCTACGCTTCGCTTGGAGTTTTCTTCTTCGGTTTTCTACGATACTCCTAAGCGAAGGATCACCATATTCATGATATTGTTTATGGTCGGCGTCGTGGATTCGGCGTGAGGCGTCGTGGATTCGGCGTGTTCGTGGCGTCGTGGATTCGGCGTGTTGAAGACTTTGTGGATTCGAAGCGGAGGCGTTTCGTGGATTCGGAACGTGGCGTTCGTGGATTCGGGCGTGATCGTGGACAACTCGGTGGAGTGCGCGGAGATCCATAAGAGAGTTAGAGAGGTTAAGTCCGTGGAGTCGGTAATCACCTTGTAATCTTTTCTTTTAGTGGATTGTTATTCGCGTGTTGGTCCCGTGGGTTTTTTACTCCGAGTTGGAGTTTTCCCACGTAAATCTCGGTGTGCTTTTTAATTTCCGCATTTACCTTTTTAAAGAATCGAGAATTGTGGTTTTTGGCCGATACACCTATTCACCCCCCTCTAGGTGTTGTTTGATACAATCTAGATAGATCCTTGGGGCTACCCCATAACTCACAATTGGTATCATGGCGGGATCTAGATATATTGCTATCTAATGGCCGAAGAGTTAGTAGGTGTGTTAGAAACTTATAAGATGACTTTTCCTACTAACCAATCTTCTTCCAAGTCTTTCTCTAAAAGTACAGGGATTGCGTTGAAAACATCAAAGGAAGAAGACGTGGACTCGGATTCCGGCGATGAGGAATCAAACGACGAGGAATTAGCGGAAGCATACAATCAACTTCTTGTTGAGTCGCGGAAGATGGCGAAACTCAATAAAAAGTTGAGGCGTCGTTTATTCGATCTTGAAGAAGAGAACAAGAATTTGAAGACCACAAATAATACTCTTGAGGAGGAACGGAATCAATCTTGAATAATAATTCGGTCCTCCAAAAGAAGCTAGAAGAATCGGATTTAATTATCAAATCTACTATGGATAAAGTTGGATTTTTGGAGCATCAATTTGAGGAAACATACAAATCCAACAAAGCATTGACAGAGCAAGTCCATCAACTAAGTCCGATATTCAAAAGTTTTCGTCGGGAACGAAGAAATTGGATAACATGCTCGGATTGGGTCAAACGAGCAAGTTAGGTCTTGGATACGAACGGACATATGTTGAGAAGGATCAAAAGATGACATCGAAAGCCTCAACAAGTTTGAAGGAGAAGGTGTGTCATAGATGTGGCATCAAAGGACACATCAAAAAGAGTTGTCCGAACAAAAATTTCAAGTCTCAATCGGCAACTTCGAAACGACAATTGGTATCATCTAAAACTCGACATCCCCGACGGAATCAAAAGAAAAATCAATTGAGTCGAGTGCATCAAGCAAACCGTGACTCACATGTGAACCGGAAATCAAACCCACAACTGAATCGGATTTCTAAGTCGAAGCCACAAGCGGTTTGGGTTTCTAAGCCTCAACAACAACATCAATCGAAGAAACTTGCTTCGAAAGGACCTATGGTAGTTCAAACGTTTAAACGAACCACAAAAATCGTCAACAAGCCAAGACAACCAACAATCCGACAAGCTTGGATCCGAAAAGGTGATATCTTTCCTTGCTCCTCGTCTTAGTTTATTTTTATTTTTATAATGCTTTGATTGGTGCTTATTGCATATTTTTCTTTCATTGCATTATATGTTTAGACGGGGTTTGAATTGTTTAAAATTTTGTTTTGAAAATCTTGTTGAGGAAAGGTAAAGGGGAATTTTTAATTTGATTGAAAATTTACTTGAGAAAGGAGATGATTTAAAATCATAAAGTTAGAGAGATTAAAGGTTTTTTAAAAGAGCCTTAACCGGTATCTAAAGTCAATTCAAATTGAATTAAATTCATATTAATTATCGGTTTCACTCCACTTTTTATTATTTTAACGATAATTTAATATGTGATTTCTTCTTACATACATTCATCAAAATTTTGAAATTAATTTTAATCTCTTGGTAATTAATTCATCTTGGTAGTGAATGTTGAATATAATTGATGGATATTTGCTAATCGACTAAAGTTCGTCAAAATTATTTTCAAATGTGAGATTGTCTAGTTTAGGGGGAGTTTGAATATTTAAAAAAAGAAAAGAGAAACTCCTATATTTAAAAGATGTGGAAAGAGTTACATCCGAAAGGAGTGTGAAAACTACCACCACATGTAGGAAAGAGCTACCACCCCGGTCGTCCGGTACGTGTGTGAAGCTACCACATGAGAATTTATATGAAAAACCGAAAAGGTTGACAAAAATAAAAAGTTTAGAATTTTCGGTGATATAAGGTGATAGTTTGAAAAAGATGCTCAAAGAGCCACCCCCGGTGGTTATTAGCTAAATCTATATTTTGAACGGGTTGCGACTTATTGGTGTCAATTTTGCTAAATTTCTAAAAATTATTTTTCATCAATTTGCATCTTAATGTTTTGAAACATTAGATTATTTTTAATATCAAATTTTAATGTTTTGATGTCTTTTGAAATCACTTAATATTTTATCTTCATCATAATGATTTTTGGAGTACAACTTTTAATTTGTATGAAATTAATCTAATTTTGTAGGATTTTTGAGAAAACAAGGCAAAATTTTTTATGAGCAGGATACGGAGTGATTTTACCTTTTTGAGCTTCAATATCTATATTTTATCTTTTTTCTCCTAAGACTATGTCTAGTTTGCTTATTTTTGGTATCTAGATTTATAACTATGACATGACTACTTTTTTTTTGTTAGTTTGCTTTTCTCTCTATTTGTGTTTCTTTTTGGCAATTTTTGACAAAAAGGGGGAGAATGAAGAACAAGGTATCGAGGTTGAAGATATTTGGTATTTGATGCATACACAAAGGGGAGACATGGTAAGATTAAGGAGAGAGAAGGAGAGATGTAATTTTGAACATGAACAAAGAAAGTTGGAGAAAAGAACAAAAGAACGGAGAAGAGGTATTACATTAACTTTGAAAATTTGTTGAAAATTTTGTTTTGCAGGAAATCAAGACTTCAAGACTCCTAGTTGCGTCTAAGTCATAGAGTTTGTTTTTAGAAGTTTTGATGTATTTTTGGATCTAAATTGTATTTGGATTACACGCGAGAAGTTTAATGTTTTGGTGATGACATTTAACTTCGTTTCTCTTTATGATGTAATTTTAGTGAGCTTTTGTGTTTTGTCACGAAATTGCCAAAGGGAGAGATTGTTAAGGATTTTGTGTTGGCAAGTTTCGTGAATTGAGTCGGAGTCTTGAAGGATCGGAACGAATCGAAGAACGACGAAGAATCAATGTAAGGTACTGGACTTCTAAAACTATGAAGTTACGGTGTACCTTTGGTTGGAAAGCCATTTGGATGGTTTCGGTGAAGTCCGAGAGCTTTCGGGCGTTTTCAATGCATTAGGAGCAAGAACGGAGCCCGAAAGGCAATGTTAGGTCGTGAGCGAAATCCGACGCTTGCGCGGATGAGATAATGATGTGGACACGATCCAAATCATGTGTGGGGAGTCTCGGTGCGATTTCAAGTGAATCGAGACACAAAAGTCCAAAAGTGAGTTAGAACGGAGAAGAAATGGAACCCGAAAGGCTACTTTGGGCCGTGAGCCAAATCCGGCACTTGCGCGGGTGAAGTGATGATTTGGACATGATCTAAATCATGTTTGGGGAGTCTCGGTTCGATTTGAAACGAATCGGAGGTCAAACGGGCCAAAAGTGAGTTGGAACGGAGAAGAAACGAAAAAAGCTGAAAATTTGGCTAAGTCCTTTGAGTGGGCTGAGGGGACCTGCGGGGTCGGGACATTGATCCAATGTCCGGACATCCAATGTCCTGGACAATGGTGGATGTCCTGGACCCAAAGAAGTCGGAAAATGGGCAAAAGGGCCCTGCGCAGGCCAGGTCGGGACATTGATGAATGTCCGGACATCCAAGGTCCGGACATTGATGGATGTCCGGTCTCAGCAGCCCGAAAATGCCCAGTTTGGACTGTTTCAAATATTGCAAAGTTGAGGGGTTTGTTTGCAATTATGCAGGGGGTTAAGTGAATAGAGGGTAATAAAACCCTTTCTCTCCCTCTCACTCCCTCAGAACTCTCTCCCTCTCTCTCTCATTTCGACCGAAGCAAGAAGAAGGAGAAGAAAGAAAGAAAGAGAAGAAAGAAAAGAGAGAAGAAGAAGGAAGAAGATGAGGAAGATGATGGAGATCAAGGTGGAGACCTCCATGGCTATCTTCTCCCTCTTCCTCGAGCTCGAAGCAAGCTTATAGAGGTAAGCTTCTAAGCTCCCTCTCATGGTGGATTTTCGTAGAGGGCTTTTTAAACCCTAGAAATGGTTGGATTAGAACCCCTTGAGGCTAAATGGAAGATCAAGGCGTAAATCTAGGGATTTACTGTAGGTTTTGCATAGATGCAAACCTAGGGTTCGATTTGGGGGTTTTTAGAAAAAGATGAGATTGATCTCATTTGACCCCATAGAAACCTAATTGGGGGTGCAACGAACGCGTTGGCGTGCTCGGTTCGGTGATCCGACGAGCGGTTGCAAAGATATTAATATTTTAATGTATTCATACCAGATGTCCGCAGCACGCAAGATAGGAGCCCTAAATTCATGAAAACGGAACTGGGGCAACTTGAAGGCGTGGGGCAACGGCACGAAGTCTCAGATCGAGATTCGGAGATCGTTCGGTTGGTCGCGCGCGAGTTCGAGTCGACCGGGTCACGGTGGCGGGCGGCCGATTGCGAGTGACGACGAGCAATCGAGAGCAAAACCAAGGTGGGTGTGTTTACCGAAGCGACTAGGTCGCCTGTATGTCTAAGAGTCATATCTCTCTTATTGAAGCATGTTCATACTAAATAAGTAGAAATGAATGTTAGCGACATAAAGTAAAACGCTAAGTAGATGCAAGTGAATGAGTGAAATGCATGATAGGGTTAGTATGGTCAGATGACTTTCCTTGTATGCTTTCTTATCGTGCGGAGCTATGGGCGTCGCATTAGGACATAGGGTGTCTGTAAGGTACTGGACTTCTAAAACTATGAAGTTACGGTGTACCTTTGGTTGGAAAGCCATTTGGATGGTTTCGGTGAAGTCCGGGAGCTTTCGGGCGTTTTCAATGCATTAGGAGCAAGAACGGAGCCCGAAAGGCAATGTTAGGTCGTGAGCGAAATCCGACGCTTGCGCGGATGAAGTGATGATGTGGACATGATCTAAATCATGTTTGGAGAGTCTCGGTTCGATTTGGAACGAATCGGAGGTCAAACGGTCCAAAAGTGAGTTGGAACGGAGAAGAAACGAAAAATGCTGAAATTTGGCTAAGTCCTTAAATGTTGGGCTGAGGAGACCCACTGGGTCCGGACAAGAGAGTGCTGTCCGGACAATGGCTGTCCGGACAATGGATGATGTCCCATTACGTAGGTCGTCAAATGGGCAAAAGTGTGTCCCAGGACAATGGGGAGTCCTGTCTGGCTCAAGACGAAAATGCCTTTAATGTTTTGAATATTGCAAAGTTGAGGGGTTTGTTTGCAATTATGCAGGGGGTTAAGTGAATAGAGGGTAATAAAACCCTTTCTCTCCCTCTCACTCCCTCAGATCACTCTCTCCCTCTCTCTCTGTTCGACCGAAGCAAGAAGAAGGAGAAGAAGGAAAGAAAGAGAAGAAAGAAAAGAGAGAAGAAGAAGGAAGAAGATGAGGAAGATGATGGAGATCAAGGTGGAGACCTCCATGGCTATCTTCTCCCTCTTCCTCGAGCTCGAAGCAAGCTTGTAGAGGTAAGCTTCTAAGCTCCCTCTCATGGTGGATTTTCGTAGAGGGCTTTTTAAACCCTAGAAATGGTTGGGTTAGAACCCCTTGAGGCTAAATGGAAGATCAAGGCGTAAATCTAGGGATTTACGGTAGGTTTTGCATAGATGCAAACCTAGGGTTCGATTTGGGGGTTTTTAGAAATAGATGAGATTGATCTCATTTGACCCCATAGAAACCTAATTGGGGGTGCAACGAACGCGTTGGCGCGCTCGGTTCGGTGATCCGAAGAGCGGTTGCAAAGATATTAATATTTTAATATATTCATACCGATGTCCGAAAGACGCAAGATAGGAGCCCTAAATTCATGAAAACGGAATCGGGGCATCTTGAAGTCGTGAGTTAACGCGGGGAAGTCTCGGATCGAGATTCGGTGGCCGTTCGGTGGGTCGCGCAAGATTCGAGCCGAACCGGTCACGGTGCGGCGGCCGATTGCGAGTGTCGACGAGCAATCGGAGAGCATAACCAAGGTGGGTGCGTTTACCGAAGCGACTAGGTCGCCTGTATGTCTAAGAGTTACTTAACTCCTGTTGATGCATGTTCAATAACGCATAAGAAGAAATGCATGCTAATGATATAAATAATAAATGCTAAGTAGATGCAAATGAACGAATGAGTGAAATGCATGATAGGGTTGATATGGTTAGATGACTCTCCTTGTATGCTTTCTTATCGTGCGGAGCTATGGGCGTCGCATTAGGACATAGGGTGTCTGCTTGCACACTTCCCTTATCGTGCGGCACCATAGGCTTGCATTTGGACATAGGAAGCATCAGGATGAATATTGCGACACTGAACCCTAGAGATGACTTAATTATGTATGAGTACCAAGTAGATAACTTGATGAATGATATGTGCAATGACATAGTGTAAAGAATGTTGCGAGAACATAAGCTTAGCATAACAGAAACATGCATATGAGTGGATTGATAGACATAAGAGAGCCAAGTAAAGAATGCCAAGTAAAGAATGTGAGTCATGGACTAAATGCACATATAGATCGAGTGGCATCTAACCTAGTGTAAAGAACATAGGTTATAGTAAACCTAGAGTCAATGGACCTAGGAGTGTGGCAACTTAACCTAGTGTAGCAGAACATAGGTTGAGAATTGAACCTAGAGTTAAGACAACCTAGGTTATGTGACAAGGAATGAACCCTAGAGTCAAGTGGACCTAGGATGTAAAGAACAATGGACCTATTGGGTCGACTCTTGAGGGTCAAGGCCAACCCTCGAGCAAAGTGGATTCCGGAATCCCAGTAATTGTGAGCTCGATAGTTCTGGTTCCGCGGGTGTATGCGGCATGTTCCTCTCCCACCGGAAGAACTTCGAGGATTATGATTGAGCAAGAACAAAGTGAGCGCTAGGGTGTATGCGGCATGTTCCTCTCCCTATCAGTGAATCTTGGCTATGGGTGTATGCGGCATGTTCCTCTCCCACTGGCGGATCCCTGACCACGGTGCACGGACCTTCGGGCGGACCGTTGGGCGATGTGGTTCTTGGCTTGCAGGCTGAGGTGCAAGTGACAGGGTCCTTCACCTCGAGCTGTGCAAAGTGCGGATTATCCGCTATTGATTGACTCGTGACCGAGTCGGGTGGCTAGCTGAAATTAGGTAGAAAGAACCTTGAGGGCTAGTGATATGTATGGTGAACCTAAGGTAATAGACACCTTAGAAGCAAGTTGGACTTGAGATGGAACCTAGGGTTATAGAAACCTTGGAAGTTAATGACATGAGCTAAGGTAAGTAGAAACCTTAGAGTTGCGACTGGTATGATTTATGAATAGCTAAATTAATGAATAGCTAAGTAAGAATGAAATGGCTAAAGTACAGAATAGCGGAAAGGTGAAGAAAAGCTAAGAGCTAAAGTAATAATTTGCATGTTGCATTTGTGAGGCATGTTTTTATGTTAGTTGCAAGTTATATATCTATATATGTTTTTGGACTAACATATTTGCAGTGCCTCCTTGGACCTCTTGGTCGAGCTTTTCTCTTCGGTGACCGTACCCACGAGCACTCTGGACAATAGTTCTCACCCCCGTGTTGTGGTTTTGGGGGTACAGTATACACGTGAGCGGCGCAGTTAGCCAGGCGAGGCAAGGCGTAGATCTCAGAGATAGCGCCCTACCAGAGACCAGAGGTAGCAAGACTCGAGGCCGTCCTAATAGCGGGGACTAGAGGGTAGTGAGCAAAAATGTAACTAACTTGTGAAATGATGTAATAATAAGTAGATTGTATTTGGAAGTCTAATGTAAATTAATCGGCGATGTAAAATGAATGTAATAACATAGGATGTGTTTATGTTGTTTGATACCTAGCTTCCTTATGCAATCGTTGTATGTTGAATACTGTTCCTAGTTGGAACCTTCTTGTAATGGTATCGATTGCGACGCCTTGGACGTACAGGGGAAACTCTGTCCGTTCGGCGGTCTGCCGGCGTGCCGAATCCGACCGAATTGGCGGGCTCGGGGCGTGACAGTGTCTGCTTGCACACTTCCCTTATCGTGCGGCACCATAGGCTCGCATTTGGACATAGGAAGCATCAGGATGAATATTGCGACCGAACCCTAGAGATGACTTAATCTTGCATGAATAACAACATGATAATAGCATAAAGTGTAATGCTAGAAGAGTAAATGAATGCATGCTTAGCATAGTGAACACTCGATGAATATGACCATAGCATAATATAGAGATGCTAGTGGATAAGTAAACATGAGGTAAACGATGAAACCAGGAATGCCAAGTAAAGAATGTGAGTCATGGACTAAATGCACATATAGATCGAGTGGCATCTAACCTAGTGTAATGAACATAGGTTATAGTAAACCTAGAGTCAGTGGACCTAGGAGTGTGGCATCTAACCTAGTGTTGTTAATGAACATAGGTTATAGTAAACCTAGAGTCAGTGGATCTAGGTGAGTGGCATTGAACCTAGTGTCAAGGACATAGGTTGAACAACGATGGCAATGGACCTAGTGTGAGTAAACATAGGTCGGGCTAGAATGACATTGAACCTAGAGTTAAGACAACCTAGGTTATGGGACAAGGAATGAACCCTAGAGTCAAGTGGACCTAGGATGTAGAGAACAATGGACCCAGTGGGTCGACTGTTGAGGGTTAAGGCCAACCCTCAAGCAAAGTGGAATGGATTCCTAATCCCAAGAATCCGTGAGCTCGATAGTTCTGGTTCCGCGGGTGTATGCGGCATGTTCCTCTCCCACCGGAAGAACTTCGAGGATTATGATTGAGCAAGAACAAAGTGAGCGCTAGGGTGTATGCGGCATGTTCCTCTCCCTATCAGGGAATCTTGGCTATGGGTGTATGCGGCATGTTCCTCTCCCACTGGCAGATCCCTGACCACGGTGCACCTGACCTTCGGACGGACCGTTGGGCGATGTGGTTCTTGGCTTGCAGTGCCGAGGTGTAAGTGACAGTGGTCCTTCATCTCGAGCTGTGCAAAGTGCGGATTATCCGCTATTGATTGACTCGTGGCCGAGTCGGGTGGCTAGCTGGAATCAGGTAGAAAGAACCTTGAGGGCTAGTGATATGTATGGTGAACCTAAGGTAATAGACACCTTAGAAGCAAGATGGACTTGAGATGGAACCTAGGGTTATAGAAACCTTGAAAGTTAATGATGTGAGCTAAGGTAAGTAGAAACCTTAGAGTTATAACTGGTATGAGTTATGAATAGCTAAATTAACGAATAGCTAAGTAAGAATGAAATGGCTAAAGTACAAAATAGCAACAAAGTAAAGAAGAGCTAAGAGCTAAAGTAATAATTTGCATGTTGCATTTGTGAGGCATGTTTTTATGTTAGTTGCAAGTTATATACCTATATGTGTTTTTGGACTAACATATTTG
The DNA here is from genome assembly GCA_025177825.1 of Aechmea fasciata. NCBI lineage: Eukaryota > Viridiplantae > Streptophyta > Magnoliopsida > Poales > Bromeliaceae > Aechmea > Aechmea fasciata. The sequence goes on along the minus strand of CM045937.1, from coordinate 1,132,140 downwards.
CAGTGCCTCCTTGGACCTATTGGTCGAGCTGTTCTCTTGGGTGACCGTACCCACGAGAACTATGGACAATAGTTCTCACCCCCGTGTTGTGGTTTTGGGGGTACAGGTATACACGTGAGCGGCGCAGCAGCAGCGCGAGGCAAGGGCGTAGATCTGTAGATAGCGCCCTACCAGGAGACCAGAGGTAGCAGTACCCTGAGGCCGTCGTAATAGCGGGGACTAGAGGGTAGTGAGCAAAAATGTAACTAACTTGTGAAATGATGTAATAATGAGTGGATTGTATTTGGAAGTCTAATGTAAATTAATCGGTGATGTAAAATGAATGTGGAATGAATGTAATAACATAGGATGTGTTTATGTTGTTTGATACCTAGCTTCCTTATGCAATCGTTGTATGTTGAATACTGTTCCTAGTTGGAACCTTCTTGTAATTGTATCGATTGCGACGCCTTGGACGTACAGGGGAAACTCTGTCCGTTCGGCGGTCTGCCGGCGCGCCGAATCCGACCGAATTGGCGGGCTCGGGGCGTGACAATCAAAGACTTCGAAGAAAAGGGAATTGGCTCACGATGTGAATCACGATGTCTAGGTAAGTTTTTAATTCATAATATGGTGATTCATACTTAGTTATAGGCATTAGAATCATAAATTAATGTTTAACGGATTAGAAATTATATTGGAACTTTGTAATTTTCAGAAATTGGAAAATTTATAATGTGTACTTGACCTGTACCTGAACCTGTACGGGTACAGAATCATACCCATTACCGGTAACAGCCTGAAAAGTGTACGGGTACAGAATCATACCCATTACCGGTAACAGCTTGAACTTGTACGGGTACAGCCATCATATCCATTACCGATAACAGCCTGAACCTGTACCGGTACAAGCATGGTTGCTATACCGGTACAGCCATCAATCCATTACCGGTAATGGCCCTTCGCAGAAAAATCTTCCGTCATTGCATTACCGGTAATGGCCCTGTTTTTGTACCGGTACAAGAAGGTAAAAATCTGATTTTTCTCTAATCCGAATCTAATTGATTCTAAAGTCTATAAATAGGTTCTTAGGGTTCTCTAACTCTGTGTGCTTCATGAAAATACTTGTTTGAAAAATCCTAGAGGCTAGGAATTCATCTAAAACCTATTTCTACATTATAGCCTCTTCTAGGTCAAATCGAGACATAGTAAATCCTTCTCTATATGTCGATTTGATCTACTCTTCGCTTGGAGTTTTCTTCTTCGGTTTTCTACGATACTCCTAAGCGAAGGATCACCATATTCATGATATTGTTCATGGTCGGCGTCGTGGAGTCGGCGTGTTCGTGGCGTCGTGGATTCGGCGTGTTGAAGACTTCGTGGATTCGAAGCGGAGGCGTTTCGTGGATTCGGAACGTGGCGTTCGTGGATTCGGGCGTGATCGTGGACAACTCGGTGGAGTGCGCGGAGATCCATAAGAGAGTTAGAGAGGTTAAGTCCGTGGAGTCGGTAATCACCTTGTAATCTTTTCTTTTAGTGGATTGTTATTCGCGTGTTGGTCCCGTGGGTTTTTTACTCCGAGTTGGAGTTTTCCCACGTAAATCTCGGTGTGCTTTTTAATTTCCGCATTTACCTTTCTAAAGAATCGAGAATTGTGGTTTTTGGCCGATACACCTATTCACCCCCCTCTAGGTGTTGTTTGATACAATCTAGATAGATCCTTGGGGCTACCCCATAACTCACATAGACTTGCTCTACCGCCGAACCTATCGGATGTACACAACGTATTTCATGTATCGGTCCTTCGGAAGTATGTACATGATCCAGCTCATGTTTTGGATGCTACACCATTGGAGCTGAGGGACGATTTGAGCTTCGAGGAGCAACCCGTGAAGATTTTAGCTCGCGAGAAGAAGTTGAGGAACCGAGAGCTTCCTTATATGAAGGTCCTGTGGAGCAACCACGATGAGCGGGAGGCCACGTGGGAGCTAGAGAGTGCGCTTCGAGAGCGCTATCCCCATCTCTTTCAGATGGAGTCATGAGGTATGACTTTAATTTTGAGTTTCGCGGACGAAACCTCCTTTTAGGAGGGGTGAATGTGACGCACTGGACTTGTGCAAATAGCAAGGTTCGAGTGTGGATGTGAGATTTGCGCTTTTCCAGATTTTCTGGAGGGTCGTTGACTGTGTTCCGACCTATGGCACGAGTACCGAGGTTAGTGGATGATTTCCAAGCACTAAAGTCCAAAAAGCTGGATTTTAGGTTGCTCTCGGGTTGGAATTTCATGCTTTTGTACCGGTACAAAATTGTTGCTATACCGACAAATGGTGGCTATACCCAGACAAGCCGAGATTTATACCCAGATAGATGAGCGGCCGGACAAACCCGAGGCTCGGGTTTGTCGTTTGCAGATTTATACCGTACAAACCGGATTTGTACTGCATAAGCCGGCGCTTTTGAAAATCCGAAACTACAGTGGACTCGTTTGGCATTTTGTTGCTTTATACATATGCCCTTCACCCCTAGGGCTCATTTTGAGCCCTTCATCGCAGTGAGATAGAGGTAGGAGCTCTCCCCCTTTTTCCTCCTTTGATTTCTTGGGTCTAGGGTGCTCTTTGGTGGTTTAACCCTTCTCTCTTCTTCTCCTTTTGCTTCTTGGTGCATCCTCCACCATGGATGAAGCTTGGTGCTTGGTTTGGGAGCAAGTTGAGGGAAAGATCTTCAAGTTTGGTGGACTTGGAACTTGTTTGTGAGCTTCTTGAAGGTAGGCATCACCTCTATTTCCTCTAGTTTGGGATTTTGAAGCTTTCTACTTGTTGAAACCCTAGTTTTCGTAGATTAGGGTTTATTTTGGGGATTTGCGACCTAGGGCTTTTAGAGTCCAATTAATTGGTTTAGAACCTTTGTTTAGGTTGCCTTGGAAGAGATCTCACCTCCATTTGAGGATTGGAGAAGGATTTTTACTCTAAGGTGAATTTTTCCTTACTCTCTACATAGAAGCTTAAAGTTTGAACTCAAGACTTATCTCTTGAGGTTGTAACTCCTAGGATCTACCTTGTAGGGTACTAGGAGTAGGAATCGAAGCTTCGTTAGCGGTTCGGAGCGACGCTTGGAGCGACGGTGGGTTTGGCTCACCTAGCACAATGAGAAATTCTCATTGATGCTTATTTGCTTATGGTTAAATGGAAATTAGTGCATTTTCATGTTATTTAATTTATTTGTGAATTTTAGAATGCTTAAGATACATATGTTATGTGTAACGTAATTTTACTCTATATAGTAGAGACGTATGCATGTGAGAGCTATGTAGCATTCTATTGGGAAACTAGAAACTATGTGTTTGAGAGGACTTTGACATGTGTTTGAGAACATAGAACTATACATGATATAGGAGAAAAGCCCTTGTCATTAAGCGGCATTGGCTTGGCATCAAAAGTGTAGAATAGTGAGCTAATGTCATCAAGCGGCATTAGGCTCGTGAATGAACTTGACATAGAAATTCTAGTGTCATGAGAATTTGTTGTACTAGACCTTAGGGTTGCTAGTGACATTTGCCATGTGTGGGACTTGGGACTTGGACTTGCTTGTTGCCATTTGTGCTCTTCGCACATGCTTGTGAGGGTCGCTCCCTACAAGCCGGCACTCCGGAGTTAGCCTTTGCGATGTATTCGCACGTGCGGTATTGAGAAACCTATGGGGCCGAATTGGTTAGACTCATTCCTACGGGGATGTTGGGGCTACCACGACACTTAGGGGGCGCAAGCGGGATTGCACTTGTGTAGATCCCAAATTGAGATTGAACATCGTCTTTCTATAATAAAGGATAATCACTACTTAACTTAGATTAGTAGTTGGATATATATGTTGTGATATAGTATTGGACATAGTAGAATACCTTGGGTTAATTATTCAGCTTTTCTGTTACGCTTTATTTACAGTTATTTATTTCAGTACTTATATTACTCTCTTTTGGGCCTAGTGGAGCAATTTTGTGCAGGTCAGTAATTGCCCACTGGGAACTATATGTTTATAGTTCTCACGCCCTCTGTTTCTGACTCGTTTCAGTGCCTTCTGCATCAGGGGAGGCTGGGACCGCGGCAAAGGAGTTGCCTCGGGATAGCGGCTTGTGAGAGGGTTTTGGATAGGTGGTTTCCTTTTTCTCTTGTTTTATTTTGGAGAGAAGGAGTGTTTTTACCTTGTATAGAGACCACCACTTTTGTGTAGTTGAGAGGTATTGATGTTAACTGTGTACTACTCTCTATTTCTTTGTTAGTGATTTAGACACTTTACTTTCTTTTACTTGTGGTTTGGTTCTTGTTTAGTTGTGGCTCTGATATTCATAGTTGTAGCCTTATATTGTTTTAAATTCCGCTGTTTTTAGTTAGACGCCTTGTATGTGTTGACATATGGCGGGTCTGGGCACGCTTTGGGGAAGGTCCTGCCGACCCCGGGGCGTGACAATTTGACCCTAGAACCTCTATAGCCAAAAGCCCCAAATTTGGGTGCTCTACCAAGCCCTATGTGAAACCCTAGGTTTTGATCTCTTAAACAAGCAAAGGAAAGCTTGTTAATCCTATTAGAGTTCATCTAAACTCATTTGAACCAATTCTAGGGCATCTACTTGAAGCCCTAAGGATTCACCATGAGAGCTCATGAAGCATCCATGGATTTTCATGGAGCTTGATGCTCTACCATGTCTCTAACATGAGAGAAACTCAAAAACTCTAGGTTTCATGGAAGAAAATCCAAACCCTAACCTAGGTTTCCAAAGAAACCATACCTTGGTCCAAGCTATCCCACTATCCACCTCGTAGGAGAGCTTCTAGAACCTCCAAGCCTCCAAAATCTCCTCCTTGGGCTTCTTCTCCTTCTTCTCCAAGCTCTAGGAGCAAATCTCTAGAGAGAGAAAGAGAGAAATGAGAGGGAGTGTGTTTGGGGGTGAATGGCTGTGAGAGAGGGAGCCCATGGGTGCATATAGTGTTGTGACAATTGCCAAAAAGCCCCTCCATTTCGAAATTTTGCAAACTGCCCAGATTGGGAAATTTTCGGGTTCAGGGTCCGGACCTGGCCATGGGATTCGGATCCCGAAAGCTGGGTTCTGGGACTTAGCCATTTTTCTGCTGACTTCGCAGGTGGACCGGTCCTGGCCTCCTGATCCAGATCCCGAGAGCAGGATTTTCAGGACTTAGCCAATTTTTTTGGTTGCTGCGTTTGCCAAGCTTGTGGCATCCGGACTCCACCTGTGGGGTCCGGACCCAGCAAGCTCCAAATCTGAAATTTTTCCAGATTTGCAGTTTCTTGCTCCTCGGGTCCCGTTTTCACTTCACACAAGTTCTAAAACTCTTAGAACCTTGTGACACTTGGCTCACTCCGCATTCCGCTCATTTTGACAGAATTCGGCACGTTTTACGAGGAAAAGGGTTGTTACATTCTCCACCCCTTAGAATTAGTTTCGTTCGCGAAACTAACCTATTTACAATCTAGATTCATACCTTAATCCAGATTCTCGAATAAATGGGGATAGTGCTCCCGCATTACGCTCTCGAGCTCCCACGTAGCTTCCCTGTCGTTGTGTTCGCTCCAACGGACCTTGACATACGGAATCCTCCGGTTCCGTAGCTTTCTTTCTTCTCGACCGATTATGTATGCCGGGAACTCGTCATAAGTCATATCCTCCTGAATCTCTGATGGTATATACGACAGAATATGATCGGGATCATGAACATGCGGAAATTTGATACATGGAATACATCATGAACTCCCGCAAGCCTCGGTGGTAATGCTAGTTTGTAAGCCACCGCTCCGATTCGTTCCAAAACCTCAAACGGTCCAATATACCGAGGACTTAATTTCCCTCGGATTCCAAACCGTTTAACTCCGCGCGTAGGCGACACCTTTAAGAATACATGGTCGCCGACCTCAAACTCAATATCTTTTCTTCGTTTGTCGGCATAACTCTTATGCCGCGATTGCGCCGTCGCAAGTCGTTGGCGAGCAAGGCGAACTTTCTCTTCCGCCTCCCGCACTACGTCCGGGCCAAGAACAGATTTCTCGCCCACGTCGCTCCAATGAATTGGAGAGCGACACTTTCTTCCATAAAGGGCCTCGAATGGCGCCATCGCGATACTTTCTTGATAACTGTTATTGTACGCGAACTCCGCCATCGATAAATGGTCGTGCCAATTGCCCTTGTAGTCGAATACACACGCCCGTAGCATATCCTCAAGTATTTGGATTGTCCTCTCCGATTGTCCATCACTTTGAGGATGGAATGCCGTGCTAAAGTCGAGCCGTGTGCCCAACGCTTCTTGTAGGCTCCTCCAAAAATGAGAAGTGAACCTCGGGTAACAATCCGATACGATAGACGCCGGAACCCCGTGAAGTCTCACAATCTCATCAATGTAAACTTGAGCCAACTTGTCCCCCGACCAAGTAATATGAATCGGAAGGAAATGTGCTGACTTCGTTAACCGGTCCACGACCACCCAAATTGCATCGTGTCCCCCTTGAGATCGAGGCAATCCGGTCACAAAGTCCATAGCGATATTTTCCCATTTCCAAATGGGTATAGGTAAGCTTTGTAACTTTCCCGCCGGAAACCGTCGCTCCGCCTTTACTTGTTGGCAAGTAAGACATTGCGCAACAAATTCTCCAATGTCTTTCTTCATACCCGGCCACCAATATTGCAACTTTAGGTCTTGATACATTTTGGTGTCGCCCGGGTGGATACTATAAGGAGACTGATGCTCTTCTTCCATAAGCGACTTACGGAGATCCTTATCCTTGGGTACACACCAACGATTTCGAAATCGTAGTGTGCCGTCGGTCCCAATGCCGAACTCTTCGGCACTACCGTTTTCCACTTCATCACAAGACCGTTTGGAGATACTCATCGGAAGCTTGTAATTCCTTGATCCTCTCCAATAAGGTCGGTTGCACCACCAAGGTAGCAAGTGTAGCCGGCACTCCCAGTGCCACTACTTCCAATCCAAACCGTTGCATCTCCTTTTGCAACAACGGTTGAGGCGTAATTGCCGATGCTAAGTCTTCTCCAGATTTTCTACTTAGCGCGTCGGCTACAACGTTAGCTTTCCCGGGGTGGTACAATATCGTGACATCATAGTCCTTCAATAATTTTAACCACCGCCGTTGTCGCATATTAAGCTCCTTCTGGGTGAACAAGTACTTAAGACTTTTGTGGTCCGTGTAGATCTCACAATGTTCCTCATATAAGTAATGCCTCCACAATTTTAGCGCGAAAATCACCGCGGCTAATTCCAAGCCATGGGCTGGTTAGTTCTTTTCATAGGGCTTCAATTGGCGCGACGCATATGCTATGACTCGCCCATTTTGCATCAACACACACCCTAGCCCGATGTAGGAAGCATCACTGTACACGACATATGTCTCCCCCGGCGTCTGTAGAGCAAGTACCGGGGTTGTCGTCAACCTCTCCTTTAACTCCTTGAAGCTCCGATCGCAATCTTCGCTCCAAACATACTTGACCCCCTTATGTGTGAGGCGCGTTAGCGGAGTGGTTATTTTGGAGAACCCCTCCACAAACCGCCGATAGTAACCCGCAAGTCTAAGAAAATCGCGGATTTCCGTTGCACTCGTTTCTGCGAGGCCAATCTTTAATCGCCTCAACTTTCTTTGGATCCACCGAGATCCCCTCGCCCGAAATCACATGTCCTAGGAAAGTGACATCCGAAAGCCAAAATTCACATTTCTTCAACTTGGCATATAACTTCTCCTTTCGGACTATTTCCAAAACGAGCTTCAAGTGCTCCTCGTGTTCTTCCTCGGTCCGAGAATATACCAATACGTCGTCAATGAAGACCACGACGCATCGGTCCAATAGCGGACGGAAAACACGATTCATTAAGTCCATGAATGCCGCCGGGCATTAGTAAGCCCGAATGGCATGACTGTTAACTCATAATGGCCATACCGCGTACGGTACGCCGTTTTGTGCACATCCTTGGGCCGTATCTTCAATTGATGATACCCCGACTGTAGGTCTATCTTTGAATACACCTTTGACCCTTTCAACTGATCGAACAAGTCATCGATCCTCGGCAATGGATACTTGTTCTTCACCGTGACCTTGTTCAACTCGCGATAATCCACGCAGAGTCGAAGTGTGCCATCTTTCTTCTTGACGAAAAGCACAGGAGCTCCCCACGGAGACACGCTCGGCCTCACAAAGCCTTTATCGAGCAAGTCTTCCAATTGTGCTTTAAGCTCCTTTAGCTCCACCTGCCATCCTATACGAGCCTTCGAAATCGGCGCCGTCCCGGAATCAAGTCAATAACGAATTCAACTTCCCTCGGTGGCAATCCCTAACTCCGTCTGAAACACGTCCGGGTACTCGCACACCACCCGAATGCCCTCAAGGTCTGGGTGTTCCTTTCGGTCATCTACGATGGTCGCCAAATAGGCTTTACAACCACCCTTTATCATCTTCCTTGCCCTAACCGTGGATATGGTCGCTGCAAAGCGTGCACCCTTACACGCTCGGTACACCATTTCTGCTTGATTAGGCTCACGAAAAGTGATCACCCTACTGTCGCAATCGATGATCGCATAATACTTGGAAAGCCAATCAAGCCCCAAGATTACATCGAATGACCATATCTGGGGTAGTACTAGCATATCGATCGGCATGACCCAATCGCCTACCCGAACTGGACACGCCGGACACTCGTCATAGACTTTATACGTATGTCCGGGAGATTTAATATCCCAACCTTCTTCATCATGTATAATCTCTATGTCATGAGTTCTAGCGAACGATGCACCTATGAATGAATGCGATGCACCTGTATCGAAAATAGCTTGAGCTCTAGTACCATTGATAGAGACAATACCTGCCACGATGTCGTCAAGAGCTGGAACCTGCTCCTCCACCTGAGTGGTGAAAACCCGTCCACTCGGTGCTCTCGACGCCTCCGGCTGACGCGATGACGATGAGCGTCCAGCCGCCATAGGTGGTGGCGCCCCATCACCGCCTCGCGTAGAAGGAGCCGATGCCGCCGACGGCAGTAAGATCCCGCCTCGGCACTCTCGAATCATGTGCCTGTGCCGACCACACTTGTAGCACTTCCCTTCTCGCTGCGAGCATGCCGCCGGCTGATGGTTGCCGCCACAGATAACACAACGGAAGGGTCTCCCGCCCTTCTACTGTTGTCGGGGATACCGAGGGGGTTTCTTAGCGTTTGGCCGGCCCCCGGCACCACCCGCCGATCGCTTCTTGCCTTTCTCTTTACTCTCCGCCATGGCCTCGCGCTCCTCCCGCGCATAGGCGCTGCCGTGCTCCGCAGATAGAGCCCGGTCGAAGACCTCCGCAAAGGTCGTGAGGTTGAGGATCTGTATCCTCTCATAGATCCTCGGCTGAAGTCCCCGCAAGAACCAGTCGGTCCGATCCCGGCCGTCACGTACAACGTCCGGACACAATCAATGATGTGGGAGAACTCTAGCTCATAGCGGTCTCCCTGCCTCAACTTGCGGAATTTCTCGTGCATCTTCCGCTTCACGGAGTCGGGGAAGTAGTTTGAAAATACCGCTCTCTTGAACTCCTCCCACAACATTGGCGGTAGATCGGGTGACCGATCCCGCTTAACCCGCTTCCACCACGCCTTCGCCGCCTTGTCTAGGCAATGGGTGGCGAAGTGTACTTTGTCTTTCTCCGGGGTGTTGAAGTCCTCGAAGATTGTTTGCATGGAGTCGACCCACGACTCCACGACCGCCGGTTCCACCATTCCTCCCTCGAAGATAGGTGGCTTGAATTTCATGAACTTAATGAGCGCCGCCAATGCGCGCTCCCGTTCCTCGTCATTCGCCGCACTACCGGGGTCTGAAGTCCCCAATCCGGCCTGAATCGCCGTAACTGGTACGGCCGCAACTGGATCCGCCGCCGCCGCACCGTCGACTACGGTCGGCATCCTAGCAGGAAGTGTAGGGTGCTCAGCCCCTGCCTGCGCCGCCGTTTGCTGCTGCTCCAACGTCTCCTGGAGCCATCGAATTTGCTCGCCTTGAGCCCTTACGGACTCAGCTTGTTGCCGCACTACGCCGATAAGCGCGGCCATCTGCTCCTCAAGCCCTCCGCCGCTGCCGGCTGCGGGTTGCACAGGAGCCGCAATAGGTGCCGCACTCGGTGCCGCACTCGGTTCCTCTGGCATCGACCTTGTCCGGGGTCGACCACGAGGTGCCATTGCTTCCTGAAATGAAGCAACTCACGTTAATACTTAAACACGTACTCGGATATACCCAATCCGGCGAAAGCAAATAAGCGCATTCATTAACATTCCATAGTATCATGTCGTCGCCGCCGATCACAACACAAGGAATAGAAAACAAATAGCAACTTAAAGTTAGTCTCTAATCATCTTAGAGACATAAGACATGAACCCAATCACATGCTTTCGCTATACTTGTTCACGTCACTCACGTTTCCTTAGGTCCTTAGGTTCTTTCCATTTCCTATGGCCCCTAGGTCCATCCTAGCTTTCACTTTTTGGCTTTATACCCGCTCTGATACCATTATATCTGTCACGCTCCAAGCCCGATCCTTTTGGTTTGGTTTCGAGAGCGTCAAACGTACGCCGAACGGACAGAGTCTCCCCTATCCGCCCAAGGCTCAACATGCACAGATAGAGTATAAAATTTTGCACTTGCGGAAGCATACACAAAGGCTTGCACGAAGACAAGCAATAGCCAATAGTGAAAGTACTATTAATACATACAAGTAACATGATTAATTGCAATCACATACATGCATAATTCTTACAACTTTGCATTCTTTAAAAGACTACCATTCTTTACAATCTTTTCATCATTTCTTTTTACATCTCATAGTCTTCAAAGATAAAGCTTAAATACATTTGATATTAGCATCTACCATCATCAAATACAAAAGATGATACAAAAGGGTAATGCAACTATAACAAAAGTAAAGTACTCGGCGGTCTCTACCTAGGGCGCGATGCCCTTCCTCACGATCGTCACGCTCACTCGGTCCAGCTCTGTGGAAATAGTGGGGTGAGAACTACAACAAAGTTCCCAGTGGGTTCGGCAACTAACCACGCCGACTTTCCCACTAGGTCTAAATCAAGCGTAATAGAAAGAAAGGTAAGATAATAACCAACTAACAAATGCAACTAATACGCTTGAAAGTAACGATAAAATGCTCAAACTGTAAAGCATGCAAGATCATAAGTTCAATACCCAATCTCTTGGCTAACCCGTGGGTTTCGCCCTCAACAAGACTCAACCAAAATCAAAATCCCATAGTATACCGGGGAGACTCAATCGACCCGTTGGGACCGTCCTCTGGAAAACTCATTCCCTGGAAAACTCATTCCAGTGGTGACCAACTCCGGAGCGCACCGCTCGAGGGGGAGCTACCACCCCCGAGCAAGGACTATATGGCGAGTACGATCAATCCTTAACTTTAAGGATTCCAAATCTCAATCTATTCCTTGCCTTCAAGGAGAACTTATGTTCATATGACCCTTAACTCTAAGGTTGTTGTCATAATGTCAATCTCATGACTCTACTAGTGTTATGTACACTACTTGTTCTTGTTCTCATTCTTTGATGCCACACATGTTGTCTAAGGATTCTAGACTCATCTTTGTCACATTCTCTAAGTACATGTCCAATGTCACATTCACTTGTCAACTACACCAAGTTCTTGTCCTTGTTCTTTAGCATGCATACATAGGGTTCTTGTTCTTTATCATATGATCTCATACAATTATATCTCATGCATTTGAACTCACACATTGCAATATAACTCATAATTACCCTACTATGCATTATGCTCAAAATATATAGAATGCTCAAAAGTGACACTTAGACATAGAAAGAATTTCGGTGTCCTTGGAATGCACCACCCACCTTCTAAAATTATGGATGGGTTGCCCGTCGAATTTCGTAGCTAACCGAGGCCTATTTTGAAATCTGCGAAGTTGTCAGATTTTACATCATGCTAGCTTAAATAGCAACTCATAGATAGGCTTTTCGTTTAATTAAACGGAGTTGTCCCACGCGTCGGGATACCCCCAATTAGGTTTCTACAAGGTCAATTTGACCCTAGAACCTCTATAGCCAAAAGCCCCAAATTTGGGTGCTGTACCAAGCCCTATGTGAAACCCTAGGTTTTGATCTCTTAAACAAGCAAAGGAAAGTTTGTTAACCCTATTAGAGTTCATCTAAACCCATTTGAACCAATTCTAGGGCATCTACTTGAAGCCCTAAGGATTCACCATGAGAGCTCATGAAGCATCCATGGATTTTCATGGAGCTTGATGCTCTACCATGTCTCTAACATGAGAGAAACTCAAAAACTCTAGGTTTCATGGAAGAAAAATCCAAACCCTAACCTAGGTTTCCAAAGAAACCATACCTTGGTCCAAGCTATCCCACTATCCACCTCGTAGGAGAGCTTCTAGAACCTCCAAGCCTTCAAAATCTCCTCCTTGGGCTTCTTCTCCTTCTTCTCCAAGCTCTAAGAGCAAATCTCTAGAGAGAGAAAGAGAGAAATGAGAGGGAGTGTGTTTGGGGGTGAATGGCTGTGAGAGAGGAAGCCATGGGTGCATATAGTGTTGTGACAATTGCCAAAAAGCCCCTCCATTTCAAAATTTTGCAAACTGCCCAGACTGGGAAATTTTCGGGTTCAGGGTCCGGACCTGGCCATGGGATCCGGATCCCGAAAGCTGGGGTTCTGGGACTTAGCCATTTTTCTGCTGACTTCGCAGGGGTGGACCGGTCCTGGCCTCCTGATCCGGATCCCGAGAGCAGGATTTTCAGGACTTAGCCAATTTTTTTGGCTGCTGCGTCTGCCAAGCTTGTGGCATCCGGACTCCACCTGTGGGGTCCGGACCCAGCAAGCTCCAAATCTGAAATTTTTCCAGATTTGCAGTTTCTTGCTCCTCGGGTCCCGTTTTCACTTCACACAAGTTCTAAAACTCTTACAACCTTGTGACACTTGGCTCACTCCGCGTTCCGCTCATTTTGACAGAATTCGGCACGTTTTACGAGGAAGTGGGTTGTTACAGCAGCTGGGCAAACCCGAGGCTCGGGTTTGTCAAGTTTGCTAGAGTTTATACCGATAAACCGGATTTGTACCGACAAGCCGTGCGACAATCCGAAATCGCAGGGGCTTTTCGGCATTTTCTTACCTCTTAACAGCCTATATGGCTGCTCCCATCTCACTCCCTCTCATTTTTACACTCTCCCACACTTAGAGAGAGAGAGAGAAAGAGGAGGAGAAGGAGAAGAAGAAGAGGAGGAGATCTAGGGAGGAGGCTTGCATGTGGCTTTGGTGCTTGCTACTTCATCTTCCTCACCATTGGAGAGCTTGAGCTTGGCTTGGGAGCTTTCTTGGAGGAAGATCTTTGCTTCTAGATGGTTTTGAACCTTGAGAGGAGGCTCCTAAGAGGTATGGATTACTTCTAATCCTCTAGATTAAGCTTCTATTGCTTCCTAGTAGATGAAACCCTAGATGTTGATATTAGGGTTTGTTTTTGGGGCTTTTTGATTTGGTGCATCTAGAGCTTAATTGATGATGTTAGAACCTTCCTTTAGGTTGGTTTGAGGAGACTCTAGCTTGCTTTTGGGATCTCTAGAGGGATTGCTACCTTAGAGGTGAGTTTTACCCTTTTCTATGTGGATTTTGAGTTGGGTGTTTTCTAAGCCTTTTTAAACCTAATTAATTGGTTTAGAATCTTTGCTTAGGTTGCCTTAGAAGGGTTCTAGCTTCCATTTGGAGCTTCGAGAGGGATTTCACTCATAGGTGAATTTTTCCCTGTTTGCTAGTTTTGATCTTCGCAGTTTGAGTCGTGGGCTTGCCAGTTGACTTTGAAACTTCTTGTGTGACCTTTCTAGGGTACAAGGAGTCTGAAAAGTGTCGGGGTTGGCGACCCGGAGCGTGCGAGGATCATCGGTGGGTTTGACCTCCAAATTCAATGAAAATTCTCATTGGGATTATTTGAGCACCGTAAAATAGAAAATTATGTGTTTTCATGATAGTTGCATTCTACTTGTGGCTTGAGAGCATGTTGGATATAGTGAAAATGACATGAGAACAAGTGAACTTGAACTTAGAACTATGTATAACATAGGAGAAAAGCTAATGTCATTAAGCGGCATTAGACTTGGCATCGGTTTGTGAACTAGTGAGCTAATGTCATCAAGCGGCATTAGGCTCGGATTCGAACTTTGACATAGAAATTCTAGTGTCATGTGAACTATTGTACTAGACCTTAGGGTTACTAGTTGTTACAGATTTTATGTTGTCATATTTCGTGAAGTTAGTCCTAGGTCTTGAAGGTTTAAAGAAGAAGGGATAAATCGAAGAATCGACGACTCAAAATATAAATCTACAATGCTCGGTAAGTTCAAATATTATTGATGATGATTTATAAATATTTAAAAGTGTTTGAAAGATTTAGGATGTTTTTAAATTGAATATATGACAAAATTGATTTTAAATAGGTTTTCAAATCCTAGTCTATCTCTATGTTTTCTAATTGATTTTAAACAGGTTTTCAAATCCTAGTCTATCTCTAATTTTATTTTCAAAATTGGGTTTTCGCAATCCTAGTCTACTTCTAAGTCTTCTAAATCTATAAATAAGCAATGGGGGTTCCATTAATTCACATGCTTAGAGTTTAGACCATTATGAAACCCTAGAAACTTGTTGGGTGCTTTCTTTCTTTGTTCAACAACAAGTTTCTATCGGATCAATTGTTGAAACCGTAATTTCTCGTTCTTCATGAAGAATTTATCCGGCTATTGCTTAGAAATATCTTCTACGGTTCTTTAATGATTATCTAAGCAATAAATCATCACCGATCAAATTGTTCTTGCTCCGGACAGAGTGCGCTCGTGGATTCGAGTAGGCGTCGTGGATTCGACGTGATCGGAGGCTTCGTGGATTCGAAGTGGAGGCGTTCGTGGATTCGAACGTGGGGCGTGGACAACCGGCGCGAGATCCGAAGAAGATAAAGAGAGGTTTGAGTCCGTGGATTCGGTAAATCACCTTGTAATCTTTTATTCTTAGTGGATTGTTATCGCGTGTTGGTCCCGTGGGTTTTTTACTCCGAGTTGGAGTTTTCCCACGTAAATCTCGGTGTGCTTTTTATTTTCCGCATTTATTTTTATTGCATCGAGATTTGTGGTTTTCGGCCTTTACACCTATTCACCCCCCACTAGGTGTTGGATACAATCTAGATAGATCCGTGGGGCTACCCCGTAACTCACACTAGTGACATTTGCCATGAGAGTGACATGAGGTTTTGGACACTTGAGACTTGGACAGTGCTTGTTGCCATTTGTGCTCTTCGCACATGCTTGTGAGGGTCGCTCCCTACAAGCCGGCACCCCGGAGTTAGCCTTTGCGATTCGTTCGCGCGTGCGGTGTTGAGAAGCCTACGGGACCGTTTGGGACAGACTCATTCCTTGCGGGGGATGTTGGGGCTACCACGGTACTTAGGCGGCACAAGCTGGATTACACTTGTGTAGATCCTAGAAAGAGAATTGAACAGTGACATATAATAGAAAATTGACATCACTACTAGTGTGACGCACTGGACTTTGCAAATTGCAATGTTCGAGTGTTAAATGTGAGAACTGAGCTTTTCCAGATTTTCTGGAGGGTCGTTGACTGTGTTCCGACCTATGGCACGGGTACCGAGGTTAGTGGATGAATCCCAAGCACTAAAGTCCAAAAAGTTGGATTTTAGGTGGCTCTCGGTTTGCTATTCTGGGAGTGCACAGAAAAGTTGCAGACAGCTTGGTTGCTATACCGCATGCAGGGGGATCTCGTACTGCATGGGACGGCTGAGGCGCAAACCCGAGCCTCGGGTTTGGTCAAGCTGTTAGGTTTGTACCGCAGTACTTGGCTTGTACGCACTGCGCTTTCGAAAATCCGAAACTGCAGGGGCTTTTTAGCAATTTGTTGCTTCTAATATAGCACCCCAGCCCTTAGGGCTTCTCTCTTGTGCTGAGAACAAAGGAGAGGAAGGTAAGAGAGCTTCTCTCTCTATCCATTTACTTCTCCTTGGGTTTTTGGTTGTTTACTTGTGGATTGATCTCCCTCTTCTCTCTCTTTTGCTTGTTGGTGCATTTTCCACCATGAGGGAAGGTTGGAAGCTTGATTTGGGAGCTAGTTGAAGGAAGATCTTCAACTTTGGTGACTCTAGAGCCTTGATTAGAGCTTCTAAGAGGTAAGCAACTTCTCCATTTTCTTTAGATTCGAGTTTGGTTGCTTCTCTATAGATGAAACCCTAGATTTTGGGAATTAGGGTTTTATTTGGGGCTTTTTGATTTGGGACTTTTAGATTCCTTTTGAATGGTTTAGAACCTTTGTTTAGGTTGCCTTGGGAGGGATCTAGCTTCCTTTTGGAATTTCTAAGAGGATTGTTGCACATTTAGGTGAGTATTTCTTGACTTTAACCTAGATGTTTAAAGTTTGAACTCAAGACTTATCTCTTGAGGTTGTAACTCCTAGGATCTACTTTGTAGGGTACTAGGAGTAGGAATCGAAGCTTCGTTAGCGGTTCAGAGCGACGCTTGGAGCGACGGTGGGTTTGGCTCACCTAGCACAATGAGAAATTCTCATTGGTGCTTATTTGCTTATGGTTAAATGGAAATTAGTTCATTTTCATGCTATTTGATTTATTTGTGAATTTTAGAATGCTTAAGATACATATGTTATGTGTAACGCAATTTTGCTCTATATAGTAGCGATGTATGCATGTGAGAGCTGAAGCTTTGTAGCATTCTATTTGTAAACTTGAAACTATGTGTTTAAGAGGAAATTGGGCATGTGTTTGAGAACATAGAACTATGCATGACATAGGAGAAAAGCCCTTGTCATTAAGCGGCATTGGCTTGGCATCAAAAGTGTAGAATAGTGAGCTAATGTCATCAAGCGGCATTACGCGCGTGAATGAACTTGACATAGAGAATTTAGTGTCATGAGAATATTTGAACTAGACCGTAGGGTTGCTAGTCACTATTGCTATATTGAGACATGAGGTTTGGACTTGAGACTTGACTTTACTTGTTGCCATTTGTGCTCTTTCGCACATGCTTGTGAGGGTCGCTCCCTACAAGCCGGCACTCCGGAGTTCCGGACTTTGCTTGTGAGGGTCGCTCGAGGGTATAGAAGTCCTCGAACAAGGATTGCATAGCGATCAACCACGTCTCGACCACCCACGGGTCCTTGTCTTCCCCGTTGAAGGTTGGTGGCTTTAACCGCTTGAAAGCCGTCAACACCGCTACCGCCCGTTCCCGCTCCGCCTCGGGGGGGTCGTGATCTCAAGCCGACGAACCCGAAACCGGCGGTGGTACAATCACATCGGTACCGCTGCCGCCACTGGAGGTGGTGCCGCAGGCTCAACAGGTGCCGTCGGGTCCCGAGGCACAGGCGCCGCCGCCGCCTACTGAGCCACCAAGTCGTGGAGCCTACTAAGCTGCTCCGCCTGCTGCTTCATAGCCCCGGCCAACGCCGCTACTTGGGCTTGCAGCTCGCGTACTTCGCCCGATCCCGACTGCTCGGGCACCTCAGGAGGTGGTGCCGCCGCAGATCGCGTCTTAGGAGGGCGTCCCCGTGGTGCCATCACGTCCTGAAACGTAGCACACACATTAATACCCAATACACGTGACTCTTACACGTTCCAAAATAACTACCCCAATTAAGCGAAAGTAAATTATTTCCCACTCTAGGTGTCATGTGGTCGGCCGCCCCACAAGGTTCCTTAAGCAGAAATAAATACTTGAATTCATCTCTAATTTTTTCTAGAGAAGTCTTAACGTCAACCCAATCCACTAGCTTTCGCGTTTACCAAATCCACGTTAAACGTTTCCTAAGTCCCTAAGGTCTCCAATCCTATGGTTCTTAAGTCAATCCTAGACCTTTGCTTACTTTCGTTTACGCTCTGATACCCCTTTATCTGTCACGCCCGCCACCCGCCTATTTGGTCGGGTTCGGCCACGACAACAGTACGCCGAACGGACGTGGCCTCCCCCGCCCGCCCAAGGCTCTAACAACAAGTACAATTTAACAAATCAAAGAGAATTTGCAATTATACAAGGCTTACACGAAGGTAAGCAACAACACAAGGAAGAGTAAGCACTAAGCTAGAATATAAACCATACATGAACTTGATTACATTTGAACCAAATACAAGTAAACTAATCTATTACATTCTTTAAGCATTCGATACATCATTTCTTTTATACATTTGTCATCTCCCAAAAATTACTTGAATTGTTTACAACTTGACATCTATAGTTCAACAAAATAAAGTTGATACAAGTATAACAAAAAGGAAATGACTAGATGCAAGACTCCGGTGGCTACTAGCTATGGCGCTAACCCCTTGCCCCGGTCCTCCGCCGCCCGCTCGTGCTAGGACTGTGGGGTTAGTGGTGTGAGAACTACAACGAAGTTCCCAGTGGGCTCGGCAACCGACCCCGCCGACTTACCCGCTAGGTCTATCCAGTCATAAGTATTTCAACGAAAATGAAATAGTAACCAAACTATATAAATGCTAATACTATGCCTGCAAGAAAGAGTCAGATAGACAGATAATCGAATTTGAATATGTTTGCATGCATGCTCTTTACCATACTTTACTTTACTTTACTTTACTTTACTTGGCTCATTACCCAATCTTGCCGGTTAACATAGTTAACCCCAACAAACTCAAGATCCAAAATCCCTCACTGAACGGGGAGGCTCTAAGCCTACAAGACCCGAGGGACCGTCCGTCGGGGCCACGATCCCCTAGGTGACTGTTCCGGAACTCACCGCTTGAGGAGGAGCGACCTCCCTCAAGCCAAGACTTGTCAAGAGTATCGATCTAATCCTCACATTGAGGACTCATAGCCACTAGTTACCATGCCATTGTCAATGATAGGTTTTCTACCTAATCATGTATCTCATTCTTGCCATAATGTCACTAAGTTAAAATATGTTTAACTAAGGTCATATCAATGCCAATCTCATCCCTATGTCAAGTTCACCATTGTTTGCTAAGTTCACATTCCATTGTCATATTCACACAATAGGGTTCTAGTTCGTTTGCCTCTATGGTTCCATTACAATTTCTAAGTTCATTTTCATACTAGAACAATAATTGAAGTTCAACCATAGCAAAATTAACCTCTACCCTATCATGCATGAATATACTATACATATAATATGCTCAAAAGGTGAAAACAGACATAGAAGGGAATTCGATGATTCCGGTATGCACCCCCCACCTTAAAATAATTTTGTGAGGATGCCCAAGAAGTTTCACGACCTACTGGGGCCTAGGTAAAAACCTGCAGTTTAAAAGTGAACCTAATCAGGCCATTTTACATAGTAGCCCCCATATCGGATTTTCGTTTAATTAAACGGAGTTGTCCCGCGCGTCGGGAATACCCCCAATTAGGTTTCTACAAGGTCAATTTGACCCAAGAACCCTTATGTTCAAAAGCCCCAAATTTGGGTGCTCCAACAATGCCCTATGTCAACCCTAGGGTTTTGATCTCATTCACAAGCAAAATATAGCTTTAGATCAACCTAGAAGCTCTCTAAAACCATCCTTGACCCATTAGAACCATCTATTTGGGGTTTACAACAAACCCTAAGAAATCACCATTAGAGCACATGAGCTCAAATGGGGTTTTCATGGAGTTCAAGGCCAAACAAGTCCTCTTACACTAGCAAGAAGCTAGAAACTCCAAAACTTAGGAGAAAACCTAAACCCTAGAGTTAAACTTGTAGAACTCTTACCTCTAGTGCAATGCTCTTCCAACTACTCCTTGTAGGAGAGCTTCAAGACCTCCAAGAAGCCTTCCAAAAGCTCCAAAGTCCTCTCCTCCAACTTCTTCTCCTTCTTCTCCTTGCCCCAGATCTCCTCGAGAGAGAGAAAGTGGGAGAAAAGAGAGTGAGTGTGTGTGTCGTGAAATGAGTGAAGGGAGAGCTTATTGTGTTGTAACAATAGCCAAAAAGCCCTCTACTTCTTTTATTTCGCGCCTCACGAATCGTCACCATCCCATACCTATGGGAGAAATCAGACAGATGGGGTGCTAAGGCAGAACCCGAGAGCAGCTTCCCTCGGTTTCGCAGCATCTATACCGGTATGGGGCGACCTGTACCGGTATGGGCCAAAGAAAACTATCAAACCCGAGAGCTCTCCCCTTTCTCGGGTGCGATGGCTATACCGGTACAGACACCCGGGCTGTACCGGTATGGGCCATAAAATTATCAAACTCGAGGGCTCTTCGCTCCTCGGGTGTGATGGCCATACCGGTACAGACACCAGGGCTGTACCGGTATGGGCCATAAAACTGTCAAACCCGAGAGCTCTCCTCCTCTCGGGTGTGATGGCTATACCGGCATGCGTACACCGTGGTCCGTACTGCATGTGGGTGCTCCAGACTTGTTTTTTTCGCGCTGTTTCGACTCTACTTCGCGCCGAACAACGCCAAAACCTTCTTAACTCCTCTAGATCATCTTATAACCTTTCCAAGAGATTTGGAATGGCAATTGGAACATGTCCAACTATTTTATTTTCGTACTTTAGTCAATTTGGCCAAAGTCCGATCTTATTATCGAATTTTCGATATGCTACACTAGAGCCTTGATTAGAGCTTCTAAGAGGTAAGCAACTTCTCCATTTCCTTTAGATTCGAGTTTGGTTGCTTCTCTATAGATGAAACCCTAAATTTTGGGAATTAGGGTTTTATTTGGGGCTTTTTGATTTGGGACTTTTAGATTCCTTTTGAATGGTTTAGAACCTTTGTTTAGGTTGCCTTGGGAGGGATCTAGCTTCCTTTTGGAATTTCTAAGAGGATTGTTGCACATTTAGGTGAGTATTTCTTGACTTTAACCTAGATGTTTAAAGTTTGAACTCAAGACTTATCTCTTGAGGTTGTAACTCCTAGGATCTACTTTGTAGGGTACTAGGAGTAGGAATCGAAGCTTCGTTAGCGGTTCGGAGCGACGGTGGGTTTGGCCTCACCTAGCACAATGAGAAATTCTCATTGGTGCTTATTTGCTTATGGTTAAATGGAAATTAGTTCATTTTCATGCTATTTGATTTATTTGTGAATTTTAGAATGCTTAAGATACATATGTTATGTGTAACGCAATTTTGCTCTATATAGTAGCGACGTATGCATGTGAGAGCTGAAGCTTTGTAGCATTCTATTTGTAAACTTGAAACTATGTGTTTAAGAGGAAATTGGGCATGTGTTTGAGAACATAGAACTATGCATGACATAGGAGAAAAGCCCTTGTCATTAAGCGGCATTGGCTTGGCATCAAAAGTGTAGAATAGTGAGCTAATGTCATCAAGCGGCATTAGGCTCGTGAATGAACTTGACATAGAAATTCTAGTGTCATGAGAATTTGTTGTACTAGACCTTAGGGTTGCTAGTGACATTTGCCATGTGTGGGACTTGGGACTTGGACTTGCTTGTTGCCATTTGTGCTCTTCGCACATACTTGTGAGGGTCGCTCCCTACAAGCCGGCACTCCGGAGTTGGCCTTCGCGATTCGTTCGCGCGTGCGGTGTTGAGAAACCTACGGGACCGTTGGGACAGACTCATTCCTTGCGGGGGATGTTGGGCTACCACGGTACTTAGGTGGCACAAGTTGGATTACTGTGGTACATCCTAGTGAAAGAGAATTGAACTTGGACATTTAACTTTACTAAATGACAATCACTACTAGATAGGACTTAGTAGTTGAATTATGTGGACTTCACTTGGGGTTCTAGTATACTTGTTAATGCTTTAATTACATTTTAGTATACTTGTTGGTTATAGTAAAACATCTCATTTTATATGCTTGAACAGGAAACTATGACATCTAATTTTGAAACATAGTTATGGTAGCATTTCTTTATGCTTTAATTGCAAGCTTAATTATATCGCGCTCTTACTCTCTTTTTCTCTTGTGCCTAGTGGTGCAGTGGTGCAGGACAGTAATTGCCCACTGGGAACTGTATGTTTATAGTTCTCACGCCCTCTGTTTCTGACTCTTTCAAGGCCTTCGCATCGGGGAGGCTCGGACCGCGGCAAAGGAGTTGCCTCGGGATAGCGACTTGTGAGAGGGTTTTGGATAGGTGGTTTCCTTTTTCTCTTGTTTTATTTTGGAGAGAAGGAGTGTTTTTACCTTGTATAGAGACCACCACTTTTGTGTATTTGAGAGGTTATGTTGTTAACTTTGTACTACTCTCTATTTCTATGTTAGTGATTTAGACGCTTCACTTTCTTTTACTCGGGGTTTGGTTCTTGTTTAGTTGTGGCTCTGATGTTCATAGTTGTAGCCTTATAATGTTTTAATTCCGCTGTTTTTAGTTAGACGCCTTGTATGTGTTGACATATGGCGGGTCTGGGCACACTTTGGGGAAGGTCCTGCCGACCCCGGGGCGTGACAGATTAATTTGGTATCAGAGCCTAGGGTGTCGTCTTAGAGGACCTAGTAAACCTTAGGCTGGTTGGACAATAGTAAATAGGCTCGCGAGAGACGAGGTCTATTTAACTTGTGAGCGAAAGTACTTGATTGGGTTTTATTATAACTCTAAAAAGTTGGAGTTTAATCGAAGTGTATAACTTCTAGCTTCGCGGAGGGTTACGTTGGCGGCCGACAACGTAACATCGGGAGTTAGTAGAAAGCACACTTCTTTACTTTCGCACGATTTGGGTTTCTGAGTGGGGATTGCGATAGCGTGGGTTTTATTAACTTGCGCTTTTATGTTGTTGCAGGGTTGATGCCTATTACTCGCTCCCAATCCGTCGGGGCAGATAACATGGCACGCCTTGAGGAGGTCGAGACCTCAGCTACTTCTGAGTCCCGCGAGGTCCGCGAGCTGAGGGATCAGGTGGCGCTCCTCACTGACCTCGTGGCTCTGCAGACGGCGGCGGCCCAAAGAACAGCCGAGGCGGCGCGCCGACAGGACGAGAGGATGAAGCGACTTGAGGACCTTCTTCTACAGCAGGCGGCTGCCAGGGAGGCCCAGGCACCAGTACCACCTGCCCCAGCCGAGGTGGTAGCACCTAGGGCGCCGACTCCCGCGCCCGGATCTTTACATTCTGCACCGTCGGTGGCACGGCAGGAGAGGGTGGCGACGGCACCACCGCCCGTATACCTCCGTGGATGAGCGGTTTTCCCGACGATGGTTGAGGGTCTAGAGCGAGACCGACTGATGAGCCGCCTCAATGAGTTCAGGAGGTGCAGTCCACGTGTGTTCGATGGCGAGAACGTGGATCATTGGATTGTCGAGAAGTGGCTTATGCACATGGAGAAGTCGTTTCGCGATACTTTTGTTGAGGAGAGGGACAGAGTTTGGCTCGCCACTCACCATCTGGACGGCGAGGCCTATCAGTGGTGGCGGGACATCCAGGAGAACCCGAGCACCGACTTAGCAGCGATGACTTGGACCAGGTTCAAGGGACTGTTACTCGAGCACTACTTCCCTGATAGTGTTCGGCGACAGATGGAGACAGACTTGCGCAGCTTGCGTCAGGGGGAGCGGACAGTGACTGAGTACGAGCAGGAGTTTACTAGGCTTCTACACTGTGTACCTTTCGTTGTGCGGGACGACGAGGACAAGGCCAGGATCTTCGAGAGTGGGCTGAGGCCTTCTATCTATAGGCTGGTGCAGTCCGCTAACCTGCGCACGTACCGTGAGGTGGTAAATCGCGCTCTCATTATGGAGCGGGGCGCGATAGTGATGATGGAGCGGCAGAAGGCTTGGATCGGGGTAAGGGCAAGAGGCCCGCCGGCGAGGGTGCGAGTCGACGCACTCGAGGAAACCGCCAAAGTACCCCAGAGCCGCTACGAGGACGAGGTACCCCCTGCCAGCCGCCGAGGACCAGATCGACGGCAGGCACCGCGTTGTGTGATTTGCAGCGGCCCCCATCACCCCCGACAGTGCCCGCAGGGTCGGGGCCGATGCTACTCTTGTGGTCATGAGGGCCACTTCCAGTCAGAGTGTCCGAGGGGATCTGCCCCCACACCGTCGACAGCTTCAGCACCGGCTTCACCAGGTTCCAGCCCGGGGACACCTGCAGCATCCTACCAGGCCGGGAGATCTTCTGCACAGAGGCAGAGCGAGGGGTCTCGACAGGGCCCGAGTGGGCGTTTGTATGCCGCCCGCACCGGGGCAAGCAAGAATGAGGATGTCGTTGTGTATCATTTTGATTTCCAAAGATTCGAGTTCATGCTTTATTTGATACCTGCATCTTGCTCTTTTATTGATCTACGTTTGCCGAGTTGCATGACATCCCTAGGACACCTTTGTCACACTCGGGACGAGAGGTTAAACCTGGACATTCTATAGATGTTCGAGAGTGTCGGATTAGTTTACCAGTTCAGATTGGGGATTGGATCATGCCCGTGGACCTTTTTGTGGTGCACAAACTGGGAGTTTGATTTAGTTTTGGGCATGGATTGGTTGACCCGATTTTGCTACGATTGATTGTGTGAGTCGACCGTGACTTTTAGAGAGCCCGGTCACGAGGAGGTTGTGTTTCAAGGTTGCCGCAGTTCGCCGTTTGCGATGACTATTAGCTCCTCTCGAGCTAGGCGCTTGATTAGTAGCGGGTGCATAGCCTATTTGGCTAGTATTGCACTCCGAGATATTGAGGACTCTCCTAGGATTGAGGACATTCCTGTGGTGAGGGAGTTCCAGGACGTGTTTCCAGCTGAGCTACCAGGAATGCCGCCTGATAGGGAGATTGAGTTTGTAGTAGATCTCGTCCCTGGGACTACTCCAATCTCAAAGGCACCCTATAGGATGGCACCAAACAGAGTTGAAAGAGTCGAAGGCACAGGCAGACCTTTTGGATAAAGGTTATGTGAGACCGAGCGTGTCACCTTGGGGAGCGCCAGTTCTTTTTGTGAAGAAGAAGGACGGATCACTTCGCTTATGTATGGATTATCGTGAACTCAATAAAGTCACGATTAAGAATAAGTATCCGTTGCCGAGGATCGATGGTCTGTTTGATCAGCTTCATGGATCAAGCGTGTACTCCAAGATCGACTTGCAGTCGGGATATCACCAGCTGAAGATCAAGCCTGAGGAAGTGTCGAAGACGGCTTTCAGGATACGGTATGGACACTATGAGTTCACCGTGATGCCGTTTGGGCTTACTAATGCCCCGGCAGCTTTTATGGATTTGATGAACCGTGTCTTCAGGCCATATCTGGATAGATTTGTCGTAGTGTTTATCGACGACATTTTAGTTTATTCCCGAAGTGATGCGGATCACGAGGAACACTTGAGACTTGTACTTCAAGTGCTTCGGGGAAAGAGACTCTATGCCAAGTTGAAGAAATGCGAGTTCTGGCTTAGAGAGGTGGCGTTTTTGGGCCATGTGATTTCGTGGATCGTATAGCCGTGGATCCCAAGAAGATTGAAGCCGTCAAGGATTGGCCAAGACCGACGAGTGTCACAGATACGGAGTGTTATTGGTTTGGCGGGCCACTACAGGAGGTTTGTTGAGGGATTTGCTAAGTTAGCTGCTCCCCTCACGAGGCTCACGCATAAAGGAACCAAGTTCATTTGGAATGATGCGTGTGAGAGAAGCTTTCAAGAGTTGAAGCTGCGCTTGACTACCGCACCAATCCTAACCTTGCCAGTTGCTGGAGCAGGGTATGTGATTTTTAGTGATGCTTCCTTTAATGGATTGGGTTGCGTGTTGATGCAGGATGGAAAGGTGATCGCGTATGCTTCACGCCAGCTGAAGGAATATGAAAGGAATTATCCTACTCACGATTTGGAGTTGGCGGCTGTAGTGTTCGCACTGAAGCTATGACGCCACTATCTTTATGGTGAGCGGTGTGAAGTGTATACGGATCACAAGAGTTTAAAGTAGCTGTTCACCCAGAAGGAATTGAACTTGAGGCAGCGCAGATGGTTGGAGCTCCTCAAGGATTATGATTTGACGATACTTTACCACCCAGGCAAGGCTAGCTTGGTGGCAGATGCGCTAAGTAGGAAATCGACGGAAAACTTAGCGATGATGATAGTTACTCAACCGCCGTTGATCGAGCAGATGAAGCGGTTGGAGTTGGAGGTGGTGACCCCTGACACACCTATGAGGTTGATGACTTTGGTGGTGCAACCCACTTTATTTGAAAGGATAAAGGAAAAGCAAGCTCTTGATGTGGAGTTGCAAAGGGTTCGAGCGAAAATGGTTGATAGTTGCACCGGTGATTTTAGTGTGGACGATGGTGACTTGATGAGATTCCGTGCGTATTTGTGTACCGGCGGAACCGACGCTTAAAGAGGAGATTCTCCTAGAGGCACACCGTGCACCGTATGCTATACATCCGGGAGGCACCAAGATGTATAAGGATTTGAAGTTACACTATTGGTGGCCCGGGATGAAAAGGGACGTTGGCGAGTTTGTAGCTCGATGTTTAACTTGCCAACAAGTGAAGGCTGAGCCTAGAGTCCCCGCGGGAAAATTACAGAGCTTACCAATTCCAGTGAGGAAGTGGGAGAAGATAACCATGGACTTTGTGATGGGACCGCCCGCTCTCGTGCCGGCATGATGATATATGGGTGATCGTGGATAGGTTGACAAAATCGGCACATTTCATACCTATCCATACTACTTGGACTGGAGAGAGACTCGCACAGGTTTACTTGGATGAGATTGTACGACTTCACGGAGTACCTACCTCGATTGTATCGGACAGGGACACACGCTTTGTGTCACACTTTTGGAGGAGTCTGCAGGACGCCTTGGGTACTCGATCGGACTTCAAGATCGTTTCCACCCTCGAGTGACGGCGCCGAGCGTACTATACGTACACTCGAGGATATGCTTCGAGCCCGCGTGATCGACTTCCGTGGAGGATGGTCGCAGCATCTACCGATGGCCGAGTTTGCTTATAACAACAGTTATCAAGCAAGCATCAAGATGGCGCCATTTGAGGCACTCTATGGACGGAAGTGTAGATCGCCACTTCACTGGAGTGAAGTTGGTGAGAGTTTAGCTTTAGGCCCAGATGTGCTACAGGAAGCAGAGGACAAGGTTCGCATTGCTAGGGAGCGGTTGTTGACAGCCCAGAGTAGGCAGAAGAGCTATGCTGATAGACGTCGACGAGACTTGGAGTTTCAAATTGGAGACCATGTCTTTTTGAAAGTCTCGCCGACCCGAGGAGTCAGGAGATTTGGGATCCGGGGTAAGTTGAGCCCCCGTTTCATTGGACCGTATGAGATTCTTGAGCGTGTGGGCCCGGTAGCGTATAAACTTGCTCTACCGCCGAACCTATCGGGTGTACACAATGTCTTCCATGTAGCGGTCCTCCGGAAGTATATATATGATCCAGCTCATGTTTTGGATGCTACACCATTGGAGCTGAGGGACGATTTGAGCTTCGAGGAGCAGCCCGTGAAGATTTTGGCTCGCGAGGTGAAGAAGTTGAGGAACCGGGAGCTTTCTTACGCGAAAGTCCTTTGGAGCAACCACGAGGAGCGGGAGGCCACGTGGGAGCTAGAGAGTACGCTTCGAGAGCGCTATCCCCATCTCTTTCAGATGGAGTCATGAGGTATGACTTTAATTTCGAGTTTCGCGGACGAAACCACTTTTTAGGAGGGGTGAATGTGACGCACTGGACTTTGCAAATTGCAATGTTCGAGTGTTAAATGTGAGAACTGAGCTTTTCCAGATTTTCTGGAGGGTCGTTGACTGTGTTCCGACCTATGGCACGTGTACCGAGGTTAGTGGATGAATCCCGAGCACTAAAGTCCAAAAAGTTGGATTTTAGTTATACATATTCGGGGAGTCTGCACCGCACGCACAGAAAGGCCGGCACGCATGTGCCTTGGTTGCTATACCGTACGAGGGGATCCGTACGGTATGGGATCCGTACCGCTCGGTTTGGTCGTTACAGGTCCGCACTCTACGTACTCTGGCTTGTACACCGGTGCGCCGAAAAATCCGAAATCAGGGCTTTTTAGCAATTTGTTGCTTCTAATATAGCACCCCAGCCCTTAGGGCTTCTCTCTTGTGCTGAGAACAAAGGAGAGGAAGGTAAGAGAGCTTCTCTCTCTATCCATTTACTTCTCCTTGGGTTTTTGGTTGTTTACTTGTGGATTGATCTCCCTCTTCTCTCTCTTTTGCTTGTTGGTGCATTTTCCACCATGAGAGAAGGTTGAAAGCTTGATTTGGGAGCTAGTTGAAGGAAGATCTTCAACTTTGGTGACTCTAGAGCCTTGATTAGAGCTTCTAAGAGGTAAGCAACTTCTCCATTTCCTTTAGATTCGAGTTTGGTTGCTTCTCTATAGATTTAAACCCTAGATTTTGGGAATTAGGTTTTATTTGGGGCTTTTTGATTTGGGACTTTTAGATTCCTTTTGAATGGTTTAGAACCTTTGTTTAGGTTGCCTTGGGAGGGATCTAGCTTCCTTTTGGAATTTCTAAGAGGATTGTTGCACATTTAGGTGAGTATTTCTTGACTTTAACCTAGATGTTTGAAGTTTGAACTCAAGACTTATCTCTTGAGGTTGTAACTCCTAGGATCTACTTTGTAGGGTACTAGGAGTAGGAATCGAAGCTTCGTTAGCGGTTCGGAGCGACGCTTGGAGCGACGGTGGGTTTGGCCTCACCTAGCACAATGAGAAATTCTCATTGGTGCTTATTTGCTTATGGTTAAATAGAAATTAGTTCATTTTCATGCTATTTGATTTATTTGTGAATTTTAGAATGCTTAAGATACATATGTTATGTGTAACGCAATTTTGCTCTATATAGTAGCGATGTATGCATGTGAGAGCTGAAGCTTTGTAGCATTCTATTTGTAAACTTGAAACTATGTGTTTAAGAGGAAATTGGGCATGTGTTTGAGAACATAGAACTATGCATGACATAGGAGAAAAGCCCTTGTCATTAAGCGGCATTGGCTTGGCATCAAAAGTGTAGAATAGTGAGCTAATGTCATCAAGCGGCATTAGGCTCGTGAATGAACTTGATATAGAGAATTTAGTGTCATGAGAATATTTGAACTAGACCGTAGGGTTGCTAGTCACTATTGCTATATTGAGACATGAGGTTTGGACTTGAGACTTGATTTTACTTGTTGCCATTTGTGCTCTTTCGCACATGCTTGTGAGGGTCGCTCCCTACAAGCCTAAGACTCGAGTTGGCCTTCGCGATTCGTTCGCGCGTGCGGTGTTGAGAAACCTACGGGACCGTTGGGACAGACTCATTCCTTGCGGGGGATGTTGGGCTACCACGGTACTTAGGTGGCACAAGTTGGATTACTGTGGTACATCCTAGTGAAAGAGAATTGAACTTGGACATTTAACTTTACTAAATGACAATCACTACTAGATAGGACTTAGTAGTTGAATTATGTGGACTTCACTTGGGGTTCTAGTATACTTGTTAATGCTTTAATTACATTTTAGTATACTTGTTGGTTATAGTAAAACATCTCATTTTATATGTTGGAACAGGAAACTATGACATCTAATTTTGAAACATAGTTATGGTAGCATTTCTTTATGCTTTAATTGCAAGCTTAATTATATCGCGCTCTTACTCTCTTTTTCTCTTGGGCCTAGTGGTGCAATGGTGCAGGACAGTAATTGCCCACTGGGAACTATATGTTTATAGTTCTCACGCCTCTCGTTTCTCGACTCTTTCGGCCTTCGTACCTGGGGAGGCTCGGGACCGCGGCAAAGGAGTTGCCTCGGGATAGCGACTTGTGAGAGGGTTTTGGATAGGTTGTTTCCTTTTTCTCTTGTTTTATTTTGGAGAGAAGCAGTGTTTTTACCTTGTATAGAGACCACCACTTTTGTGTATTTGAGAGGTTATGTTGTTAACTTTGTACTACTCTCTATTTCTATGTTAGTGATTTAGACGCTTCACTTTCTTTTGCTCGTGGTTTGGTTCTTGTTTAGTTGTGGCTCTGATGTTCATAGTTGTAGCCTTATAATGTTTTAATTCCGCTGTTTTTAGTTAGACGCCTTGTATGTGTTGACATATGGCGGGTCTGGGCACACTTTGGGGAAGGTCCTGCCGACCCCGGGGCGTGACAACTAGATAGGACTTAGTAGTTGGATACTCGGATATATTGTGGCATAGTATTGGACACATGTAGTATACTTGATAGGTCAACATTTCCATTATAGTATACTCAAGAGATTAATAGAAAGTACTTGTTTAAAGTTGACATTTCGGGTTGAATAAAGCATGTACCATATTTATTTTGGGTTAATTATTTAGCATTTACAGTTATACTTTATTTACAGTTATTTACTTCAGTTCTTGTACTACTACTTCGTTTGGGCCTAGTGGTGCAACCTGTGCAGGTCAGTAATTGCCCACTGGGAACTATATTTTTATAGTTCTCACGCCCTCTGTTTTCTGACGTGTTTCAGCGCCTTCAGTGGGGGAGGCCAGGGATCGCGGCAAGGGTGTCGCTTCGGCTAGCGGCGGGGAGTCTCACTAGGTGGTTCATCTCTCCTTTTGTTTTGGTTGGAGAGGATGAGTGTGTGTACCTGTATTTTGGTAGAGGCTACCCTTTTGTACCTAGAGCTACACTGTTGTATTTACTCTTTACTTGTAGCAGTTTTAGTACTCTCTTTCCTTCCTACCTGTTTATTGATCCTACTTGCTGATAGGGATAGCTGTATGTGGCTCTGATATTCTTAGTTGTAGCCTATTATTGTTTTAATTCCGCTGTTTTTAGTAGACGCCTGGTATGTGTTGACATATGGCGGGTCTGGGCACGCTTTGGGGAAGGTCCTGCCGACCCCGGGGCGTGACAATCTCGGTGTGCTTTTTATTTTCCGCATTTATTTTTATTGCATCGAGATTTGTGGTTTTCGGCCTTTACACCTATTCACCCCCCTCTAGGTGTTGGATATAATCTAGATAGATCCTTGGGGCTACCCCATAACTTACAATTGGTATCAGAGCGGGATCTAGATATATTGCTATCTAATGGCCGAAGAGTTAGTAGGTGCATTGCAAACTTATGAGATGACTTTTCCTACTAACCAATCTTCTTCCAAGTTTTTTTCCTAAAAGTATAGGGGTTGCGTTGAAAACATCAAAGGAAGAAGACGTGGACTCAGATTCCGACGGGGAGGAATCAAACGACGAGGATTTAGCGAAAGCGTATCATCAACTCCTCGTCGAATCTAAAAAGATGGCGAAGCACAATAAGAAATTGAGGAAGCGTCTACTTGAACTTGAAGAGGAAAACAACAAGTTGAAGAACACGAATAAAACTCTTGAGGAGGAAAGGGAATCAACATTGAAAAATAATACAATCCTCCAAGAGAAGCTTGATGAAGCGGATTCAACGATCAAATCCTATAAAGACAAGCTTGGATTTTTGGAGCATCAATTTAAGGAATCGCACACATCCAATCAAGTCTTAACAAATCATGTTCGTCAACTCAAATCTGATATTCAAAAATTTTCTTCCGGATATGAAAGAACATATGTTGAGAAGGATTTAAAGTCGACATCAAAAGTCTCAACAACTTTGAAGGAGAAGGTGTGTCATCGATGTGACATCAAAGGACACATCAAAAGTAGTTGCCCAAATAAAGAAAAGAAGAATCTATCGGCGAGTTTGAAAAAATCGGTATCATCTAAAACTCGGCTTCCCCCACGGAATCAAAAGAACAATCAAGTTTGTCGAGTACCACAACCGAACCGGATTTCTAAACCAAAGCCACCAGAAAATCGGGTTTCTAAGCCTCAACAACAAGTTCAACCGAAGATTCAAGTAACGAAACGACCTACGGTGGATCAAAAATCAAAACGAATTGTGCCTAACGTCGACAAGCCAAGACAACACAAAATTCGGCAAGTTTGGATTCGAAAAGGTGATATCTTTCCTTGTCCTAAGCCTTAATTTGTTTTGACTTTATGTTTTGCTATGATCGGTTTTATTGCATATCTTTTGATCATTGTATATGCTTCGAATTTTTGAGAATAATTGAATGATTAAACATTAAATATTGTGTTGAACGTCAATAATTTACAATTCATTCATTTTGAATTAATTTCATACTAATTATCGGTTTCACTTCATTATCACTATTGATGAAGATAATTTATTATAGGATATCTTAATTCTTATATTCATCAAATTTGAGTAATCATGTGTGATCTTCTGGCACTTAACCTATCTCGGTTGTGTGTATTGAATTTGATGAATGAAAATTTGCTAATCGACTAACACTTGTCAAATTTTCTTTCATATAAGAGATTGCATAATTAAGGGGGAGTTATATAAAAAAAAGAAAAAGAAAACACTCCAAGTGATTAAAGTTCAAGTACTTAAAAGATGTGGAAAGAGTTACATCCCAAAGGGAGTGTGAAAACTACCACCACATGTAGGAAAGAGCTACCACTCCGGTCGTCCGGTAAGTGTGTGAAGCTACCACATGGTAATTGATTGAATAACCGAAAAGATTGAAAATTTATATAAAAATTTTTTCGGTGTAATAAGGTGGTTTAGTAAAAAGATGCTCAAATGGCCACCCCTCATACATTATTGTTTAATCTCGAATTTGAACGTTTATGTGACAAATTTTTGTCTTTTAGTGAATCTTCATAAGTCATCTTTATAATCCGTTACATCTTGATAGATTTTGAGCTTTTAGATTATTTTTGATGACTTGATTTTGAAGTATATATCGGTAAAGAAATTTTATCATATTTTATCTACATCTTGGTGATCTTGTAGTGAAATTCTTAATTTCCATGAAATTGATGTGAATCGAAAGAAATCTATGTGAATTTATCATGTTCATTCACTGACATTTGATTAACTCTCTCATTTTTTGATACTTTCTTTTGACAATTTTTGACAAAAAAGGGAAGAAGAAGAAAAAATTGAATTTAAGATCAAAGGGGGAGAGCACATGATAATTTTCGATTTTCGAGTTTGAATTTCAATCTTTTGATACATGAACAAAGGGGGAGAGATTTTTATTTTTATATTTTTACTACTAACTTTGTTTGTGATCTTTCACGTGGAGAAAGTAACTTAATTGTAAATCATTGAAGACTTCAAGGCTCCTAATTGCGTCTAAGTCATAGAGTTTGTTTAAGAGTTGCAAAATTGTAATTTTGTATTTCTTTGGATCTTTCACGCGAGAAGTTCATTGTTTTGGTGATGACAATGAATTTCATTTTTTTGTGACTTGAGCGTTGTGATGTAATTTTGGGTTTTGTCACGAAATTGCCAAAGGGGACCGGAGATTGTTACGGATTTTATGTTGGCATATTTCGTGAAGTTAGTCCGGAGTCTTGAAGGTTTAAAGAAGAAGGGATAAATCGAAGAATCGAAGACTCAAAACATGAATCCACAATACTCGGTAAGTTCAAATATTATTGATGATGATTTATAAATATTTAATAGTATTTGGAAGACTTAGGATGTTTTTAAATTAAATATATGGACAAAATTGATTTTGTGTTTTCAAATCCTAGTCTATCTCTTTGTTTTCTAATTGATTTTAAACAGGTTTTCAAAT
Source organism: Aechmea fasciata (assembly GCA_025177825.1). NCBI lineage: Eukaryota > Viridiplantae > Streptophyta > Magnoliopsida > Poales > Bromeliaceae > Aechmea > Aechmea fasciata. The sequence goes on along the minus strand of CM045937.1, from coordinate 1,098,631 downwards.
CCTAGTCTATCTCTATGTTTTCTAATTGATTTTAAACAGGTTTTTAAATCCTAGTCTATCTCTAATTTTATTTCCAAAATTGGGTTTTCACAATCCTAGTCTACTTCTAAGTCTTCTAAATCTATAAATAAGCGATGGGGGTTCCATTAATTCGTATGCTTAGAGTTTAGACCATTATGAAGCCCTAGAAACTTGTTGGGTGCTCTCTTTCTTTCTTCAACAATAAGTTTCTATCGGATCAATTCTTGAAACCCTAATTTCTCGTTCTCCATGGAGAATTGATCCGGCTATTGCTTAGAAACATCTTCTGCGGTTCTTTAATGATTATCTAAGCAATAAATCATCACCGATCGTATCGTTCTTGCTCTGGACGGAGTGCGCTCGTGGATTCGAGTGGCGTCGTGGATTCGGCGTGATCGGAGGCTTCGTGGATTCGAAGTGGACGCGTTCGTGGATTCGAACGTGGGGCGTGGACAACCCGGCGGCGTGCACGAGATCCGAAGAAGATAAAGAGAGGTTTGAGTCCGTGGATTCGGTAAATCACCTTGTAATCTTTTATTCTTAGTGGATTGTTATCGCGTGTTGGTCCCATGGGTTTTTTACTCCGAGTTGGAGTTTTCCCACGTAAATCTCGGTGTGCTTTTTATTTTCCGCATTTATTTTTATTGCATCGAGATTTGTGGTTTTCTGCCTTTACACCTATTCACCCCCCTCTAGGTGTTGGATACAATCTAGATAGATCCTTGGGGCTACCCCATAACTTACATCTGATACTGTGCATTTTCTGCTAATTTATCTGTCTCGTCTCTCACAGAAAATTCTAAATTTTCTGTTTTCGTTCCAATTTCAGCACAGGTCATCTCTGACTCATGCTCTACTTCTCTAAATCCAATAAAAATAGTATCTCACACTATTTTTATTTATTTCCATTCTTATCTTTAAAATTCGGTATGTTACATGGCTACTCCCTATGTCCAAGCATAGTTTGTCGATTAACCTTGCATATTGAGCATGGTATATGTAGAGTGTTAGATGTTAATGCCAAACTCGCACACTTATGTTAGTGTAGCTTATTGTTATGTCATTAGAATCTAATAAGCATGAGGATTGTGTGACATAATCTAAAACCCTATATACCATGATGTGTGAGGTGTGAGATCTAGTGTTGGTGGAACTGTCTAACCAGAGAACGTGTGGCACCTAGCTAAACAAGAACGAGTGGTATCTAATTAGTGTGAACATTAGGAAGTCAAGTATGACAGTATGATGAAATCCCTAGTTGGTAGGTATCCTCCGTTGTGGAGGATTGGACCGTGCTCGCGTTGTCTGTTTATACTTGTGGTGTTTGCTCCACACAAGTTGTGCACTTCGGAGTACTAGGCACACGCTACGGTAGTAGCTATCTGTCCGGCCAGTAGCTATATGACACCCCAACTTCCTAGAAGGTCACCCATCCTAGGACTACTCTCGTCCTAGCACGCTTAACTCTCTTAACCTCTTCGGTCTTGCCACCACCAAAAATGCTTAAGCCGGGTTAAGAGTTTTGTGACGCACTGGACTTTGCAAATTGCAATGTTCGAGTGTTAGATGTGAGATATGAGCTTTTTCAGATTTTCTGGAGGGTCGTTGACTGTGTTCCGACCTATGGCACGAGTACCGAGGTTAGTGGATGATTTCCAAGCACTAAAGTCCAAAAAGCTGGATTTTAGGTTGCTCTCGGGTTGGAATTTCATGCTTTTGTACCGGTACAAAATTGTTGCTATACCGGTACAAAATGATGGCTATACCCCAGACAAGCCAAGATTTATACGATAGATGAGCGGGCAAACCCGAGGCTCGGTTTGTCTTCTCAGGTTTATACCTAAGACAAAACGGGTTTGTACCGACAACCGGCGCTTTCCAAAATCCAAAACTGTAGGGGCTTATTGGCATTTTGTTGCTTCTAATATAGCACCCCAGCCCTTAGGGCTCCTCTCTTGTGCTGAGAACAAGGGAGAGAAAGGTAAGGGAGTTTCTCTCTCTATCCCCTTTGCAATCTTTTGGATTTTGGGTGATTTCTTGTGGATTGATCTCCTTCTTCTCTCTCTTTTGCTTGTTGGTGCATTTTCCACCATGAGGGAAGGTTGGAAGCTTGATTTGGGAGCTAGTTGAAGGAAGATCTTCCACTTTGGTGACTCTAGAGCCTTGATTAGAGCTTCTAAGAGGTAAGCAACTTCTCCATTTCCTTTAGATTCGAGTTTGGTTGCTTCTCTATAGATGAAACCCTAGATTTTGGGAATTAGGGTTTTATTTGGGGCTTTTTGATTTGGGGCTTTTAGATTCCTTTTGAATGGTTTAGAACCTTTGTTTAGGTTGCCTTGGGAGGGATCTAGCTTCCTTTTAGAATTTCTAAGAGGATTGTTGCACATTTAGGTGAGTATTTCTTGACTTTACCCTAGATGTTTAAAGTTTGAACTCAAGACTTATCTCTTGAGGTTGTAACTCCTAGGATCTACTTTGTAGGGTACTAGGAGTAGGAATCGAAGCTTCGTTAGCGGTTCGGAGCGACGCTTGGAGCGACGGTGGGTTTGGCCTCACCTAGCACAATGAGAAATTCTCATTGGTGCTTATTTGCTTATGGTTAAATGGAAATTAGTTCATTTTCATGCTATTTGATTTATTTGTGAATTTTAGAATGCTTAAGATACATATGTTATGTGTAATGCAATTTTACTCTATATAGTAGAGGCGTATGCATGTGAGAGTTGAAGCCTTGTAGCATTCTATTTGGAAACTTGAAACTATGTGTTTAAGAGGAATTTTGACATGTGTTTGAGAACATAGAACTATACATGACATAGGAGAAAAGCCCTTGTCATTAAGCGGCATTGGCTTGGCATCAAAATGGTAGAATAGTGAGCTAATGTCATCAAGCGGCATTAGGCTCGTGAATGAACTTGACATAGAGAATCTAGTGTCATGAGAATATTTGAACTAGACCTTAGGGCTACTAGTTACTATTTCCATGTTAAGACATGAGGTTTGGACTTGAGACTTGACTTTACTTGTTGCCATTTGTGCTCTTTCGCACATGCTTGTGAGGGTCGCTCCCTACAAGCTAAGACCCCGAGTTGGCCTTCGCGATTCGTTCGCGCGTGCGTGTTGAGAAACCTACGGGACCGTTGGACGGACTCATTCCTTGGGGGATGTTGGGCTACCACGGTACTTAGGTGGCACAAGTTGGATTACTATGGTAAATCCTAGTGAAAGAGAATTGAACTTGGACATTCAACTTTACTAAATGACAATCACTACTAGATAGGACTTAGTAGTTGGATTATGTGGATTTCACTTGGAGTTATAGTATACTTGTTAATGCTTTAATTACCTTATAGTATACTTGTGGGTTATAGTAAAACATCTCATTTTATATGTTGGAACGGGGAACTATGACATCTAATTTTGAAACATAGTTATGGTAGCATTTCTTTATGCTTTATTTGCAAGCTTATTTATATCGCGCTCTTACTCTCTTTTTCTTTTGGGCCTAGTGGTGCAATGGTGCAGGTCAGTAATTGCCCACTGGGAACTATAAATTATAGTTCTCACGCCCCTGGTTCTGTTTCCTTTTCAGTGCCTTCCGCATCGGGGGAGGTTAGGGATCGCGGCAAGGGTGTTGCTTCGGGTTAGCGCACTCGGCCGAGGGAGTTCGATAGGTGGTTACTTCTCTATTTCATGTTGTTTAGAGAGGGTGTGAGTTGTTCCCGTATTTAGAGAGACCACCACATTTTGAGACAGTGCTGTGTTAACCTTATGTTCTTTTGGTTATGTTGTTAGTCTCTTTATGCTTTAGTCTACCTACTCTCTACTTGTTGATAGGGCTAGCTGTATGTTGCTCTGATATCCATAGTTTTAGCCTATTGCATGTTTTTATTTCCGCTGTTTTTAGTAGACGCCTTGTATGTGTTGACATATGGCGGGTCTGGGCACGCTTTGGGGAAGGTCCTGCCGACCCCGGGGCGTGACAGATTAATTTGGTATCAGAGCCTAGGGTGACGTCTTAGAGGACCTAGTAAACCTTAGGCTGGTTGGACAATAGGAAATAGGCTCGCGAGAGACGAGGTCTATATAACTTGTGAGCGAAAGTACTTGATTGGGTTTTATTATAACTCTAAAAAGTTGGAGTTTAATCGAAGTGTATAACTTCTAGTCATGCGAGGGTTACGTTGGCGGCCGACAACGTAACATCGGGAGTTAGTAGAAAGCACACTTCTTTACTTTCGCATGATTTGGGTTTCTGAGTGGGGATTGCGATAGCGTGGGTTTTATTAACTTGTGCTTTTATGTTGTTGCAGTGTGGATGCCTATTACTCGTTCCCAATCCGTCGGGGCCGATAACATGGCACGCACTGAGGAGGTCGAGGCCTCAGCTACTTCCGAGTCCAGCGAGGTCCGCGAGTTGAGGGACAGTGGCGGTCCTCACGACCTTGTGGCTCGGCCAGAGACGGCGGCGGCCCAAAGAAGAGCCGAGGCGCGCGCCGACGTGACGAGAGGATGAAGCGACCGGAGGACCTTCTTCGCAGCGGCGCGCCGTGGAGGCCAAAGACACTGTACCACCAGCTCCAGCCGAGGTGGTAGCACCGAGGGCGCCGACTCCAGCGCTCGGGTCCTTACATTCTGTATCGTCTGTGGCACGGCAGGAGAGAGTGGCGACGGCACCACCAGTTCAGATACCTCTAGGAGGAGCGGTTTTTCCGACGATGGTTGAGGGGCTAGAGCGAGACCGACTGATGAGCCGCCTCAATGAGTTCAGAGGTGCACCACGTGTGTTCGATGGCGAGAACGTGATCATTGGATTGTCGAGAAGTGGCTTATGCATATGGAGAAGCTCTTTCGCGACACTTTTGTTGAGGAGAGGACAGTTTGGCTCGCCACTCACCATCTGGACGGCGAGGCCTATCAGTGGTGGCGGGACATCCAGGAGAACCCGAGCACCGACTTGGCATCGATGACTTGGACGAGGTTCAAGGGACTGCTACTCGAGCACTACTTCCCTGATAGTGTTCGGCGACAGATGGAGACAGACTTGCGCAGCTTGCGTCAGGGGGAGCGGACAGTGACTGAGTACGAGCGGGAGTTTACCAGGCTTCTACACTGTGTACCTTTCGTTGTGCGGGACGACGAGGACAAGGCCAGGATCTTCGAGAGTGGGCTGAGGCCTTCTATCTATAGGCTTGTGCAGTCCGCTAACCTGCGCACATACCGTGAGGTGGTAAATCGCGCTCTCATTGTGGAGCGGGGCGCGATAGTGATGAAGGAGCGACAAGAAGGCTTGGATCGGGGCAAGGGCAAAAGGCCCTCAGGCGAGGGTGCGAGTCAGACGCACTCAAGGAAGCCGCCGAAGTACCCCAGGAGCCGCCTCGAGGACGAGGTGCAGCCGCCGAGGACGGATCGACGGCAGACACCGCGCCGTGTGATTTGCGCCCCCACCACCCCCGACAAGGCCCGCAGTGGTCGGGCCGATGTTACTCTTGTGGCCGGGAGGGCCACTTCCGCCGATTGCCCGAGGGGATCCGCGCCGACACCGTCGCCGCCTTCAAAGACTACCACTGTGTTCCGCCGGGACACCCGCAAAGATCCTACCAAAGTCGGGGAGATCTTCTCGCACGAGGCGCAGCGAGGGGTCTCGACAGGGCCCGAGTGGGCGTTTGTATGCCGCCCAGACTGAGGCAGCGGCAGCAGCTGAGGATGTCGTTGCAGGTATCATTTTGATTTCCAGCATTCGAGTTCGTGCTTTATTTGATACCGGTGCATCTTACTCTTTTATTGATCGGCTGTTTGCCGAGTTGCATGACATCCCTAGGACACCTTTGTCACATTCGGGACGAGTGGTTATACCGGGACATTTTATAGATGTTCGAGAGTGTTGTATTAGTTGCCCAGTTCAGATTGGGGATTGGATTATGCCCGCGGACCTATTTGTGGTGCGCAAACTTGGAGAGTTTGACATAGTTTTGGGCATGGATTGGTTGACCCGGTACTTTGCTGCGATCGATTGTGTGAGTCGTACTGTGACTTTTAGAGAGCCTGGTCATGAGGAGGTTGTGTTTCAGGGTTGCCAGAGTTCGCTGTTCGCGATGACTATTAGCTCCTCTCGAGTTAGGCAGTTGATTAGTAGCGGGTGCATAGCCTATTTGGCTAGTATTGCACTCCGAGATGTTGAGGACTCTCCTAGGATTGAGGACATTCCTGTGGTGAGTGAGTTCCAGGACGTGTTTCCAGCTGAGCTACCAGGATCGCCGCACGGATAGGAGATTGTGTTTGTAGTAGATCTCGTTCCTTTGAATACTACAAACTAAAAGGCACCCTATAGGATGGCACCAGCGGAGTTGAAAGAGTCAAGGCACAGCAGGACCTTTGGATAAAGGTTATGTGAGACCGAGCGTGTCACCTTGGGGAGCGCCAGTTCTTTTTGTGAAGAAGAAGGACGGATCACTTCGCTTATGTATGGATTATCGTGAACTCAATAAAGTCACGATTAAGAATAAGTATCCGTTGCCGAGGATCGATGATCTGTTTGATCAGCTTCAGGGATCAAGCGTGTACTCCAAGATCGACTTGCAATGGGATATCACTAGTTGAAGATCAAGCCCGAGGATGTATCGAAGACGGCTTTCAGGACGCGGTATGGACACTATGAGTTCACCGTGATGCCGTTTGGGCTTACTAATGCCCCGGCAGCTTTTATGGATTTGATGAACCGTGTCTTCAGGCCATATCTGGATAGATTTGTCGTAGTGTTTATCGACGACATTTTGGTTTATTCCCGAAGTGATGCGGATCACGAGGAACACTTGAGACTTGTACTTCAAGTGCTTCGGGAAAAGAGACTCTATGCCAAGTTGAAGAAATGCGAGTTCTGGCTTAGAGAGGTGGCGTTTTTGGGCCATGTGATTTCAGGATCAGGTATAGCCGTGGATCCCAAGAAGATTGAAGCCGTCAAGGATTGGCCAAGACCCACGAGTGTCACTGTCACGCCCCGGGGTCGGCAGGACCTTCCCCAAAGCGTGCCCAGACCCGCCATATGTCAACACATACAAGGCGTCTAATAAAAACAGCGGAAATAAAAACATGCAATAGGCTAAAACTATGGATGTCAGAGCAACATACAGCTAGCCCTATCAACAAGTAGAGAGTAGGTAGACTAAAGCATAAAGAGACTAACAACATAACCAAAAGAACATAAGGTTAATACAACACTGTCTCAAAATGTGGTGGTCTCTCTAAATACAGGAAAAACTCACACCCTCTCTAAACAACATGAAATAGAGAAGTAACCACCTATCGAACTCCCTCGCTGAGTGCCGCTAACCCGAAGCAACACCCTTGCCGCGATCCCTAACCTCCTCCGATGCGGAAGGCACTGAAAAGAAAACAGAAACAGGGGCGTGAGAACTATAATTTATAGTTCCCAGTGGGCAATTACTGACCTGCACCATTGCACCACTAGGCCCAAAAGAAAAAGAGAGTAAGAGCGCGATATGAATAAGCTTGCAAATAAAGCATAAAGAAATACTACCATAACTATGTTTCAAAATTAGATGTCATAGTTCCCCGTTCCAACATATAAAATGAGATGTTTTACTATAACCAACAAGTATACTACAAGGTAATTAAAGCATTAACGAGTATACTATAACTCCAAGTGAAATCCACATAATCCAACTACTAAGTCCTATCTAGTAGTGATTGTCATTTAGTAAAGTTGAATGTCCAAGTTCAATTCTCTTTCACTAGGATTTACCATAGTAATCCAACTTGTGCCACCTAAGTACCGTGGTAGCCCAACATCCCCCGCAAGGAATGAGTCCGTCCCAACAAATTCCGTAGGTTTCTCAACACCGCACGCGCGAATGAATCGCGAAGGCCACCTCCGGAGTGCCGGCTTGTAGGGAGCGACCCTCACAAGCATGTGCGAAAGAGCACAAATGGCAACAAGTAAAGTCAAGTCTCAAGTCCAAACCTCATGTCTTAACATGGAAATAGTAACTAGTAGCCCTAAGGTCTAGTTCAAATATTCTCATGACACTAGATTCTCTATGTCAAGTTCATTCACGAGCCAAATGCCGCTTGATGACATTAGCTCACTATTCTACACTTTTGATGCCAAGCCAATGCCGCTTAATGACAAGGGCTTTTCTCCTATGTCATGTATAGTTCTATGTTCTCAAATACATGTCAAATTCCTCTTAAACACATAGTTTCAAGTTCCCAAATAGAATGCTACAAGGCTTCAGCTCTCACATGCATACGTCTCTACTATATAGAGTAAAATTGCATTACACATAACATATGTATCTTAAGCATTCTAAAATTCACAAATAAATCAAATAGCATGAAAATGAACTAATTTCCATTTAATCATAAGCAAATAAGCACCAATGAGAATTTCTCATTGTGCTAGGTGAGGCCAAACCCACCGTCGCTCCAAGCGTCGCTCCGAACCGCTAACGAAGCTTCGATTCCTACTCCTAGTACCCTACAAAGTAGATCCTAGGAGTTACAACCTCAAGAGATAAGTCTTGAGTTCAAACTTTAAACATCTAGGTTAAAGTCAAGAAATACTCACCTAAATGTGCAACAATCCTCTTAGAAATTCCAAAAGGAAGCTAGATCCCTCCCAAGGCAACCTAAACAAAGGTTCTAAACCATTCAAAAGGAATCTAAAAGCCCCAAATCAAAAAGCCCCAAATAAAACCCTAATTCCCAAAATCTAGGGTTTCATCTATAGAGAAGCAACCAAACTCGAATCTAAAGGAAATGGAGAAGTTGCTTACCTCTTAGAAGCTCTAATCAAGGCTCTAGAGTCACCAAAGTGGAAGATCTTCCTTCAACTAGCTCCCAAATCAAGCTTCCAACCTTCCCTCATGGTGGAAAATGCACCAACAAGCAAAAGAGAGAGAAGAGGAGATCAATCCACAAGAAATCACCCAAAATCCAAAAGATTGCAGCGGATAGAGAGAGAAACTCCCTTACCTTTCTCTCCCTTGTTCTCAAGACAAGAGAGGAGCCCTAAGGGTCGGGGTGCTATATTAGAAGCAACAAAATGCCAATAAGCCCCTACGATTTCGGATTTTGGAAAGCGCCGGTTTATCTCGGTACAAACCCGTTTTGTACCGTATAAACCTGCGAGGCAAACAAACCGAGCCTCGGGTTTGCCCGGCCACTCATCTATACCGGTATAAATCTTGGCTTATGCGTATAGCCATCATTTTGTACCGTTATAGCAACAATTTCGTACGGGTACAAAAGCATAAAATTCCATCCCGAGAGCAACCTAAAATCCAGCTTTTGGACTTTAGTGCTTGGAAATCATCCACTAACCTCGGTACTCGTGCCATAGGTCGGAACATAGTCAACGACCCTCCAGAAAATCTGGAAAAGCTCAGATCTCACATCTAACACTCGAACATTGCAATTTGCAAAGTCCAGTGCGTCACATTCACCCCTCCTAAAAAGAGGTTTCGTCCGCGAAACTCGAAATTAAAGTCATACCTCATGACTCCATCTGAAAGAGATGGGGATAGCGCTCTCGAAGCGCACTCTCTAGCTCCCACGTGGCCTCCCGCTCCTCGTGGTTGCTCCAAAGGACTTTCGCATAAGAAAGCTCCCGGTTCCTCAACTTCTTCACCTCGCGAGCCAAAATCTTCACGGGTTGCTCCTCGAAGCTCAAATCGTCCCTCAGCTCCAATGGTGTAGCATCCAAAACATGAGCTGGATCATGTATATACTTCCGGAGGACCGATACATGGAAGACATTGTGTACACCCGATAGGTTCGGCGGTAGAGCAAGTCTATACGCTACCGGGCCCACACGCTCAAGAATCTCATACGGTCCAATGAAACGGGGCTCAACTTACCGGATCCCAAATCTCCCGACTCCTCGGGTCGGCGAGACTTTCAAAAAGACATGGTCTCCAATCGAAACTCCAAGTCTCGTCGACGTCTATCGGCCATAGCTCTTACGCCTCTGCGTCAACAACCGCTCCCTAGCAACGCGAACCTTGTCCTCTGCTTCTTGGAGCATATCAGGGCCTAAAGCCAAACTCTCACCAACTTCACTCCAATGAAGTGGCGATCTACACTTCCGTCCATAGAGTGCCTCAAATGGCGCCATCTTGATGCTTGCTTGATAACTGTTGTTATATGCAAACTCGGCCATCGGTAGATCTTTGCGACCATCCTCACGGAAGTCGATCACGCAGCTCGAAGCATGTCCTCGAGTGTACGTATAGTACGCTCGGCGCCGTCACTACGAGGGTGGAAACGATCTTGAAGTCCAGTCGAGTACCCAAGGCGTCCTGCAGACTCCTCCAAAAGTGTGACACAAAACGTGTGTCCCTGTCCGATACAATCGAGGTAGGTACTCCGTGAAGTCGCACAATCTCGTCCAAGTAAACCTGTGCGAGTCTCTCTCCAGTCCAAGTAGTATGGATAGGTATGAAATGTGCCGATTTTGTCAACCTATCCACGATCACCCATATAGCATCATGCCCGGCCTGAGAGCGGGGCAGTCCCGTCACAAAGTCCATGGTGATCTTCTCCCACTTCCACACTGGAATCGGTAAGCTCTGCAATTTCCCCGCGGGGACTCTATGCTCAGCCTTCACTTGTTGGCAAGTTAAACATCGAGCTATAAACTCGCCAACGTCCTTTTTCATCCCGGGCCACCAATAGTGTAACTTCAAATCCTTATACATCTTGGTGCCTCCCGGATGTATAGCATACGGTGCACGGTGTGCCTCTAGGAGAATCTCCTCTTTAAGCGTCGGTTCCGCTGGTACACAAATCCGCCCACGGAATCTCATCAAGTCACCATCGTCCACACTAAAATCACCGGTGCAACCATCAACCATTTTCGCTCGAACCCTTTGCAACTCCACATCAAGAGCTTGCTTTTTCTTTATCCTTTCAAATAAAGTGGGTTGCACCACCAAAGTCATCAACCTCATAGGTGTGTCAGGAGTCACTACTTCCAACTCTAACCGCTTCATCTGCTCAATCAACGGCGGTTGAGTAACTATCATCATCGCTAAGTTTTCCGTCGATTTCCTACTTAGCGCATCAGCCACCACGTTAGCCTTGCAGGTGGTAAAGTATCGTCAAGTCATAATCCTTGAGGAGCTCCAACCATCTGCGCTGCCTCAAGTTCAATTCCTTCTGAGTGAACAGATACTTTAAGCTCTTGTGATCCGTGTATACTTCACACCGCTCGCCATAAAGATAGTGGCGCCATAGCTTCAAAGCAAAGACTACAGCCGCCAACTCCAAGTCATGAGTAGGATAATTCCTTTCATATTCCTTCAGCTGGCGTGAAGCATACGCGATCACCTTTCCATCCTGCATCAACACGCAACCCAATCCATTAAAGGAAGCATCACTATAAATCACATACTGCTCCGAATCGGCAAGGTTAGGATTGGTGCGGTAGTCAATCGCGACTTCAACTCTTGAAAGCTTCTCTCACACGCATCATTCCAAATGAACTTGGTTCCTTTATGCGTGAGCCTCGTGAGGAGTAGATAACTTAGCAAATCCCTCAACAAACCTCGCATGTAGTAAGCCAAACCAATAAAACTCCGTATCTCTGTGACACTCGTCGGTCTAGGCCAATCCTTGACGGCTTCCATCTTCGTGGGATCTACGGCTATACCTGGTCCTGAAATGACATGGCCCAAGAACGCCACCTCTCTAAGCCAGAACTCGCATTTCTTCAACTTGGCATAGAGTCTCTTTTCCCGAAGCACTTGAAGTACAAGTCTCAAGTGTTCCTCGTGATCCGCATCACTTCGGGAATAAACCAAAATGTCGTCGATAAACACTACGACAAATCTATCCAGATATGGCCTGAAGACACGGTTCATCAAGTCCATAAAAGCTGCCGGGGCATTAGTAAGCCCAAACGGCATCACAGTGATCTCATAGTGTCCATACCGTGTCCTGAAAGCCGTCTGTGACACATCCTCGGGCTTGATCTTCAACTGATGATATCCCGACTGCAAGTCGATCTTGGAGTACACGCTTGATCCCTGAAGCTGATCAAACAGATCATCGATCCTCGGCAACGGATACTTATTCTTAATCGTGACTTTATGGAGTTCACGATAATCCATACATAAGCGAAGTGATCCGTCCTTCTTCTTCACAAAAAGAACTGGCGCTCCCCAAGGTGACACGCTCGGTCTCACATAACCTTTATCCAAAAGGTCCTGCAACTGTGCCTTCAGCTCTTTCAACTCTGCTGGTGCCATCCTATAGGGTGCCTTTGAGATTGGAGTAGTCTCAGGGACGAGATCTACTACAAACTCAATCTCCCTATCAGGCGGCATTCCTGGTAGCTCAGCTGGAAACACGTCCTGGAACTCCCTCACCACAGGAATGTCCTCAATCCTAGGAGAGTCCTCAACATCTCGGAGTGCAATACTAGCCAAATAGGCTATGCACCCGCTACTAATCAACTGCCTAGCTCGAGAGGAACTAATAGTCATCGCGAACAGCGAACTCTGGCAACCCTGAAACACAACCTCCTCGTGACTAGGCTCTCTAAAAGTCACAGTACGACTCACACAATCGATCGCGACAAAATCTGGGTCAACCAATCCATGCCCAAAACTATGTCAAACTCTCCAAGTTTGCGCACCACAAATAGGTCCGCGGGCATAATCCAATCCCCAATCTGAACTGGGCAACTAATACAACACTCTCGAACATCTATAGAATGTCCCGGTATAACCACTCGTCCCGAATGTGACAAAGGTGTCCTAGGGATGTCATGCAACTCGGCAAACAGCCGATCAATAAAAGAGCAAGATGCACCGGTATCAAATAAAGCACGAACTCGAATGCTAGAAATCAAAATGATACCTGCAACGACATCCTCGGTGCTGCATTGCCTCGATGCTGGGCGGCATACAAACGCCCACTCGGGCCACTGTCGAGACCCCTCGCTGCGCCTCTGTGCGAGAAGATCTCCCGGCTTTGGTAGGATCTTTGCGGGTGTCCCGGTGGAACACTGGTGAAGGTGTCTTTGAAGGCGACGACGGTGTCGGCGCGAGATCCCTCGGGCAATCGGCGAAGTGGCCCTCCGGCCACAAGAGTAACATCGGCCCCGACCACTGCGGGCAGCGTCGGGGGTGGTGGGGGCCTGCAAATCACACGGCGCGGTGTCTGCAGTCGATCCGATCCTCGGCGGCTGCGTGGGGCACCCCGTCCTCGAGCCTGGCTCCTGGGGTACTTCGGCGGCTTCCTTGAGTGCGTCTGACTCGCACCCTCGCCTGAGGCCCTTTTGCCCTTGCCCCGATCCAAGCCTTCTTGTCGCTCCTTCATCACTATCGCGCCCCGCTCCACAATGAGAGCGCGATTTACCACCTCACGGTATGTGCGCAGGTTAGCGGACTGCACAAGCCTATAGATAGAAGGCCTCAGCCCACTCTCGAAGATCCTGGCCTTGTCCTCGTCGTCCCGCACAACGAAAGGTACACAGTGTAGAAGCCTGGTAAACTCCCGCTCGTACTCGATCCTTTGTCCGCTCCCCACGACGTAAGGCTGCGCAAGTGCGTCTCCATACGTCGCCGAACACTATCGGGGAAGTAGTGCTCGAGTAGCAGTCCCTTGAACCTCGTCCAAGTCATCGATGCCAAGTCGGTGCTCGGGTTCTCCTGGATGTCCCGCCACCACTGATAGGCCTCGCCGTCCAGATGGTGAGTGGCGAGCCAAACTCTGTCCCTCTCCTCAACAAAAGTGTCGCGAAAGAGCTTCTCCATATGCATAAGCCACTTCTCGACAATCCAATGATCCACGTTCTCGCCATCGAACACACGTGGACTGCACCTCCTGAACTCATTGAGGCGGCTCATCAGTCGGTCTCGCTCTAGCCCCTCAACCATCGTCGGGAAAACTGCTCCTCCTGGAAGTATCTGAACTGGTGGTGCCGTTGCCACTCTCTCCTGCCGTGCCACAGACGGTACAGAATGTAAGGACCCGGGCGCTGGAGTCGGCGCCCTCGGTGCTACCACCTCGGCTGGAGCTGGTGGTACAGTGTCTCTGGCCTCCCTGGCCGCCGCCTGCTGCAGAAGAAGGTCCTCCAGTCGCTTCATCCTCTCGTCCTGTCGGCGCGCCGCCTCGGCTCTTCTGGCCGCCGCCGTCTGTTCGAGGTCGTGAGGACCGCCACAGTCCTCAACTCGCGGACCTCGGCCGGACTCGGAAGTAGCTGAGGCCTCGACCTCCTCAATGCGTGCCATGTTATCGGCCCCGACGGATTGGGAACGAGTAATAGGCATCCACACTGCAACAACATAAGAGCGCAAGTTAATAAAACCCACGCTATCGCAATCCCCACTCAGAAACCCAAATCATGCGAAAGTAAAGAAGTGTGCTTTCTACTAACGCCCGATGTTACGTTGTCGGCCGCCAACGTAACCCTCCGAAGCTAGAAGTTATACACTTCGATTAAACTCCAACTTTTTTAGAGTTATAATAAAACCCAATCAAGTACTTTCGCTCACACGTTGAATAGACCTCGTCTCTCGCGAGCCTATTTCCTATTGTCCAACCAGCCTAAGGTTTACTAGGTCCTCTAAGACGTCACCCTAGGCTCTGATACCAAATTAATCTGTCACGCCCCGGGGTCGGCAGGACCTTCCCCAAAGCGTGCCCAGACCGGCCATATGTCAACACATACAAGGCGTCTACTAAAAACAGCGGAAATAAAAACATGCAATAGGCTAAAACTATGGATATCAGAGCAACATACAGCTAGCCCTATCAACAAGTAGAGAGTAGGTAGACTAAAGCATAAAGAGACTAACAACATAACCAAAAGAACATAAGGTTAATACAACACTGTCTCAAAATGTGGTGGTCTCTCTAAATACAGGAACAACTCACACCCTCTCTAAACAACATGAAATAGAGAAGTAACCACCTATCGAACTCCCTCGCTGAGTGCCGCTAATCCGAAGCAACACCCTTGCCGCGATCCCTAACCTCCCCGATGCGGAAGGCACCGAAAGAAAACGAAACAGGGGCGTGAGAACTATAATTTATAGTTCCCAGTGGGCAATTACTGACCTGCACCATTGCACCACTAGGCCCAAAAGAAAAAGAGAGTAAGAGCGCGATATGAATAAGCTTGCAAATAAAGCACAAAGAAATACTACCATAACTATGTTTCAAAATTAGATGTCATAGTTCCCCGTTCCAACATATAAAATGAGATGTTTTACTATAACCAACAAGTATACTACAAGGTAATTAAAGCATTAACGAGTATACTATAACTCCAAGTGAAATCCACATAATCCAACTACTAAGTCCTATCTAGTAGTGATTGTCATTTAGTAAAGTTGAATGTCCAAGTTCAATTCTCTTTCACTAGGATTTACCATAGTAATCCAACTTGTGCCACCTAAGTACCGTGGTAGCCCAACATCCCCCGCAAGGAATGAGTCTGTCCCAACGGTCCCGTAGGTTTCTCAACACCGCACGCGCGAATGAATCGCGAAGGCCAACTCCGGAGTGCCGGCTTGTAGGGAGCGACCCTCACAAGTATGTGCGTAAGAGCACAAATGGCAACAAGTAAAGTCAAGTCTCAAGTCCAAACCTCATGTCTTAACATGGAAATAGTAACTAGTAGCCCTAAGGTCTAGTTCAAATATTCTCATGACACTAGATTCTCTATGTCAAGTTCATTCACGAGCCAAATGCCGCTTGATGACATTAGCTCACTATTCTACACTTTTGATGTCAAGCCAATGCCGCTTAATGACAAGGGCTTTTCTCCTATGTCATGTATAGTTCTATGTTCTCAAATACATGTCAAATTCCTCTTAAACACATAGTTTCAAGTTCCCAAATAGAATGCTACAAGACTTCAGCTCTCACATGCATACGTCTCTACTATATAGAGTAAAATTGCATTACACATAACATATGTATCTTAAGCATTCTAAAATTCACAAATAAATCAAATAGCATGAAAATGAACTAATTTCCATTTAATCATAAGCAAATAAGCACCAATGAGAATTTCTCATTGTGCTAGGTGAGGCCAAACCCACCGTCGCTCCAAGCGTCGCTCGAACCGCTAACGAAGCTTCGATTCCTACTCCTAGTACCCTACAAAGTAGATCCTAGGAGTTACAACCTCAAGAGATAAGTCTTGAGTTCAAACTTTAAACATCTAGGTTAAAGTCAAGAAATACTCACCTAAATGTGCAACAATCCTCTTAGAAATTCCAAAAGGAAGCTAGATCCCTCCCAAGGCAACCTAAACAAAGGTTCTAAACCATTCAAAAGGAATCTAAAAGCCCCAAATCAAAAAGCCCCAAATAAAACCCTAATTCCCAAAATCTAGGGTTTCATCTATAGAGAAGCAACCAAACTCGAATCTAAAGGAAATGGAGAAGTTGCTTACCTCTTAGAAGCTCTAATCAAGGCTCTAGAGTCACCAAAGTGGAAGATCTTCCTTCAACTAGCTCCCAAATCAAGCTTCCAACCTTCCCTCATGGTGGAAAATGCACCAACAAGCAAAAGAGAGAGAAGAGGGAGATCAATCCACAAGAAATCACCCAAAATCCAAAAGATTGCAAAGGGGATAGAGAGAGAAACTCCCTTACCTTTCTCTCCCTTGTTCTCAGCACAAGAGAGGAGCACTAAGGGCTGGGGTGCTATATTAGAAGCAACAAAATGCCAATAAGCCCCTACAGTTTCGGATTTTGGAAACTGCCAGTTTGTACCGGTACAAACCCGTTTTATCTTAGGTATAAACCTGCGAGGCAACAAACCGAGCCTCGGGTTTGCCCAGCCGCTCATCTATACCGGTATAAATCTTGGCTTGTACCGGTATAGCCATCATTTTGTACCGGTATAGCAACAATTTTGTACCGGTACAAAAGCATGAAATTCCAACCCGAGAGCAACCTAAAATCCAGCTTTTTGGACTTTAGTGCTTGGAAATCATCCACTAACCTCGGTACTCGTGCCATAGGTCAGAACACAGTCAACGACCCTCCAGAAAATCTGGAAAAGCTCAGATCTCACATCTAACACTCGAACATTGCAATTTGCAAAGTCCAGTGCGTCACAGTCACAGAGATACGGAGTTTTATTGGTTTGGCCGGCTACTACAGGAGGTTTGTTGAGGGATTTGCTAAGTTATCTACTCCCCTCACGAGGCTCACGCATAAAGGAACCAAGTTCATTTGGAATGATGCGTGTGAGAGAAGCTTTCAAGAGTTGAAGCTGCGATTGACTACCGCACCAATCCTAACCTTGCCAGTTGCTGGAGCAGGGTATGTGATTTATAGTGATGTTTCCTTTAATGGATTGGGTTGCGTGTTGATGCAGGATGGAAAGGTGATCGCGTATGCTTCACGCCAGCTGAAGGAATATGAAAGGAATTATCCTACTCATGACTTGGAGTTGGCGGCTGTAGTCTTTGCTTTGAAGCTATGGCGCCACTATCTTTATGGCGAGCGGTGTGAAGTATACACGGATCACAAGAGCTTAAAGTATCTGTTCACTCAGAAGGAATTGAACTTGAGGCAGCGCAGATGGTTGGAGCTCCTCAAGGATTATGACTTGACGATACTTTACCACCCAGGCAAGGCTAACGTGGTGGCTGATGCGCTAAGTAGGAAATCGACGGAAAACTTAGCGATGAGGATAGTTACTCAACCGCCGTTGATCGAGCGGATGAAGCGGTTAGAGTTGGAAGTAGTGACTCGACACCCCTATGAGGTTGATGACTTTGGTGGTGCAACCCACTTTATTTGAAAGGATAAAGGAAAAGCAAGCTCTTGATGTGGAGTTGCAAAGGGTTCGAGCGAAAATGGTTGATGGTTGCACCGGTGATTTTAGTGTGGACGATGGTGACATGATGAGATTCCGTGGGCGGATCTGTGTACCGGCGGAACCGACGCTTAAAGAGGAGATTCTCCTAGAGGCACACCGTGCACCGTATGCTATACATCCGGGAGGCACCAAGATGTATAAGGATTTGAAGTTACACTATTGGTGGCCCGGGATGAAAAAGGACATTGGCGAGTTTGTAGCTCGATGTTTAACTTGCCAACAAGTGAAGGCTGAGCATAGAGTCCCCGCGGGGAAATTGCAGAGCTTACCGATTCCAGTGTGGAAGTGGGAGAAGATCACCATGGACTTTGTGATGGGACTGCCCCGCTCTCAGGCCGGGCATGATGCTATATGGGTGATCGTGGATAGGTTGACAAAATCGGCACATTTCATACCTATCCATACTACTTGGACTGGAGAGAGACTCGCAGAGGTTTACTTGGACGAGATTGTGCGACTTCACGGAGTACCTACCTCGATTGTATCGGACGGGGACACACGTTTTGTGTCACACTTTTGGAGGAGTCTGCGGGACGCCTTGGGTACTCGGCGGACTTGACCTTGCTTTCCACCCTCAGAGTGACGGGCAGTCAGAGCGTACTATACAGACACTCGAGGACATGCTTCGAGCCTGCGTGATCGACTTTCAGGGAGGATGGTCGCAGCATCTACCGATGGCTGAGTTTGCATATAACAATAGTTATCAAGCAAGCATCAAGATGGCGCCATTTGAGGCACTCTATGGACGGAAGTGTAGATCGCCACTTCATTGGAGTGAAGTTGGTGAGAGTTTGGCTTTAGGCCCTGAAGTGCTCCAGAAAGCAGAGGACAAGGTTCGCGTTGCTAGGGAGTGGTTGTTGACAGCCCAGAGTAGGCAGAAGAGCTATGCTGATAGACGTCGACGAGACTTGGAGTTTCAGATTGGAGACCATGTCTTTTTGAAAGTCTCGCCGACCCGAGCAGTCAGGAGATTTGGGATCCGGGGTAAGTTGAGCCCCCGTTTCATTGGACCGTATGAGATTCTTGAGCGTGTGGGCCCGGTAGCGTATAGACTTGCTCTACCGCCGAACCTATCGGGTGTACACAATGTCTTCCATATATCGGTCCTCCGGAAGTATATACCTGATCCAGCTCATGTTTTGGATGCTACACCATTGGAGCTGAGGGACGATTTGAGCTTCGAGGAGCAGCCCGTGAAAATTTTGGCTCGCGAGGTGAAGAAGTTGAGGAACCGGGAGCTTTCTTATGCGAAGGTCCTTTGGAGCAACCACGAGGAGCGGGAGGCCACGTGGGAGCTAGAGAGTGCGCTTCGAGAGCGCTATCCCCATCTCTTTCAGATGGAGTCATGAGGTATGACTATAATTTTGAGTTTCGCGGACGAAACCTCTTTTTAGGAGGAGTGAATGTGATGCACTGGACTTTGCAAATTGCAATGTTCGAGTGTTAGATGTGAGAGCTGAGCTTTTCCAGATTTTCTGGAGGGTCGTTGACTGTGTTCCGACCTATGGCACGAGTACCGAGGTTAGTGGATGATTTCCAAGCACTAAAGTCCAAAAATTTGGATTTTAGGTTGCTCTTGGGTTGGAATTTCATGCTTTTGTACCGGTACAAAATTGTTGCTATCTAGGTACAAAATGATGGCTATCTGGTACAAGCCAAGATTTATCTTAGGTATAGATGAGCGGTGAGCAAACCGAGAGCTCGGGTTTCTTTGTCTCGAGGTTTATCTTAGGTACAAAACGGGTTTGTCTGGTACAAAGCGATTTCAAAATCGAAGCGTAGGGGCTTATTGGCATTTTGTTGCTTCTAATATAGCACCGCAGCTCTTAGGTGTCCTCTCTTGTGCTGAGAACAAGGGAGAGAAAGGTAAGGGAGTTTCTCTCTCTATCCCTTTTGCAATCTTTTGGATTTTGGGTGATTTCTTGTGGATTGATCTCCCTCTTCTTTCTCTTTTGCTTGTTGGTGCATTTTCCACCATGAGGGAAGGTTGGAAGCTTGATTTGGGAGCTAGTTGAAGGAAGATCTTCCACTTTGGTGACTCTAGAGCCTTGATTAGAGCTTCTAAGGGGTAAGCAACTTCTCCATTTCCTTTAGATTCGAGTTTGGTTGCTTCTCTATAGATGAAACCCTAGATTTTGGGAATTAGGGTTTTATTTGGGGCTTTTTGATTTGGGGCTTTTAGATTCCTTTTGAATGGTTTAGAACCTTTGTTTAGGTTGCCTTGGGAGGGATCTAGCTTCCTTTTGGAATTTCTAAGAGGATTGTTGCACATTTAGGTGAGTATTTCTTGACTTTACCCTAGATGTTTAAAGTTTGAACTCAAGACTTATCTCTTGAGGTTGTAACTCCTAGGATCTACTTTGTAGGGTACTAGGAGTAGGAATCAAGCTTCGTTAGCGGTTCGGAGCGACGCTTGGAGCGACGGTGGGTTTGGCCTCACCTAGCACAATGAGAAATTCTCATTGGTGCTTATTTGCTTATGGTTAAATGGAAATTAGTTCATTTTCATGCTATTTGATTTATTTGTGAATTTTAGAATGCTTAAGATACATATGTTATGTGTAATGCAATTTTACTCTATATAGTAGAGACGTATGCATGTGAGAGCTGAAGCCTTGTAGCATTCTATTTGGAAACTTGAAACTATGTGTTTAAGAGGAATTTTGACATGTGTTTGAGAACATAGAACTATACATGACATAGGAGAAAAGCCCTTGTCATTAAGCGGCATTGGCTTGGCATCAAAAGGGTAGAATAGTGAGCTAATGTCATCAAGCGGCATTAGGCTCGTGAATGAACTTGACATAGAGAATCTAGTGTCATGAGAATATTTGAACTAGACCTTAGGGCTACTAGTTACTATTTCCATGTTAAGACATGAGGTTTGGACTTGAGACTTGACTTTACTTGTTGCCATTTGTGCTCTTTCGCACATGCTTGTGAGGGTCGCTCCCTACAAGCCGGCACGCCGGAGTTGGCCTTCGCGATTCGTTCGCGCGTGCGGTGTTGAGAAACCTACGGGACCGTTGGGACAGACTCATTCCTTGCGGGGGATGTTGGGCTACCACGGTACTTAGGTGGCACAAGTTGGATTACTATGGTAAATCCGAGTGAAAGAGAATTGAACTTGAACATTCAACTTTACTAAATGACAATCACTACTAGATAGGACTTAGTAGTTGGATTATGTGGATTTCACTTGGAGTTATAGTATACTTGTTAATGCTTTAATTACCTTGTAGTATACTTGTGGGTTATAGTAAAACATCTCATTTTATATGTTGGAACGGGGAACTATGACATCTAATTTTGAAACATAGTTATGGTAGCATTTCTTTATGCTTTATTTGCAAGCTTATTTATATCGCGCTCTTACTCTCTTTTTCTTTTGGGCCTAGTGGTGCAATGGTGCAGGTCAGTAATTGCCCACTGGGAACTATAACTTATAGTTCTCACGCCCCTGTTTCTGTTTCCTTTTCAGTGCCTTCCGCATCGGGGGAGGTTAGGGATCGCGGCAAGGGTGTTGCTTCGGGTTAGCGGCACTCAGCGAGGGAGTTCGATAGGTGGTTACTTCTCTATTTCATGTTGTTTAGAGAGGGTGTGAGTTGTTCCTGTATTTAGAGAGACCACCACATTTTGAGACAGTGTTGTGTTAACCTTATGTTCTTTTGGTTATGTTGTTAGTCTCTTTATGCTTTAGTCTACCTACTCTCTACTTGTTGATAGGGCTAGCTGTATGTTGCTCTGATATCCATAGTTTTAGCCTATTGCATGTTTTTATTTCCGCTATTTTTAGTAGACGCCTTGTATGTGTTGACATATGGCGGGTCTGGGCACGCTTTGGGGAAGGTCCTGCCGACCCCGGGGCGTGACAAGTTTAGCCCTATTATATCTTATATATAGGACTAACTGGGGTCTCACAATCTCCCCTCCTTTAAGCCCTGACGTCCTCGTCAGGCTCAGACTCATAAGTACCAGGCGATGTGAGACTCGTCACGCTAGCCCGTCATCCAGACCCTGGCTCAGCCGAGGCTCATCTCACACTTCCGGCTGGTAATTGGCTCTCATACCTTTTGTGACGCCCCAACTTCCCAGGAGGTCACCCATCCTAGGACTACTCCCGTCCTAGCACGCTTAACTCTCTTAACCTTTTGGGTCTTGCCACCACCCAAAATGCTTAACCCGGGTTAAGAGTTTAGCCCTATTATATCTTAGGGGCAATTGCTTATATACCCCTGAAAAGTTTCCGATTTTCCGATTTACCCCTCTTAGAAGGCTAATATTGAAAATACCCCTCCTATGTTCCAACTTATTTCTAATATACCCTTAGAGTTAAAATCTATTAAGTAACTCTGTTATCTCTATAAAATTACTATTTTGCCCTTTTCAAATATACCCTTATACCATCACTGTCTTTCTTATTTACCCTTAAAGTCAGGGGCACAAAAGTATTTCGACTTTTGGTCTTTTCCAATATACCCCTCTATCGTTACCAACCTTTCTTATTTGCCCTTAAGTTAAGGGCAAAATTGGTATTTTAATTTTTTTTAACTGTGGTAGATATTTAACTCACGTTTAACCCAGATTAACTTAACAGGAGATAACTGCGGGGGTATTTAGCAATAACGGTGGAACGTATGAGGGGAGAAAGAAAAAAAAAGTAGGGGTGGATTGGATATTTTCAGACGCATGAGGGGTATATAGGCAATTATCCCTATATCTTATATATAGGGCTAACTGGGGTCTCACAAGCTAGCTATCCACAGACGGTCTCGGGCGGGTTGAGCAGCTTAGACTCCTCGCTGTCGAGGCAAGGGACGCGAGAGTGAGGCAAGCCTTGGGGCGAGCCAAGTGATTGGGTACACAAGGGATTAATAAGTTCTTGAGTATAGTAGTATGATAGTTACCCTTATTATGAGTTGCATGCATATCTGGTATTGATTCGAGGCATAGTAGGATGTTTACATTTCTTTTACAACATTATTATTGCCTTTAATTATCTCTATCTATCTGTTGTTCTACTTTTGCCTCCTTGGACCCAGTGGGGAGATCGGCGGAGTCGGCGGCCGAACCCACTGGGAACTATGGAAGATAGTTCTCACCCCACTCTATTTCAGGTCCTAGCTCGGGCGCGCCATGTGAGGATCGCGGCAAGGGCTTGGCGCCCTAGTGGTAGCAGTAGTTTACTTTCTTATTGCATTAGAGTACCTTGTATTTTTTTGAGAGTAGTTGATGTATAGATGGTGAGGTTTTGAGATGATGTATATTATTTGAAGGTTAAATGTAATTGAAGTTTAAAACTTAATGAATGTAATAGATAAGTATATCTCTCTTTTATTCACTAGTTCGTTAACTTGTGATGCTTGCTCTTTCTTTGTGATTTAGCACTGGTTGTGCTCTCGTTGCTGATTGTGTATGTTATATCAAGTTGTTTCTGGGCACTTGTTTTACACAATCTTGATGCTTGGCCTTAGGTGGGCAGGAGAGGTGCTGTCCGTCTGGCGTCTGTTCGACGCGCCCAAACCGGACCAAATTGGTAGTGGGCTCGGGGCGTGACAGAAGTTCGTGGTATCAGAGCGAGTTAAGAGCAAGCAAAAAGAGAGAGTCTAGGATTGACCTAGGAGACCTTAGGACGGTAACCCTTAAGGTATAGGTACGTGAGTGCGACGAGAACCTATGACGGTGGCGGAAGTGTATGGATTGGGTTGAAGTCGAAGTTGAACCTCTAGTAGTTACTAGAGATGGATTCAAGTGATACTAGTTCGTGACTCAAGGAGGTCGTGTTGGCGACCGACAACACGGCACCGAGGGTCGAGGACGAGTACGCTTACAAGCTTCCGCCCGATTTGCGTGGTTAAATTATTGAGTCTCGTAATTGCGACGACGTTAAGAAGGGTTAAGTGATTAACCGAATGTTTGCGTTTCAGGAGTTGCTGGCACCAAGGAGACGCTACGTACGTAGGACGGCTCCGGCGCCTCCTCCTGAGGTGCTAGATCAGGTCGTACCACCCGAGGCATCGGAGCAGGCGAGACCTCCAGTGGCGCCAACAGAGGCTCAAGTAACCGCATTGGCGAGTCGCTTCTATCGGCTCTAGGAGCTGTTGGAGCAGCAGGTGGCTGCGGCGGCGGCCGCGGCGGTGAATAAGAACTGCGAACCACCCGCGCCTTCAGCATGCGTGCCTAATGCTGCCGAGGGCGAGGGTACATCGGCGGTTCCGGTAGTGGCGCAACCCCCACCGGTGGTTATTCTTCCCGCGCTGTCAAGTGCATCTATGCCTGACGCGGCAACTGAGGAGGCGGAGCGAGAGCGGGGTTATACGGCTCTCACGAAGTTCCGCCCTCATACTTTCGACGGTGAAGTGGTTGATCCGTACATGGTGGAGACGTGGCTACTCACTATGGAGACCCTGTTTGAGAGTACGTACGCTGAGGAGCGGGACAAGGTGTATCTGGCCACGCACTGCTTTGACAAACAGGCCAGAGTGTGGTGGAGACAGGTGAAACAGAATCGATCCCCATATCTTCCTCCAATTAGTTGGGAAGAGTTTCGAGGACCAATGATCTCGGAATACTTTCCGGATAGTGAGAAAAGGAGAATGCGGGAAGACTTCAGGAGATTGAAGCAGGGCAACCGCACGGTTCGGGAGTACGAGTGGGAGTTCACACACCTCTTGAGTTGTGTCTCGGAAGTGGCTAGGACGTAGCAAGAGCGGGCGGAGTGCTTTGTGCGGGGACTTCGGCCTGGAGTGTTCCGATCGGTGCATGCTTTCAAGTTCCACACTTTTGCTGAAGTGTTGGACCGCGCCTTATGGATTGAGCACGGGAATGCTTGTGAGCGAGAAGATCGCGAGGCGTTCGAGAATGAGAAGGGAAGGAAGCGACCAAGCGGTGGTTTAGCGGGGCAATCCAGTTCTAGGCGGCCCCCGAAACGTTCGAAAGCAAAGTCGTGGAACCGAGGACCGCAGCGGTGTCTCTTCTGTGGTGGTGACCACCGACCTCTGGTCTGCGAGCAATGCCACGGGAAGTGCTTTAAGTGTGGGCAGGCGGGGCACATTATGCGCGACTGTCCTCAAAGAGGAGCCTCCCCTGTCCCGTCCATCGCATCGGCTCTAGCTATTCCAGCCCGATATGGAGCTCCCCCTACCGCGACGTCTGCCGGGCGCGCCATGGTGCTGCGCCAACCCGAAGTTGCACGATCGGCTCCGAGCGGACGGGTGTTTGCCGCTCAAGTCGAGGAACCTTCGGAAGCCAAGGAGCGTAATGTGGTGGCAGGTATAATTTTAATTAATGGTATTCGCACTAGAGCTATGTTTGATACAGGCGCCACACATTCGTTTCTTAGTCGACTCTTTGCCGATATGCATGGAATAGAGTACCAGTTAAGTGATAGTACGTGGCGAGTGTCGGGCCCAGGGCGCGACTTTGTTATCCGCAAGGAGTCTTTGGCTTGTCCAGTGCATATTGGAGATTGGATAATGCCAATCCATATGTTAGTGCTCAAGAAGTTAAAGGACTTTGACGTGATCCTAGGCATGGACCGGCTCTCGAAATATTATGCATCAATCGATTGTAGGAATAAGGTGATTACATTTCGAGAGCTGGGGCAGAAGAAATTCACGTATCGAGCCTGTAATAGCACGTGCTTCGCCGCCGCAGTGTCGGCGACGAGAGTAAGGAAACTGGTCAGCAACGGTTGCGCGGCTTATTTGGTAACCGTTGTGGAGGTGGACCGAGTGGCCCCGGCACTTGAGGAGTTGTCAGTAGTGCGGGAGTTTCTCGACGTTTTTCCCACGGAGTTGCCGGGTATGCCTCCGGACCGGGAGATCGAGTTCGTGATAGACCTGATTCCCGGAACTGCGCCTGTCTCTAAGGCCCCGTACCGTATGGCACTGGCCGAGTTGAGGGAGTTAAGAGACCAATTGCAAGATCTTCTCGACAAGGGGTTCATTAAGCCGAGTGTATCGCCGTGGGGAGCCCCGGTCCTGTTTGTACGCATGAAGGATGGGTCCTTTCGACTCTGCGTTGATTATCGCGAGTTGAATAAGGTTACTATCAAGAATAGGTACCCGTTGCCCCGGATCAACGACTTATTTGATCAGTTACAGGGGTCACGTGTGTACTCTAAGATAGACCTTCAGTCTGGCTACCATCAGTTGAAGATTAAGCCGGAGGATGTGCAGAAGACTGCGTTTCGCACGCGATACGGTCATTATGAATTCACGGTCATGCCGTTCGGGCTCACTAATGCCTCGGCGGCGTTCATGGACCTAATAAACCGCATCTTCAGGGTGTGTTTAGACCAGTTTGTCGTGGTATTCATAGACGACATCTTGGTCTATTCGCTCAACGACGAGGAGCATGCGGAGCATTTGCGTACAGTGCTTCAAATCCTTCGGGAGGAGAAGCTATACGCCAAGTTGAAGAAGTGTGACTTCTGGCTCTGAGAGGTCGCTTTTCTGGATCATGTGATTTCCGAGAGCGGTGTTTTCGTTGACCCAAGGAAAGTGGAAGCGATAAACGATTGGCCGCGCCCGACTAATGTGACGAAAGTTCGGAGTTTCGTCGGTCTGGCGGGCTATTATCGGCGATTTGTGGAAGGATTCTCATAGATCGTTATTCCACTTACTCGCTTGACGTAGAAGGGCACTAGATTCGTTTGCAATGACGAGTGTGAACGGAATTTTAAGGAGCTGAAGGAGAGATTGACTTCGACTCCGATACTCGCCCTCCCGGTGCAAGGCGAAGACTATGTAGTCTACAGCAACGCGTCCTATCTGGGTCTGGGGTGTAAGGATGTGAATTCTCGAAATCCGAGAGTTGCACCACGTTTGAAATCGACTGAGTGTCGAATGGATATGCTTTGGAGAGTTCGAAGTGGACTCTAAGCCAAAAAGTGCATTGGAGTTGACCCCGTCTGCAAATGGTGCAATCTGCCCCATTCTGCAGGATTCTGCCAGGGGAGATCGGACCCTGTGGGGGGAGACCGGTCTCGGTTTGCGCAGAGAACCAAAAGGGGGAGAAATTCGGCTAAGTCCCGAAATACTAGCTCTCGGGATCCGGACAATGAGGAATGTCCGGACATCCATTGTCCGGACAATCCATGGAGACCGGATCCCGTACGCTGGAGAAACTGGCCAGAGGGTTTTTCGTAGGCCAAGACCGGACATTGATCCAATGTCCGGACATCCATTGTCCGGACAATCGATGAAGACCGGACCCAGTACGCTGGGAGATGGGTAGAATGGGTTTTCGCAGGCTAAGACCAGACAACCCTATGGAGACCGGTCTCAGCTGGCGAAAAATGCCCAGTCTGAGACAGTGCAAGGGATTGAAGGTAGAGGGGCCTTTTGGCATATTGTTACAATAGAAGGGTTAAGAGGGCATTTTCTCTCCCTCTCCCTCATGTACGCACACACACAAACACTCTCACACTCTCCCTCTCTCTCTCTAGAAGAAGAAGAAGAAGGAGAAGGAGAAGAAGAAGGAGGGATTGAAGAAGGATTGAGCTAGGAGCAAGCCTAGCATCATCTTCTTCGTCTTCTCCACCATTGGAGCTTCTACTTGAGGTAAGCCCTAGAGAGCTTTCATGGTAGCTTCTTCTAGGATGGGTTTTATCACTTAGGGATAATTTTCTTGGAGCCCTAGCATCCCTAAGAGATGTTTTGCACAAGAGGTTGGAGCTCTTGTGGGGGATTTTGCTCGGGGCAAAATCCTAGGGTTCAAATTGGGGGTTTTCGATATAAGAAGTTTTGATCTCTTTTGACCTCATATCTAACATATTGTTAGGTACACGAACGCGTGCGAGGCAACAGTTCGTCGATCCGACGGACGGATTGAGTGATCCGAGCCAAACAAAGACTTCCAACTTCGGAAATTGGCCGAGGAGTCGAAGTAGAGGTTCGAGGCACCGAAAGCGACCTTGTTGCTACAAGGGACATCCCAAAAGGTGGGGGGTGCTATCCGAAGCCGTTGGGCTCTCTTTTATGTCTAAGAATAAGTGTTGATCATATTGCCTATGAATATATATATATGTATAGTTTTCATGCATGTTAGGGTTGGTATGGTTAGATGACTTTCCTTACATGCTTTCTTATTGTGCGGAACTATGGGCGTCGCATTAGGACATAGGAAGTCTGCTTGCACGCTTCCTTATCGTGCGGCACCATAGGCTTGCATTTGGACATAGGAAGCATCAGGATGGATATTGTGACACTGAACCCTAGGAATGACTTAATCTTGCATGAATGACAACTATAGACATATGAACCAAGTAAAGAACTTGAGGATGGACTATATGACATAGTGTAGAGACACTAGTGACATGAGTACCAAGTAGATAACTTGATGAATGACTTGTGCAATGACATAGTGTAAAGAACACTAGAGATATGTGAACCAAGTAGACAACTTGATGATAAATGACATAGAGACATAGTGCTACAAAACACTTGTGATTTCCCTGTGTGGATGCCCTCCAAAGTGGAGGAGATGATTGTTAATTCCCCTGTGTGGATGCCTTCCAAAGTGGAGGAGAAGATCATACTCACACAGTCTGCTCAGCGCTCGTGACGTGGTCGCTCCACACGAGTAGTGCGAGTCTCCGGAGGTCTTGGCACGTGATTCGATAGGGATAGCCTATGTGGGGTCCCGAGGGATAGCCTATGTGGGGTCCCGCAGACAACCCATTGGGTTGAATGTGTTGAGTCGTGGGCGTGCCTATGGGCTAGCCATGGATTGGGTAATGAACTCCAAGGAGTGATGAGATTGGGTACAAAAGTACATATTGAGCATGATAGAATTGCAATTTACTTGATAGAGTTCTATTAGCATGTTAGTGGTTACATGGCTAGAGCCTTACTTTAATCTTGTAGTTACAGGCAAAGTAGTCATTACATTTCTTCTATTATGCTTTACTTCCAGCATTTACAGCTTTAAAATAAATATCTATCTGCTTATGCCTGCTTAGACCTAGTGGGGAGATCGGTGGGGTCGGTGGCCGAGCCCACTGGGAACTAAGGAAGTTAGTTCTCACCCCACTCTATTACAGGTGCTAGTTTGCGGGCGGCTGGTGAGGATCGCGGTAAGGGCATCGCGCCCTAGTTGATAGAGGCCGCCATTTGCATTAGAGCTTCCCGATATCGCTTTTGGTATAGTCTTATGTACAAGAAAAACAATGTATATTTTGGAAATGATAAGACTTATGTATTTTGAAGAAATGAACATGTATATTCATTTTGGGTAAAAGAATGTAATTGAATGTAAACAAGTGGTGAATGAATGTAATAGATAGACTCTTCTCTCTTTATGTTACTTGTATGATTTACTAGTACCTTGCTCTTATCGCTGTTGGCACCTTTTGGTGCATCGTCTTGTCATGTATGTTATAGAATTAAATTCCTGGGCAATTCTTTGTACATGACTTGGTTGTGGAGCCTTGGGCGGACAGGGAAAGTGCTGTCCGTTCGGCGCCTGATCGGCGTGCCCGAACCGGACCAAATTGGTAGCGGTCTCGTGGTGTGACATGGGGTGTGTCCTAATGCAACGTGGGAAGGTGATCGCATATGCATCCCGCCAGCTGAAGAGCTACGAGAGAAATTACCCCATTCACGACTTAGAGCTAGCGGCGGTGATCTTTGCTCTGAAACTGTGGAGGCACTACTTGTATGGTGCGCATTGCGAGATCTACACCGACCATAAGAGCTTGAAGTACATGTTTACCCAGAAGGAGCTGAATATGCGTCAACGGCGGTGGTTAGAACTGTTGAAAGATTATGACGTTGACATTCTCTACCACCCCGGCAAAGCGAATGTAGTTGTCGACGCACTTAGTAGGAAGTCGGCGGAGAATCTCGCACTGTGGGTTACGAACCAGATGCCCCTGCAGAAGGAGATGGGGCAGATGGATCTCGAGGTAGTAGCCCCAGAGATTCCGACTAGGTTGATGGCGCTCGTTGTGCAACCAACCCTGTTGGAAAGGATTAAGGAGTTGCAACCCGCAGACTCGAGTCTCCAAAAGATTCGGCGCGATGTTTAGGAGGGTCGCGGCGGAGATTTCAGTGTCGATACTAGTGGTGCACTTCGGTTTCGAAACCGATGGTGTGTACCCGAGAACGAGGAGCTTCGCAAATTGATTTTACAAGAAGCGCATTGGTCACCCTACAATGACCACCCCGGCGGCACCAAAACGTATTAGGAGTTGAAGACACTTTATTTGTGGCTTGGGATGAAAGCCGATGTGGGGCACTTCGTGGCGAGGTGTTTGACCTGCCAACAGGTGAAGGCGGAGCGTCGATTTCTAACGGGGAAGCTTCAAAGCCTACCTATTCCCGTCTGGAAATGGGAGGACATTTCGATGGATTTTGTGGTCGGCTTACCTCGTTCGACGGGCGACCACGACGCAATCTGGGTAATTGTGGATCGCTTTACCAAATCAACGCATTTCTTATCGATCCACATTACTTGGTGTTAAGGATTTTATAAGTTTGCGAATTTCGTGAAGTAATTGGAGTCTTGAAGAAGTCAACAGCACAATGAACAAGTTTGAAGATTCAAGACTCAGCGGAGAAGCTCGTCACCTCAGGTATGAATTTAAGATAATTTCTGGTGATATTATAAAAGAATTAGTAGTTAGAAGACTTGGATTAATCTCAATCTGACTAAAATTTAAATCTGATAAACTGTGATCTAGGACCGGACCTGTGTGTTAAGTCCGGATCCCGAGAGTTGGTTTCTTGCGCAGCCTTAATTCAGATCAGGACTTAAAGCTTAGATCCGGATCCCGAGAGCTTGTCTCTGGCGCAACATTAAACCAGATCCGGTCTTGGAGCTTAAGTCCGGATCCCGTGGCTTGATCATTGTTGTTACGCAAGATAAGACCGGACTCCAGGATCAAGACCGGACCCTGACAATCTTATATGAAATTAACGATAGAGAGAACCGGTTGAGGGGGTCAGGTCCGGACTTCTAAGACCGGTCTCCACATATAAGGTCCGGACTCTGGTGACGAAAAATTTTCAAATTAGGCTGATTTCAATCCTACTCTATCTCTGAGTCTTCTAACACTATAAATAAACCATGGGGGTTCATTAATTCATATGCTCAGAATTATTAGATTATAGGTCCTCTTAAAACCCTAGAAACTCGTTTTAGAGCTTTATGATTCAATTCTTAAAGCGAGTTTTGTTTCGTTGATCGTCGAGTTGATTCTAGGTTTTCTCTTTGAATACTCCTTTATGAATCAACTTGATGATTGACTAAAAGGGTTCCCCCATTGTCTATGGTGCGTTAATTGTTAAGATCACCATAAGTTTTCTTCTATAACTCCGGACGGAGGGTGGTGCGGGGATCGCGTGAGAGACCGAGGATTCGGTGGACGCTTTGAGGATTCGGGGCGTTGACGCGGCAAGGAGTTGCGGCGTGGTCGGTTGGAGGAGTTCAATCGATCGAGGACCGGCGAAGGAGATCCACGTCAAAGATTCGGTAAAATTGGGTAGGGTTGTGGGTGAATCACCTTGTACTTAATTTGCTTCTTATTGGATAGTTTGTGTGATCGGTCCCGTGGGTTTTTCTCTCCGGTTTGGAGTTTTCCCACGTAAAATCTTGGTGTGTTGATTTTATTTTTCCGCATTTACTTTAAAATCACATCGAGACTTTTAATTGGCCATTGTACACCTATTCACCCCCCTCTAGGTGTTAATTACCTTTTAGATCCTTGAGACCTATAACCTATAATTGGTATCAGAGAGGGTTTAGGTTGTAGACAATGGCCGAGGGAGGTAACATTAATCGACCACCTCTTTTTTATGGCACTAACTATGCTTATTGGAAAGTCCGCATAAGGGCGTTTTTTATAGCCATCAACGAGAAAGTTTGGCAAGCGGTGGAATTTGGTTAGAAAAACCCCACCGAAGTAGTCGATAATGTCACCGTCCCCAAACCGAGAAAGAAGTGGACTAAAGACGAAAACGAACTTTCTTCGTTCAATTGGAAGGGTATTAATGCTTTATTTAATTCCTTAAATCAAACTGAATTTTCTCGGGTTTCGGCATGTGAAACCGCCAAGGAAATATGGGACACTCTAAAAACCACCCATGAGGGAACTAGCCTTGTTAAGGTTCAAAAGTTACAAATGTTGACTAGTCGTTTTGAT
Organism: Aechmea fasciata; assembly: GCA_025177825.1. Taxonomy (NCBI): domain Eukaryota; kingdom Viridiplantae; phylum Streptophyta; class Magnoliopsida; order Poales; family Bromeliaceae; genus Aechmea; species Aechmea fasciata. The sequence continues at coordinate 1,066,590 of CM045937.1, read as the reverse complement.
TCTATTCATATGGAAGAGAATGAAAACTTTACCGATTATTATACTCGTCTTCAAGACATAGTCAACACTTGTTCCTACTTGGGTGAGAAGATTCCCGAAACCAAGATTATTCGTAAGATTCTAAGGACTCTTCCCGAACGCTTTCGTCCGAAAGTCGCTGCAATTGAAACGGTGAAACATCCGGATGAAATGAAAGTAGATGAGTTAGTTGGTGCTCTTCAAACTTATGAGATGACTTTTCCTTCTAACTCGCTCTCTTCCAAGTTGTCTTCTAAGTCCACAGGGATGGCGCTCAAATCGACGAAAGGAGACAACGCGGACTCATCTTCTTCCGAGACGGATTCGGATGTGACTTTGGAGGACTTTGAGAAGCAACTTGCACTTCTAACGAGAAAGTTTCGTCGGAACTTTAAGAAGAAATTTCCTTCAAAGTCTTCTTCTTCAAAATTCAACAAATCGAAAGGGAGTACTTCTTCTTCTTCTAAGTCTAAGAATTCTGAAAACTTTACAAAAGAATCCTCCAAAGATAAGAAAAGTGGAGAAATTCAATGCTATAAGTGTCGGGGCTTTGGACATATAGCATTGGATTATCCGACTAAGAGTTCTAACAAGAAAAAGGCTATATATGCAAGCCATCACTTGGGATGACCCTTCCGATGAGGAGCCAACCTCAAGCGATGAGGAAATAAATGCCACTGCATTAATGGCACATGGCTCTACTTTTATGTGTTTATCTTCTATTGACTCTATCTCCGTGTCTTCTTTACATGAACAATCTACGCCGGAGAACTCGACAGACGAAGAATCGGACGGAGATGATATGATTGACGCTTATCGTCAATTGGTTGTGGAGTCGAAAAAGATGGCCAAGCACAACAAGAAGCTACAACGAAGAATCATCGATCTAGAAGAAGAAAATTCCAAATTGAACAACTCAACGAAAACCTTGGAGCAAGAAAAGGACGGATTGTCAAGAGCCTACAATTCTATTGTAGAGAAGGTCGCCTTGCTTGAGAACGAAAGAGAAACGAGCGAAGAAAACTTGAAGTTTCTCAACAAGCAATTTTCGGAGGCAAAGGAGGCGAACATGGAGTTCACGAAAACGATTATTCAACTTCGATCCGACATGAAAAGGTTCTCCTCCGGTTCTACCAAACTCGACAAGATGCTAGGGGTTGGTCAAACTTCAAGCTTGGACTAGGATATGAACGGACGTACATTGACCGAGTCTCTAAGCAAACGGACGTGACTTCGAGAAAATCCACTCCTAAGGTTCAAGGTATTTTCGTTCCTTCTAAAAAATTGGTTTCTACTAACAAAGTTTGTCACGTTTGTGGAGTTCTAGGTCATGTGAAGAAATATTGTAAGCAAAGAAAGAACCCCATGAAGCCGTTCAAGTCAAATATAAATCCAAAGATCAAACAAACATGGAGACCGAGGGTGGATGATCAAAAGAACAAGAGAACCAAAATCGTCGACAAGCATTTCAAGACGCATTCTAATCAACCATCGCACCCCAAAACACGTAAGGTTTGGGTGCGCAAAGGTGAATTCTTCCCTGGCCCTTACTAATTTTCTTTTAGTTCATTGTTACATCAAGTGAGTCATCTATTCTTCAACTTCATCATCTGAAATTAGAGTTTTGAAGTTGTATTGCTCGGTTGTTATGGATGAGAAAGGTTACAAATTGGTTATCGGATTCCTTCCTCCACATTTCACAATATACCGGGAACACATTTTTTTTTAAAAAAAAAAATATTCTAAAACCTTATTCTTCACTCTCAAAATTGACATATTGAACTATGATATCATTTATTAAGATAATTGGTCAAACTATCTTCAACTTGAATTTGTTTCTACCTAGATGTATTCTATGGGCCACATTTAATATACTGTGAATTATGCATCATTTTTTCGTGCATGCGAGGTTTTATATGATCTTACTTTTGGGGTGATTTTTGTGAATAGAACTTTTGACTTGATCTCAATTTGTGCATGATTTATTTTAACATTGTTCAATTCACTTCAATTCTTCTATGTCATTCTATTTGAACCTCTACATCATCTTGAAATTGTATTCTACACTATTAAATTAATACATCTCTCTTGAACTATCAAAAATTGCATTGAATTTGATTGATTATTTGCTTTGTGAAAATAAATGATTTTCCTATTTTCTGAAATCACAATAATATTATCTTATTATGGGTTGCACTATTTGAGGGGCAGTATTCCTAATATTAAAAGATGTGGAAAGAGTTACATCTCATTGGGAGTGTGAAAACTACCACCTACACAAGATGTGGAAAGAGTTATATCCTTTCATAGGAGTGTGAAAACTATCACCACATGTGAGAAAGAGCTACCACCCCGGTCGTCCGGTAAGTGTGTGAAGCTACCACATGAATATAAGTGTACATCTCTAAGGAAAAAGATCGAAATCAAGTTTTTAATTGAGATGTTCGGTGAGTGTTCCATTATCGAATGATATAAGGTGGAAATTATAATAAAGATGCTCAAAAAGCCACTCCTTAATTTTAATATGTGCATAACTCAATTGGACAACATTCTTGTGTTTATTTCAGTCTATAGGATCTACTTTAGTCTTAATTTATGCGAATTTGGAATTTAAATTTGATGCTATTATTGTTTAGATCTCGATAGATGTGCTTAATTTCATGGTATAGTTCTTAATTTTTGGTTGATGTTCGGTTCAACATTTATGACATTTTTGAACTTTATTGAATAGAGTTTTGTTAATATATTTCATGAAAATTTGGTTTAAGGTCAATAGGAAGCTGCATTATTTCATAATTTTAAAATTTTTCATATGCTGTCTTCTGAGTCCGGACTCGGCTCACAAGTCCGGACTGCACGCACGCTCTGCACGAACTTGAGCGTGGCATCCGGACCTGGCCAGCCAAGTCCGGACCCAGCTGGAGCGGCAACTTTATAAACCGCACGATCAGCTCTTTTCTCCCACACTTCATCCTGAGTTTTTTCTTTGGAGTTTCTCTCTGTAGAACCCAAAGAGACCTTCCTAAACTACTTGCACTCACTTGCTTCGGATTTTAGGTAAGATCTTCGGCTTAATCTCCATTTTGCTCTTTTAACCCTAAAATGTTGGATTTCGGGATTTCTTGGATTTGATCTTTGTTTTTCTGTTTTTAACTGGGTTTGTTGCTTCATTTTTGCCGAATCATGTTTAGTTAACACTTCTATGAGCTTTATTTCACATTCTATCATCAGATCTATGACTATATTGCATCTAGACCTAGGTTTTCACTGTTTTTACTGTTCACATCATGTAATTTTGAAAATTAATGGATTTTCCATTGTTTTTCTTGCAAATTGACAGTATTAAACTTGTTGTAAACGGCCCTAGGATGCTCTAGATTAATTTTAACAATTTTTGACCAATTTTTCTTAATTTACGATTTCTTTTTGTTCAATATGTTGATTTTTCATGTGTTGAACAGCGGCTTTTCCTTCAAAAAGATGTATCCGTGGTTCTTGGTGCTTGTGTTCCTCATGGCACGCGGTGGTCCGGGTGCTAAGCATCGTCGCTCCTCGGCTCAACAACAACAAATGGATGCACCACAAGAGGACGCGGGTAGTGAATACAATCCCGGTGAGGATTCCGACCAAGGGTCTCACGAGGAGGATTGGGAAGCTATTGCGACGGAAATTCGTTCGAAAAAGAAGGAACATGAAAAGGGGAAAGGAAAGGCCCAAGGTAAATCAAAAGGAAAAGGGTAAAGAAAAGGTTGTGGAAGCAGAACACACCGAGTCACCACAGACTTACGCTCGTGGACGTCGAGGTTCTGGAGGTATTTCAATTCACGAACTTCGCGATGCTCCTGTTCGAGAAGTTCCAGTTGATGATCGCCGACGCTCCATCTATTCCTCGAAGACATGTATTGGAGAACGTATGGTCGGCGTGGCTAATTTGTTTGAAAAAGTTCCGGGTTTCCAAGTACCATTTGAGAATGGTGATTTGCATGAGATTTGTGCTTTTACAGAGCACACTGGATATGGACTTGAGCTGATTAGAGAATTCTATATGAGAGCGGGAAATTTACTGGAGACTGATGAAGGACCACATGTTTTCACGACTTCGGTTCGGGGAGTTGTGATGTCAATTACCCCTGCTACCATTGCTTCTCTTCTTGAGATGGAGGCACGAATAGATGGAGTTGATTATCTACACTCTGGCTTTGATTCTATTGGGGATTGGACGCGGATGCTTAGGTTTCTTTGTGTCCCCGACGCCGAGAACAATGGAAATGCAATTCTTTCAAAGGATTTGAGGTTGGAATACAGGTTTTTAAACTTTGTAATTTGCTATAATGTGATGCCTTTAGCGAACACTAAAGTTATTCGATGGGATCGAGTTTTATATCTTTATTTACTTGGACATCTGGAGATCGTCAGAGAGAGGAACATCAACTTGAATGTACCATTCCTGGTTTGGAAGCGAATGGCACGGGAAATCAAGACTGCAAGCAAAAAGGATAGACTTCCATATCCACTGTTGATCATGAGGATACTAAGGCTTCATGATGTGAACATCGAGTGTTCTTCCTATGAGCACTCTTTAGGACTGATCGGTGAGACTACTATGGTCAAGTCTCGTGCTCAACTCAATCCGGATGCTCTTGCTCAACCTCCACCTCCTGCACCTCCTTCTCCACCTCATGAGGATCCAGACATAGCATCTCTATCTACTGTTTATAGTGAGCAGCAGCGGTTGTCAGCGGAGTTAGAACGACAAGGCGCTGTTCAAGCTGAACTTCAGCGAGATGTTGCAAAATTGAAGAAGCAATCTGGACGCATCACTCGATACTTAAGGCTTCTTTGTGAGAAGATGGGGTGTGGAAGTTCAGAAATGCCTCCTCCTGATACAGATTCCGAGTAGAGCTTCTTGGTAACCTCTTTTGTCATTTTGGCGCTTTCAGACAAAAAGGGGGAGAGGTGACTAGGATTTGACTGATAAGGGGAGATGAAGATTTAGGGGGAGATGAAGATGAAAGTTGTTTGATGATGATGATGATGATGTATAACCTTGACTAACCTTGACTATGGTTACGTTTTCTTACTTTTCTATGTTTTATTATGATGATTGTAACTATGATTAAGTTTCTGACTTAGGCTGTGACTATGATTTTGCTTTGATGCTTAATGAATTTCTTGAAGCTTGAATGTGTGTTTGAGTTTTTCTTTGCAGGGATGTTCAAGACTTCAAGACTCCAATGTCTAAGTCATAGAGTTTGTAATAGGACTTCAACTTGTAATTTTTGCTTTTTGTTGGATCGATCATGTAGGGGGTTATTGTTTGGTAATTGCAATAATCATCGTTTTTTTGTTTTGAGGCTTGTACGGGTTAGAGTATGTTTTGTCACGAAATCGCCAAAGGGGGAGATTGTTAAGGATTTTATAAGTTGGCGAATTTCGTGAAGTAATTAGAGTCTTGAAGAAGTCAAGAGCACAATGAACAAGTTTGAAGATTCAAGACTCAGCGGAGAGGCTCGTCACCTCAGGTATGAATTTAAGATAATTTCTGGTGATGTTATAAAAGAATTAGTAGTTAGAAGACTTGGATTAATCTCAATCTGACTAAAATTTAAATCTGATAAACTGTGATCTAGGACCGGACCTGTGTGTTAAGTCCGGATCCCGAGAGTTGGTTTCTTGCGCAGCCTTAATTCAGATCAGGACTTAAAGCTTAGATTCGGATCCCGATAGCTTGTCTTGGAGCTTAAGTCCGGATCCCGTGGCTTGATCATTGTTGTTACGCAAGATAAGACCGGACTCCAGGATCAAGACCAGACCCTAACAATCTTATATGAAATTAACAATAGAGAGAACCGGTTGAGGGGGTCAGGTCCGGACTTCTAAGACCGGTCTCCACATATAAGGTCCGGACTCTGGTGACGAAAAATTTCCAATTTAGGCGGATTTCAATCCTACTCTATCTCTAAGTCTTCTGACACTATAAATAGACCATAGGGGGTTCATTAATTCATATGCTCGTAATTATTAGATTATAAATCCTCTTAAAACCCTAGAAACTCGTTTTAGAGCTTTATGATTCAATTCTTAAAGCGAGTTTTGTTTTGTTGATCGTCGAGTTGATTCTAGGTTTTTTCTTTGAATACTCCTTTATGAATCAACTTGATGATTGACTAAAAGGGTTCCCCCATTGTCTATGGTGCGTTAATTGTTAAGATCACCATAAGTTTTCTTCTATAACTCCATACGGAGGGTGGTGCGGTGATCGCGTGAGAGACCGAGGATTCGGTGGACGCTTTGAGGATTCGGGGCGTTGACGCGGCAAGGAGTTGCGGCGTGGTCGGTTGGAGGAGTTCAATCGATCGAGGACCGGCGAAGGAGATCCACATCAAAGATTCGGTAAAATTGGGTAGGATTGTGGGGGAATCACCTTGTACTTAATTTGCTTCTTAGTGGATAGTTCGTGTGATCGGTCCTGTGGGTTTTTCTCTCCGGTTTGGAGTTTTCCCATGTAAAATCTTGGTGTGTTGATTTTATTTTTCCGCATTTACTTTAAAATCACATCGAGACTTTTAATTGGCCATTGTACACCTATTCACCCCCCTCTAGGTGTTATTTACCTTTTAGATCCTTGAGACCTATAGCCTACACTTGGGCAGGTGACAAACTGGCGCAGGTATACCTTGACGAGGTAGTGAGGTTACATGGGGTGCCAAAGTTTATTGTATCGGACCGAGACCCCCGGTTTAGTTCTGTAGCATATTGCTTTCCCGTAAAGCGTGTCGAGTTCTGTTAAAATGAGCGGAACCCGAAGTAGAGTGATTATGGATGGGTTCTGTAGCATATCGAAAATTCGACAATAAGATCGGACTTTGGCAAAATTGACTAAAGTGCGAAAATAAAATAGTTGGACATGTTCCAATTGCCATTCCAAATCTCTTGGAAAGGTTAGAAGATAATCTAAAAGAGTTAAAAGGGTTTTGGCGTTGTTCGGCGCGAAGTCGAGTCGAAACGACGTGAAAAACACAAGTCTCGGCACTTTGTACCGGTACAGGCAAAGTTGCTGTACCGGTATAGCAACCTTGACCGAGAGGGAGAGCTCTCGGGTTTGTGAGGTTTTTGGTGTTTGTACCGGTACAAGCCATTTTATACCGGTACAAATGCTGCGAAACCGAGAGGCAGCTCTCGGGTTTGCCTCTGGAGCATTTTATACCGGTACAAGACTGGACTTGTACCGGTACAAATGCTGCGAAACCGAGAGGCAGCTCTCGGGTTTGTCTCTGGAGCATTTTATACCGGTACAAGACCGGCCTTGTACCGGTACAAAAGGGGACTGACAGCAGTTTGTGAACTGCGCGAAATAGAAGTTGTTGAGGGGCTTTTTGGCTATTGTTACAACACCATAAGCTCCCCCAACTCCCCCAACACCATAAGCTCCTCCTCAAGCAGTGAGTTCCGGAACAGTCACCTAGGGGATCGTGGCCCCGACGGACGGTCCCTCGGGTCTTGCAGGCTTAGAGCCTCCCCGTTCAGTGAGGGATTTTGGGTCTTGAGTTTGTTGGGGTTAACTATGTTAACCGGCAAGATTGGGTAATGAGCCAAGTAAAGTAAAGTAAAGTATGGTAAAGTGCATGCATGCAAACATATTTAAATTCGATTATCTATCTATCTGACTCTTTCTTGCAGGCATAGTATTAGCATATATAGTTTGGTTACTATTTCATTTCCGTTGAAATACTTATGCCTGGATAGACCTAGTGGGTAAGTCCGCCGGGTCGGTTGTCGAGCCCACTGGGAACTTCGTTGTAGTTCTCACACCACTAACCCCACAGGTCCTAGCACGAGTGCGGCGGCGGAGGACCGGGGCAAGGGGTTAGCGCCATAGCTAGTGGCCACCGGAGTATTGCATTAGTCATTCCTTTTTGTTATACTTGTATCAACTTTATTTTGTTGAACTATAGATGTCAAGTTGTAAACATTCAAGTAATTTTTGGGAGATGACAAGTGTAAATGAAATGATGTATTGAATGCTAAAAGAATGTAATAGACTAGTTTACTTGTATTTGGTTCAAAATGTAATCAAGTTCATGTATGGTTTATATTCTAGCTTAGAGCTTACTTTTCCGCTGTGTTGTTGCTTGCCTTCGTGTAAGCCTTGTATAATTGCAATTCTCTTTGATTTGTCAAATTATACTTGTTGTTAGAGCGTTGGGCGGGCAGGGGAGGCCCTGTCCGTTCGGCGTCTGTTGACGTGGCCCGAACCTGTCACGCCCCGGGGTCGGCAGGACCTTCCCCAAAGCGTGCCCAGACCCGCCATATGCCAACACATACAAGGCGTCTAAATAAAAACAGCAGAAATAAAGCAATAAAAGGCTACAACTAAGAATATCAGAGCCACATACAGCTATCCCTATCAACAAGTAGGATCTACAAACAAGTAAGGGAAAAAGAGAGTACTAAACTGAAACAAGTATGAAATAAATACAACCGAGTATCCAGTAGTACTAAGTACAAAGGGGTAGCCTCTACAAAAGGTACAAAACTCTCATCCTCTCCAACTAAAGCAAAAGGAAGGATGAACCACCTAGCGAGACTCCTCGTCGCTAGCCAGAAGCGACACCCTTGCCGCGATCCCAGGCCTCCCCCGCTGAAGGCACTGAAACACGTCAGAAAACAGAGGGCGTGAGAACTATAAACATATAGTTCCCAGTGGGCAATTACTGACCTGCACAGAATGCTCCACTAGGCCCAAAAGAAGTAATAGCACAAGTACTGAAATAGAATAACTGTAAGTAAAGCATAACTGTAAATGCTATGTAATTAACCCAAATAAACACGTTATGTGCTTTATCAATCCAAGATGTCAACTTTCAACAAGTATAATCTATTAAGTTCTCAAGTATACTTTAAAGGGAAAAGTGTGCCTATCAAGCATACTACATATGTCCAATACCATGCCACAAAATAACCAAGTAACCAACTACTAAATTCTATCTAGTAGTGATGTCATGTTCTATTTCATATCGGATTATCTGCTCGTAGTTTAACTCATATAGGACCCACCCGAAGGCTGTCCGGTCTGTAGGACCCACCCGAAGGCTGTCCGGTCTGTAGGACCCACCCGAAGGCTGTCCGGTCTATATCTCAACCTCATAATAGTCACATGGCAACTGTCACTAGTAACCCTACGGTCTAGTATAATATCTTTCATGACACTAGTGTTATCTCAATGTCAAAGTTCCAACCCGAGCCTAATGCCGCTGGATGACATTAGCCCACTAGTTCACAAACCGATGCCAAGTCTAATGCCGCTTAATGACATTAGTTTTTCTCCTATGTTATACATAGTTCTAAGTTCAAGTTCACTTGTTCTTATGTCATTGTCACTATATCGAACATGCTCTCAAGCCACAAGTAGAATGCAACACTATGCCTAAGTCCACAAGCCACTCTCTACTAAATAGAGGTCAATATTTTTATTACACATAAGGCACATGTTTAAGCATTCTAAAAATTCAATCATGATGTAAATAACACGAAAATACATGATTTTCTATTTTACGGTACTCAAATATTTTCAATGAGAATTTTCATTGAATTTGGAGGTCAAACCCACCGATGGTCCCGGCACGATTCGGGTCGCAAACCCTGACACTTTTCAGACTCCTTGTACCCTAGAAAGGTCACACAAGAAGTTTCAAAGTCAACTGGCAAGCCCACGACTCAAACTGCGAAGAACAAAACTAGAGAACAGGGAAAAATTCACCTAAGAGTGAAATCCCTCTCGAAGCTTCGAATGGAAGCTAGATCCCTTCTAAGGCACCCTAAACAAAGATTCTAAACCACATAAGAAGGTTCAAAAGCCTTAGAAATTGCCCAACATAAAACTCACATAGAGAAGGGCAAAACTCACATCTAAGGTAGTAATCATTCTAGAGATCTCAAAAGCAAGCTAGAGTCTCCTCAAACCAACCTAAAGGAAGGTTTTAACACCATCAATTAAGCTCTAGATGCACCAAATCAAAAAGCCGCAAAGTAAACCCTAATATCCACATTCTAGGGTTTCAACTACTAGCAAGCAATAAAAGCATAAACTAGATGCTTTAGAAGTAGTACATACCTCGTAGAAGCTCTAAAACAAGATCAAAGCCCACCAATCTTGGAGTTCTCTCCTCCTTCAAGCTCCCAACACCAAGCTCAAAGCCTCTACCAAGAAGGAAATGGCTCTAGGAGACAAAAGGAGAAGAAAAGAGAGATCGATCCCTTTGAAATCCACCACAAAATCAAAGAAACCCAAGAGTTTAGTGAGAGAAACTCTCCTACCTCTCTTGCTGCAGTGGGAAGGCTCAAAAGAAGCCCTAGGGGCTGAGGGGAACATGTATAGAGCAACAAAATGCCAAAAAGCCCCTACAGTTTTGGATTTTCGAAAACTGCCAGGCTGTACCGGTACAAGCCAGTTTGTACCGGTACAAACCCTGCGAAACAGCAAACCCGAGCCTCGGGTTTGCCCAGCTGCTCATCTATACCGGTATAAATCTCGGCTTGTACCGGTATAGCCATCATTTTGTACCGGTATAGACACCATTTTGTACCGGTACAAAGGCATAAAATTTCAACCCGAGAGCAACCTAAAATCCAGCTTTTTGGACTTTAGTGCTTGGAAATCATCCACGAACCTCGGTGCTCGTGCCATGGGTCGGAACACAGTCAACGACCCTCCAGAAAATTTGGAAAAGCTCAGATCTCACATCCACACTCGAACCTTGCTATTTGCACAAGTTCAGTGCGTCACAGAATCCGACCAAATAGGCGGGTAGCGGGGCGTAACAGATAAAGTGGTATCAAAGCGTAAACGGAAGTAAGCAAAGGTCTAGGATTGACTTAGGAACCTTAGGATTGGAGACCTTAAGGACTTAGGAAACGTTTAACGTGGATTTGGTAAACGCGAAAGCTAGTCAATTGGGTTAACAGTAGAACGTCTCTAGAGGGAATTAGAGATGGATTCAAGTATGATTTGTTTCTACTTGAGGGAATTGTGTGGGGCGGCCGACCACATGACACTGAGAGTTAGAAATAATTTTGCTTGTGTGCTTTCGCTTAATTGGGTAATTGTTTTGGAACGTGTAAGAGTCACGTGTATCGAGTACTAATGTGTGTGCTACGTTTCAGGACGTGACGGCACCACGGGGACGCCCTCCTAAGACGCGATCTGCGGCGGCACCACCTCCTGAGGTGCCCGAGCAGTCGGGATCGGGCGATGTACGCGAGTTGTAAGCCCAAGTAGCGGCGTTGGCCGGGGCTATGAAGCAGCAGGCGGAGCAGCTTAGTAGGCTCCACGACTTGGTGGCCCAGCAGGCGGCGGCGGCGCCTGTGCCTTAGGACCCGACGCCACCCGTTGAGCCTGCGGCACCACCCCCAGTGGCGGCGGCGGTACCAGTGACAGTTGTACCACCGCCAGCTTCAGGTTCGTCGGCTTCAGATCACGACACCCCCGAGGCAGAGCGAGAACGGGCGGTAGCAGTGTTGACGGCTTTCAAGCGGTTAAAACCACCAACCTTCAACGGGAAAGACAAGGACCCGTGGATGGTCGAGACAGGGTTGATCGCCATGCAATCCTTGTTCGAGGACTTCTATACCCTCGAGCGGGACAAGGTACACTTGGCGGCCCATTGTTTCGAGGGGTCGGCGCGCCTTTGGTGGAGACAAGTGAAAGAGGATCGTTCTTTGAACGATACTACCATGGCTTGGGAGACGTTTCGGGAGATGCTATTGATGGAGTATTTTCCCGAAAGCGATAAAAGAAAGATCGAGGAGGACTTCCGCAAGCTAAGGCAGGGGAGTCGCACAGTGCGCGAGTACGAGAGAGAATTCATGCACATGATTCATTGCGTGCCGAGCTTGGTCCACGGCGACGGGGACCGGGCGAAGAAATTCGGGCGTGGATTGAGGCCGGATATTTTCAAGACAGTTGATTCTTTCCGACTGACGACCTATGGAGAGGTTCTGGACCGCGCACTTTGGGTGGAGCGCGGCAACGCTATTGCGCGAGAGGAGCGCGAGGCTTTTGAGAGGGACAAGGACAGAGAAAAGTCCAAGAAGCGGGCATCGGGTGGGTCCGCGGGGCAGTCGAGCTCTAAGCGGCCCCATCGACCTCAGCGATCACAGTGGCGCGGCAGTCGAAGTCGACACGTAGTCGATCGCCTACCCGTGTGTTATCGGCGGCGGAAACCACCGAGTTATTACTTGCCCTCAGCGGGAAGGGCGATGTTTGCGGTGAGGCCAGGCGGGCCACATTGGTCGCGAGTGTCCGGCAAGACATCACCGGCACCTCAAGAAACAGCTGGGTCAAGACACTCCGCGATTGGCGGATCGCCACCCGCTATGTCTGCTGGACGATCATCGGCATCTCGTCAGCAGGAGGCACCTCGAGCACCTAGTGGGCGGGTTTTTGCCACTCAGGTGGAGGAGCAGTCGACTCCAGCACCAGTTCCAGATGATGTGGTGGCAGGTATTATTCTGATCCAAGGCACTCGAGCTAAAGCATTATTTGATACAGGTGCATCTCATTCATTCATACGTGCATCATTCGCCAAGGCTCATGGGGTAGAGATAGGGCGTCATGATGACCATTGGTGGGTCAACTCTATCGAGCACTCTTTTGCTGTGGATGAGGAGTGCGAAAATTGCCCAATACAAATTGGAGAGTGGATTATGCCAATCGATCTCCTAGTGGTCGAGCGGTTATCGGGCTTCGACGTGGTCTTAGGGATCAACTGGCTCTCTAAGTACTACGCCGTTATCGATTGTGAGAGGAAGGTTATCACCTTTCGTGAACCTGGACAAGAAGAAATGGTCTACCAAGCGTGTAAGGGTGCACGTTTTGCGGCGACCATATCGTCGGTGAGGGCGAAGAGGATGATCAAGGGTGGTTGCAAGGCTTATTTAGCGACCATCGTGGATACCCAAAGGGAGCACCCGGAATTGAGTAGCATTCGGGTGGTATGCGAGTACCCGGATGTGTTTCAGGCGGAGTTACCGGGATTGCCACCAGACCGGGAAGTTGAGTTCGTCATCGACTTAATTGTAACGACCCAGCCCACTAGCAATAATAACTCGTTGGACCCAACCACCGGCCCAAAATGCTTAAGCCCAGTTATTATTACTAGTGTCTAAGTCTCATATAAACTCAATGACAACCCCATTCCCATCCGATGTGGACTATTGGGATGTCGCGACTACTTCGTTAAGGCCCCCGACGTCCTCGTCACCCAATCACACACACACCCCCAAGATCACTGTGCTATGTGAGACTCGTCTCGCTAGCCCGTCATCCAGACCCTGGCTCAGCCAAGACTCGCCACACATGTCCAGCTGGTGAACCGGCTCTGATACCAAATGTAACGACCCAGCCCACTAGCAATAATAACTCGTTGGACCCAACCACCGGCCCAAAATGCTTAAGCCCAGTTATTATTACTAGTGTCTAAGTCTCATATAAACTCAATGACAACCCCATTCCCATCCGATGTGGGACTATTGGGATGTCACATTAATCCCCGGGGCGGCGCCAATCTCGAAGGCTCCGTATAGAATGGCACCGGTGGAGCTTAAGGAACTTAAAGCCCAGCTGCAAGACTTGCTCGATAAAGGCTTTGTGCGGTCGAGCGTGTCTCCGTGGGGAGCTCCGATGCTATTTGTGAAAAAGAAGGACGGCACACTTCGACTTTGCGTTGACTATCGCGAGTTGAACAATGTCACAATCAAGAACAAGTACCCGTTGCCGAGGATTGATTATTTATTCGATCAGTTGCAAGGGTCAAAGGTTTATTCGAATATTGACCTTCAATCGGGGTATCATCAATTGAAGATACGGCCCAAGGATGTGCACAAAACGGCGTACCGTACGCGGTATGGTCATTATGAGTTTATGGTTATGCCTTTCGGGCTTACTAATGCCCCGGGGGCATTTATGGACTTAATGAATAGGGTCTTCCGTCCGCTATTGGACCGGTGCGTTGTGGTATTCATTGACGACGTATTGGTATATTCTCGGACCGAGGAATAACACGAGGAGCACTTAAGGATCGTGTTGGAGACACTCCGACGAGAGAAGCTTTATGCCAAATTGAAGAAATGTGAGTTTTGGCTATCGGAGGTTACTTTCTTGGGTCACGTTATATCTGGAGGCAGCGTCTCTGTGGACCCAAAGAAAGTTGAGGCAATTAAGGATTGGCCTCGCCCGACTAGTGCAACGGAAATTCAGAGCTTTTTGGGGCTTGCGGCCTACTACCAGCGTTTCGTGGAGGGGTTCGCCAAGATAACAACTCCACTAACGCGCCTTACGCACAAAGGGGTGAAGTATGTTTGGAGCCCCGAATGTGAGCGAAGCTTTGAGGAGCTTAAGAAGAGATTGACGACGACTCCGGTGCTTGCTTTGCCGACGCCGGGGGAGAGTTATGTCGTGTACAGTGATGCTTCTTATGTTGGTCTCGGGTGCGTTCTGATGCAAAATGGCCGAGTTATCGCTTATGCTTCGCGCCAGTTAAAGACATATGAGAAGAACTACCCGATTCACGACTTGGAGTTAGCAGCGGTCATTTTCGCGCTAAAGCTTTGGAGACATTACTTGTACGGGGAACATTGTGAGATTTACACGGATCATAAGAGTCTCAAATATTTGTTCACCCGAAAGAGTTGAATATGCGACAACGGTAGTTAGAATTGCTTAAAGACTATGATGTTACTATTCTATATCACCCCGGGAAAGCAAATGTCGTGGCCGATGCTTTGAGTAGAAAGTCGGCGGAGAATTTGGCGACGGCGATTACACCTCAACCTGCATTGCACAAGGAGATGCAACGGTTAGGACTTGAGGTGGTGGCGCCGGGAGTGCCGGCAACAGTTGCTATGTTGATCGTGCAACCCACCTTGTTGGAGAAGATAAAAGAGTTACAAATTTCCGATTCTTATCTCCAAAGGGTGCGGGGCGAAGTAGAGAGCGGTAGTGCCGAAGATTTTGGCATTGGGACTGACGGAGCACTACGGTATCGAAACCGTTGGTGTGTGCCCAAGGACGATGATCTGCGGAGGGCGATTATGCAAGAAGCACACCAATCACCCTATAGCATTCACCCGGGCGGCACCAAGATGTATCAAGACTTGAAACTCCATTATTGGTGGCAGGGTATGAAAAGGGAGATTGGAGAGTTTGTGGCACAATGTCTCACGTGCCAACAAGTAAAAGCGGAGCGTCGCTTTCCAGCGGGGAAATTGCAAAATTTACCAATACCCGTGTGGAAGTGAGAAGACATTGTTATGGACTTTGTGACGGGTTTGCCTAGCTAGGTCACAAGGCGGGCACGACGCGATTTAGGTAGTTGTGGACCGGTTGACAAAATCGGCTCACCTTTTGCCGATCCACACTACTTGGTCGAGAGACAAGCTAGTTCAAGTGTATCTCGACGAGGTTGTGAGGTTACACGGGGTTCCGGTGTCAATTGTATCGGATCGGGACCCGAGGTTCACCTCTCATTTTTTGAAAAGCTTGCAAGATGCTTTGGGTACACGGCTCAATTTTAGCATGGCATTTCATCCTCAAAGTGACGGTCAATCGGAGAGGAATATTCAGATACTAGAGGTATGCTTCGGGCGTGTGTACTCGACTATAAGGGCGGATGGGATGATTTCCTACCGATGGCGGAGTTCGCATACAACAATAGCTATCAGGAGAGTATTGCGATGGCGCCATTCGAGGCCCTTTATGGTAAGAAGTGTCATTCTCCAATTCATTAGAGCGACGTGGGCGAGAGAGCGGCACTTGGCCCCGATGTTGTGCGGGAGGCGGAGGAAAAGGTCTGCCTAGCCCCACAAAGACTCACAACGGCGCAATCTCGGCAAAAGAGTTATGCCGATAAGCGGAGAAAGGATCTAAAGTTTGCGGTTGGAGACCGCGTGTTTTTGAAAGTGTCACCTATGCGCGGCATAAAAAGGTTTGGAGTTCGGGGGAAGCTAAGTCCCCGATATATCGGACCTTTTGAGGTATTGGAACGGATCGGTGCGGTAGCATACAAGTTGGCATTACTACCGAGACTTACGGGAGTGCACAATGTGTTTCACGTTTCAAATCTTCGCAAGTATATCCACCACTCGGCTCATGCATTGGAGTATGAACCGGTGGAGTTAAACGAGGACATGACCTACGAAGAGTACCCGATTTGTATTCTTGGGAAAGGGGAAAAGAAGCTTAGGAATCACAAGATTTCTTACGTCAAGGTCCAGTGGAGCAATCATGCAGTGCGTGAAGCCACTTGGGAGCTTGAGGATGCAATGAGGAAGGAGTACCCTCACTTGTTCGAGTCGACAGGCTAAGGTATGCGTTAAGTTTCGCGGACGAAACTAATTTTAAGGGGCGGAGAATGTAGCATATCGAAAATTCGACAATAAGATCGGACTTTGGCAAAATTGACTAAAGTGCGAAAATAAATAGTTGGACATGTTCCAATTGCCATTCCAAATCTCTTGGAAAGGTTAGAAGATAATCTAAAAGAGTTAAAAGGGTTTTGGCGTTGTTCGGCGCGAAGTCGAGTTGAAACGACGCGAAAAACACAAGTCTTGGCACTTTGTACCGGTACAGGCAAAGTTGCTGTACCGGTATAGCAACCTTGACCGAGAGGGAGAGCTCTCGGGTTTGTGAGGTTTTTGGTGTTTGTACCGGTACAAGCCATTTTATACCGGTACAAATGCTGCGAAACCGAGAGGCAGCTCTCGGGTTTGCCTCTGGAGCATTTTATACCGGTACAAGGCCGGCCTTGTACGGTACAAATCTTCAAACCGAGAGCGCCTCTCGGGTTTGCCTCTCGGAGCATTTTATACCGGTACAAGACCGGCCTTGTACTCGTACAAAAGGGACGATAATAGCTTGTGAATCGCGCGAAATAGAAGTTGTTGAGGGGCTTTTTGGCTATTGTTACAACACCATAAGCTCCCCCAACACCCGCTTTTCACAGCACATACACTCACTCTCTTTCTCTCACTTTCTCTCTCTAGAGAAGCTCTAGGGCAAGGAAGAAGAAGGAGAAGGAGTTGGAGAAGGTGGCTTTGGAGCTTGTTGGAGGCTTCTTGGAGGATCTTGGAGCTCTCCTACAACAAGGGCTTGGGTTGAGCTTGCTACAAGAGGTAGGTTCTTGCAAGTTTAACCCTAGAGTTTTGATTTTAGCTTGAGATTTGGAGTTTCTAGCTTCTTGCTAGTGTTACAGGACTTGTATGGCTTTGAACTCCATGAAAGCTCCATGAGAGCTCAAGTGCTCTCTTGGTGGTTCCTTAGGGTTTGTTGTAAACCCCAAATAGATGGTTCTAATGGGTCAAGTATGGTTCTAGAGAACTTCTCATGGATCTACAAGCTCTCCTTTGCTTGTTGGTGAGATCAAAACCCTAGGTTGGCTATAGAGTATTGTGGAGCACCCAAATTTGGGGCTTTTAAACATAGGGGTTCTTGGGTCAAATTGACCTTGTAGAAACCTAATTGGGGGTATTCCCGACGCGTGGGGCAACTCCGTTTAATTAAACGAAAATTCGATATAGGGGTTACTATGTAAAGTGGCCTGATTAGGTTCACTTTTAAACTGCAGGTTTTTACCTAGACCTCGGTTGGTCGTGAAACTTCTTGGGTATCCTCACAAAATTATTCTAAGGTGGGGGGTGCATGCCGGAATCATCGACTATGGTTATGTCGGAATCATCGACTATGGTTATGTCGGAATCATCGACTATGGTTATGCCGGAATCATCGACTAACCTTGACTATGGTTACGTTTTCTTACTTTTCTATGTTTTATTATGATGATTGTAACTATGATTAAGTTTCTGACTTAGGCTGTGACTATGATTTTGCTTTGATGCTTAATGAATTTCTTGAAGCTTGAATGTGTGTTTGAGTTTTTCTTTGCAGGGATGTTCAAGACTTCAAGACTCCAATGTCTAAGTCATAGAGTTTGTAATAGGACTTCAACTTGTAATTTTTGCTTTTTGTTGGATCGATCATGTAGGGGGTTATTGTTTGGTAATTGCAATAATCATCGTTTTTTTGTTTTGAGGCTTGTACGGGTTAGAGTATGTTTTGTCACGAAATCGCCAAAGGGGGAGATTGTTAAGGATTTTATAAGTTGGCGAATTTCGTGAAGTAATTAGAGTCTTGAAGAAGTCAAGAGCACAATGAACAAGTTTGAAGATTCAAGACTCAGCGGAGAGGCTCGTCACCTCAGGTATGAATTTAAGATAATTTCTGGTGATGTTATAAAAGAATTAGTAGTTAGAAGACTTGGATTAATCTCAATCTGACTAAAATTTAAATCTGATAAACTGTGATCTAGGACCGGACCTGTGTGTTAAGTCCGGATCCCGAGAGTTGGTTTCTTGCGCAGCCTTAATTCAGATCAGGACTTAAAGCTTAGATTCGGGTCCCGATAGCTTGTCTTGGAGCTTGAGTCCGGATCCTGTGGCTTGATCATTGTTGTTACGCAAGATAAGACCGGACTCCAGGATCAAGACCAGACCCTGACAATCTTATATGAAATTAACAATAGAGAGAACCGGTTGAGGGGGTCAGGTCCGGACTTCTAAGACCGGTCTCCACATATAAGGTCCGGACTCTGGTGACGAAAAATTTCCAAATTAGGCTGATTTCAATCCTACTCTATCTCTAAGTCTTCTAACACTATAAATAGACCATAGGGGGTTCATTAATTCATATGCTCAGAATTATTAGATTATAAATCCTCTTAAAACCCTAGAAACTCGTTTTAGAGCTTTATGATTCAATTCTTAAAGCGAGTTTTGTTTTGTTGATCGTCGAGTTGATTCTAGGTTTTTTCTTTGAATACTCCTTTATGAATCAACTTGATGATTGACTAAAAGGGTTCCCCCATTGTCTATGGTGCGTTAATTGTTAAGATCACCATAAGTTTTCTTCTATAACTCCATACGGAGGGTGGTGCGGTGATCGCGTGAGAGACCGAGGATTCGGTGGACGCTTTGAGGATTCGGGGCGTTGACGCGGCAAGGAGTTGCGGCGTGGTCGGTTGGAGGAGTTCAATCGATCGAGGACCGGCGAAGGAGATCCACATCAAAGATTCGGTAAAATTGGGTAGGATTGTGGGGGAATCACCTTGTACTTAATTTGCTTCTTAGTGGATAGTTCGTGTGATCGGTCCTGTGGGTTTTTCTCTCCGGTTTGGAGTTTTCCCATGTAAAATCTTGGTGTGTTGATTTTATTTTTCCGCATTTACTTTAAAATCACATCGAGACTTTTAATTGGCCATTGTACACCTATTCACCCCCCTCTAGGTGTTATTTACCTTTTAGATCCTTGAGACCTATAGCCTACACTTGGGCAGGTGACAAACTGGCGCAGGTATACCTTGACGAGGTAGTGAGGTTACATGGGGTGCCAAAGTTTATTGTATCGGACCGAGACCCCCGGTTTAGTTCTGTAGCATATTGCTTTCCCGTAAAGCGTGTCGAGTTCTGTTAAAATGAGCGGAACCCGAAGTAGAGTGATTATGGATGGGTTCTGTAGCATATCGAAAATTCGACAATAAGATCGGACTTTGGCAAAATTGACTAAAGTGCGAAAATAAAATAGTTGGACATGTTCCAATTGCCATTCCAAATCTCTTGGAAAGGTTAGAAGATAATCTAAAAGAGTTAAAAGGGTTTTGGCGTTGTTCGGCGCGAAGTCGAGTCGAAACGACGTGAAAAACACAAGTCTCGGCACTTTGTACCGGTACAGGCAAAGTTGCTGTACCGGTATAGCAACCTTGACCGAGAGGGAGAGCTCTCGGGTTTGTGAGGTTTTTGGTGTTTGTACCGGTACAAGCCATTTTATACCGGTACAAATCTTTAAACCGAGAGAGCGGCTCTCGGGTTTGCCTCGGAGCATTTTATACCGGTACAAGACTGGATTTGTACCGGTACAAATGCTGCGAAACCGAGAGGCAGCTCTCGGGTTTGCCTCTGGAGCATTTTATACCGGTACAAGACCGGCCTTGTACCGGTACAAAAGGGGACTGACAGCAGTTTGTGAACTGCGCGAAATAGAAGTTGTTGAGGGGCTTTTTGGCTATTGTTACAACACCATAAGCTCCCCCAACACCCTCTTTTCACAGCACATACACTCACTCTCTTTCTCTCACTTTCTCTCTCTAGAGAAGCTCTAGGGCAAGGAAGAAGAAGGAGAAGGAGTTGGAGAAGGTGGCTTTGGAGCTTGTTGGAGGCTTCTTGGAGGATCTTGGAGCTCTCCTACAACAAGGGCTTGGGTTGAGCTTGCTACAAGAGGTAGGTTCTTGCAAGTTTAACCCTAGAGTTTTGATTTTAGCTTGAGATTTGGAGTTTCTAGCTTCTTGCTAGTGTTACAGGACTTGTATGGCTTTGAACTCCATGAAAGCTCCATGAGAGCTCAAGTGCTCTCTTGGTGGTTCCTTAGGGTTTGTTGTAAACCCCAAATAGATGGTTCTAATGGGTCAAGTATGGTTCTAGAGAACTTCTCATGGATCTACAAGCTCTCCTTTGCTTGTTGGTGAGATCAAAACCCTAGGTTGGCTATAGAGTATTGTGGAGCACCCAAATTTGGGGCTTTTAAACATAGGGGTTCTTGGGTCAAATTGACCTTGTAGAAACCTAATTGGGGGTATTCCCGACGCGTGGGGCAACTCCGTTTAATTAAACGAAAATTCGATATAGGGGTTACTATGTAAAGTGGCCTGATTAGGTTCACTTTTAAACTGCAGGTTTTTACCTAGACCTCGGTTGGTCGTGAAACTTCTTGGGTATCCTCACAAAATTATTCTAAGGTGGGGGGTGCATGCCGGAATCATCGAATTCCCTTCTATGTCTATTTTTCTTTGTTGAGCATATTATATGTATAGAAATTCATGCATGGTAGGGTAGAGGTTATTTATGCAATGGTTGAACTTCTTTACTTCGTTATATATGTTATGGAACTTAGTAAATGAGATGGAACCATAGAGGTATGTGAATAGGGACCCTACTTGTATGAATGTGACAAAGGACTTGGAACTTAGTCAACAAAGGTGAACTTGACATAGGGATGAGATTGGCATTGATATGACCTTAGTTAAACATAGTTTAACTTAGTGGTACTATGGCAAGAATGATATGCATGATTAGGTAGAAAACCTATCATTGACAATGGCATGGTAACTAGTGGCTATGAATCCTCAATGTGAGGATTAGATCGATACTCTTGACAAGTCTTGGCTTGAGGGTGAGAGTTATGGGGTTGCCCCAAGGATCTATCTAGATTGTATCCGACACCTAGAGGGGGTGAATAGGTGTACCGGCTAAAAAACCACAAATCTCGATGCAATAAAAATAAATGCGGAAAATAAAAAGCACACCGAGATTTACGTGGGAAAACTCCAACTCGGAGTAAAAAACCCACGGGACCAACACGCGATAACAATCCACTAAGAATAAAAGATTACAAGGTGATTTACCGAATCCACGGACTCAAACCTCTCTTTATCTTCTTCGGATCTCGCGCACGCCGCCGGGTTGTCCACGCCCCACGTTCGAATCCACGAACGCCTCCACTTCGAATCCACGAAGTCTCCGATCACGTCGAATCCACGACGCCCACTCGAATCCACAAGCGCACTCCGTCCGGAGCAAGAACAATTTGATCGGTGATGATTTATTGCTTAGATAATCATTAAAGAATCGTAGAAGATGTTTCTAAGCAATAGTCGGACCAATTCTCCATGAAGAACGAGAAATTAGGGTTTCAAGAATTGATCCGATAGAAACTTGTTGTTGAAGAGAGAAAGAAAACACCCAACAAGTTTCTAGGGTTTCATAATAGTCTAAACTCTAAGCATACAAATTAATGGAATCCTCATCGCTTATTTATAGATTTAGATGACTTAGAAGTAGACTAGGATTGTGAAAATCTAATTTTGGAAATAAATTAGAGATAGACTAGGATTTGAAAACCTATTTAAAATCAATTAGAAAATATAGAGATAGACTAGGATTTGAAAACCTGTTTAAAATCAATTAGAAAATATAGAGATGGACTAGGATTTGAAAACCTCAATTTTATCCATATATTCAATTTAAAAACATCCTAAGTCTTCCAAACACTTTTAAATATTTATAAATCATCATCCATAATATTTGAACTTACCGAGCATTGTGGATTCATGTTTAGCGTATGCGAGTCTTCGATCTTCATCTCTTCTTCTTTAAACCTTCAAGACTCCGGACTCACTTCACGAAATATGCCAACTTAAAATCCGTAACAATCTCCCGCTTTGGCAATTTCGTGACAAAACCCAAAAATACATAAAAATACGCACAACGCTCATCTCTCCAAAAATAAAAATTGAAATTCATTGCCATCACCAAAACAATGAACTTCTCGCGTGAAAGATCCAAGGAAACACAAAATTACAATTTTGCAACTTCTAAACAAACTCTATGACTTAGACGCAACTAGGAGTCTTGAAGAATTGATTTCCTGCAAAACAAATTTTCAACAAATATTCAAAAATATTTTATACCTCTTCCCCCTCTTTGTTCTTTTCTCCAACTTCTCGTTGTTCAAAAATATTCTCTCCTTCTCCCTCCTTAATCTCATCATGTCTCCCCCCGTGTATGCGTCAAATACCAAATATCTTCTCCCTCTATACCTTGTTCTTCATTCTCCCCCTTTTTGTCAAAAATTGCCAAAAAGAAACACAAATAGAGAGAAAAGCAAACTAGCAAAAAGAAAGTAGTCATGTCATAGTTATAAATCTAGATACAAAAAATAAGGAAACTAGAAATAGTCCTAGGAGAGAAAATATAAAATATAAATAATGAAGCTCAAAAAGATAAAATCACTCCGTGTCCTCCTCATCAAAAATTTTGCCTTGTTTTCTCAAAAGTCCTTCAAAATTAGATTAATTTCAAAAAAATTAAAAGTTGTACTCCAAAAATCATTATGATGAAGATAAAATATTAAGTGATTTCAAAAGACATCAAAACATCAAAATTTGATATTAGAAATAATCTAATGTTTTAAAGTCATCAAGATGCAAATTGATGAAAAATAATTTTTAGAAATTTGGCAAAATTGACACCAATTTGTCGCAACCCGTTCAAAATAGAGATTTAACTAATAAACACCTGGGGTGGCTCTTTGAGCATCTTTTTCATTCTATCACCTTATATCACCCAAAATTCTAAAATATTCATATATATTTTTTTCAACCTTTTCGGTTTTTCATATAATTACCCATGTGGTAGCTTCACACACATACCGGACGACCGGGATGGTAGCTCTTTCCTACATGTGGTGGTAGTTTTCACACTCCTTTCAGATGTAACTCTTTCCACATCTTTTATACTTAGAAGTTTCTCCTCTTTTTTTTAATATTCAAACTCCCCCTGAATTAGACAATCTCACAATTGAAAATAATTTTGACGAATTTTAGTCGATTAGCAAATATCCATCAATTATAATCAACATTCACAACCAAGATGAATTAATTACAAAGAGATTAAAATTAATTTCAAAATTTTGATGAATGTATGTAAGAAGAAATCACATATTAAATTATCGTCAAAATAATAAAAAGTGGAGTAAAATCGATAATTAATATGAATTTAGTTCAATTTGAATTGACTTTAACTACCGGTTAAAGCTCTTTGAAAAACCTTCAATCTCTCCAAATGAATGATTTTCAAACATCTCCTTTCTCACGAATTTTCAATCAAACTCCCAATCACCTTTCCAAAATGATTTAAAAACGAATGAATTCTAAGCACCAAAAATCGTCTAATCATGTAATGCAATGAATAAAAATATGCACCAAGCACCAATCAAAGCATTACATAAAAGAAAACAAACTAAGACGAAGAGTATGGAAAGATATCACCTTTCCGAATCCAAACTTGTCGGATCTTTCGTTGTCTTTGCTTGTCGACGTTAGGTTTGAGTTGCTTTGATTTTGAATCAACCGTTGGTCGTTTCGATGATTGCTTCTTCGGTTGATGTTGTCGTTGAGGCTTAGTAACCCAAACCGCTTGTGACTTTGATTTAGAAATCCGGTTCGGTTGAAGGTTCGGTCGAACATGTACTTGTGCCTTAGAAAACCGATTCGCAAGAGGTACTCGACTCAAGTAATTTGTCTTTTGATTCCAAGGGGGAAGCCGAGTAGTAGATGATGCCGATTGAGATTTCGATGTTGCCGATCGATTTTTCTTATCCTTATTCGGGCAACACTTTTTGATGTGTCCTTTGATGCCGCATCGGTGACACACCTTTTCCTTCAATGTAGTTGAGACTTTAGAAGTTGACGTTTGTACCTTCTGAGCATAGGTTTGTTCGTATCCGAGGCCCAACTTGTTCGTTTGACCTAACCCAAGCATATGATCCAATTTCTTCGATCCGGAAGAAAATTGTTGAATGTCGGACTTGAGTTGATGAACTTTCTTGGTCAACTCTTTGTTGGATTTGTGTGATTCCTCAAATTGATGCTCCAAAAATTCAACTTTGTTCTTAGAGGATTTGATCGTTAAATCCTCTTCATCTAGCTTCTTTTGGATGATCGAATTATCTTTCAATATTGCTTCCTTTTCCTCTTCGAAAGCTTTCGTCATTATTTTCAAATTTTTGTTCTCCTCTTCAATGTCAAGTAGACGCTTCCTAAGCCTTTTGTTATGCTTCGCTATCTTTTTAGATTCGACGAGGAGTTGATGATACGCTTCCGCTAAATCCTCGTTGTTTGATTCCTCCTCACCGAAATCCAAGTCCACGTCTTCTTTCTTTGATGTTTTCAACGCAACTCCTGTACTTTTAGAAAAAAACTTGAAAGAAGATTGGTTAGTAGGAAAAATCATCTCATAAGTTTGCAACGCACCTACTAACTCTTTGGCCATTAGATAATAATATATCTAGATCCTGCTCTGATACCAATTGAGAGTTATGGGGTTGCCCCAAGGATCTATCTAGATTGTATCCGACACCTAGAGGGGGGTGAATAGGTGTACCGGCTAAAAAACCACAAATCTCGATGCAATAAAAATAAATGCGGAAAATAAAAAGCACACCGAGATTTACGTGGGAAAACTCCAACTCGGAGTAAAAAACCCACGGGACCAACACGCGATAACAATCCACTAAGAATAAAAGATTACAAGGTGATTTACCGAATCCACGGACTCAAACCTCTCTTTATCTTCTTCGGATCTCGCGCACGCCGCCGGGTTGTCCACGCCCCACGTTCAAATCCACGAACGCCTCCACTTCGAATCCACGAAGTCTCCGATCACGTCGAATCCACGACGCCCACTCGAATCCACGAGCGCACTCCGTCCGGAGCAAGAACAATTTGATCGGTGATGATTTATTGCTTAGATAATCATTAAAGAATCATAGAAGATGTTTCTAAGCAATAGTCGGATCAATTCTCCATGAAGAACGAGAAATTAGGGTTTCAAAAATTGATCCGATAGAAACTTGTTGTTGAAGAGAGAAAGAAAGCACCCAACAAGTTTCTAGGGCTTCATAATAGTCTAAACTCTAAGCATACAAATAAATGGAACCCTCATCGCTTATTTATAGATTTAGATGACTTCGAAGTAGACTAGGATTGTGAAAATCTAATTTTGGAAATAAATTAGAGATAGACTAGGATTTGAAAACCTATTTAAAATCAATTAGAAAATATAGAGATAGACTAGGATTTGAAAACCTGTTTAAAATCAATTAGAAAATATAGAGATAGACTAGGATTTGAAAACCTCAATTTTATCCATATATTCAATTTAAAAACATCCTAAGTCTTCCAAACACTTTTAAATATTTATAAATCATCATCCATAATATTTGAACTTACCGAGCATTGTGGATTCATGTTTAGAGTATGCGAGTCTTCGATCTTCATCTCTTCTTCTTTAAACCTTCAAGACTCCGGACTCACTTCACGAAATATGCCAACTTAAAATCCGTAACAGAGGGAGGTCGCTCCTCCTCAAGCGGTGAGTTCCGGAACAGTCACCTAGGGGATCGTGGCCCCGACGGACGGTCCATCGGGTCTTGCAGGCTTAGAGCCTCCCCGTTCAGTGAGGGATTTTGGGTCTTGAGTTTGTTGGGGGTTAAATTGGGGTTAACTATGTTAACCGGCAAGATTGGGTAATGAGCCAAGTAAAGTAAAGTAAAGTATGGTAAAGTGCATGCATGCAAACATATTTAAATTCGATTATCTATCTATCTGACTCTTTTTTGCAGGCATAGTATTAGCATATATAGTTTGGTTACTATTTCATTTCCGTTGAAATACTTATGCCTGGATAGACCTAGTGGGTAAGTCGGCGGGGTCGGTTGCCGAGCCCACTGGGAACTTCGTTGTAGTTCTCACACCACTAACCCCACAGGTCCTAGCACGAGTGCGGCGGCGGAGGACCGGGGCAAGGGGTTAGCGCCATAGCTAGTGGCCACCGGAGTATTGCATTAGTCATTCCTTTTTGTTATACTTGTATCAACTTTATTTTGTTGAACTATAGATGTCAAGTTGTAAACATTCAAGTAATTTTTTGGGAGATGACAAGTGTAAATGAAATGATGTATTGAATGCTAAAAGAATGTAATAGACTAGTTTACTTGTATTTGGTTCAAAATGTAATCAAGTTCATGTATGGTTTATATTCTAGCTTAGAGCTTACTTTTCCGCTGTGTTGTTGCTTGCCTTCGTGTAAGCCTTGTATAATTGCAATTCTCTTTGATTTGTCAAATTATACTTGTTGTTAGAGCCTTGGGCGGGCAGGGGAGGCCCTGTCCGTTCGGCGTCTGTTGATGTGGCCCGAACCCGACCAAATAGGCGGGTAGCGGGGCGTGACATGTTCTAAGTGTATTAGAACCCATGTGAGGTGAAAACGGAACCCGAGGAAGCGAAACTATAAGTCCGAAAAAAGTTTAGACTTGGAGTTTGCTGGGACCGGACCTCACGCCGGTCGGACCGCACGCGCGCGCGGGCAGAGCGAATCGGCTAAGTCCTGAGAATCCTGCTCTCGGGATCCAGACTTGAAGTCCAAGACCGGACCCCACGACCGAGACCGGTCTTGGTCTGCGAGATTAGCCGAAAAACGGCTAAGTCCTGAAACACCTGCTCTCGGGATCCGGACTTGGAGAGCAAGACCGGTCTCCAAGCCCGCAGGCTGCCCAGTCTGGCAGGTTGTAAATAGTTGAGTTTGGGGGGGCTTGGTTGCAAATGTTACAACATGTTATATGCCCATACCCTTTTATTCCCACATCACACTCATTCCCTCTCCACTCTCATTTTCTTTCTCTCTTTCCCTCTCTAGAAGAGCCCTAGAGCTTGGAGATCAAGGAGAGGAGGAAGAAGAAGAAGCTTGTGGAAGGCTTTGGAGGCTTCTTGGAGCTCTCTCACCACAAGACCTTAGTGGAGCTTGATACAAGCGGTAGGTTTATGCAAGTTTGATGCTAGGGTTTAGGTTTTAACCTAAGGTTTTGAGGTTTCTAGCTTTTTGCTAGTATTAGAGGACTTGTATGGCCATGAACATCATGAAACCTCATGAGAGCTTCAAGTGCTCTCATGGTGGTTGGCTAGGGTTTGGTGTAGACACCATAGAGATGGTTCTCATGGCTTGGAGATCATGTTAGAGAGCTTCCTAGGTAACCCTAAGCTATTATTTGCTTGTGGATGAGATCAATCTAGGAGCTATGTCAATGTGACATTGTTAGGGTTTGGAAATTGGGGCTTTTGTCCTAGGGTGTTTCCAAAGCAAATTGACTTTGTGAAAACCCAATTGGGGGTATTCCCGACGCGTGGGACAACTCCGTTCGTTTAAACGAAAAGCCGATATAGGAGCTACTGTGTAAAATGACCTGATTAGGTCCATTCTTAAACTGCAGGTTGCAGAAGAGGCGTCGGTTGGTCGCGAGATTTGTTGGGCTACTTCACAAAAATATTTTAAGGTGGGGGGCGCATTCCGGAATCGTTGGATTCCCTTCTATGTCCATTTCACCTTTTTGAGCATTGTATGTGTATAGTAAATTCATGCATGATAGGGTAGTTGGAATTTATGCAAAATGGTTGAACCTCAATTCATGTTCTAGAGAGTAATGAACTTGGAAAATGAAATGGAACCTTAGAGGCATGAGAACTAGAACCCTATTTGTATGAATATGTAAATGGACTTGATCTTAGTCAACAAAGGTGATATTGAACATAGAGACGAGATTGGCATTGAGATAACCATAGTTAAACATTGTTTAACCTTAGTGGCATTATGGCAAGAGTGATATAGATGATATGGTAGTAACCTATCCATGAAATTGGCATTGAGAACAGTGGCTATGAATCCTCAATGTGAGGATTAGATCGATACTCTTGACAAGTCTTGGCTTGAGGGAGGTCGCTCCTCCTCAAGCGGTGAGTTCCGAACGTCACCTAGGGGATTGTGGCCCCGACGAACGGTCCCTCGGGTCTTGCAGGCTTAGAGCCTCCCCGTTCAGAGAGGGATTTTGGGTCTTGAGTTTGTTGGGGTTAACTGTGTTAACCGGCAAGAATGGGTAAAGAGCCAAAGAGAAATAAAGTAAAGCAGAGTAAAGACATGCATGCATTTTCAGATTACTTGATTTTCTATTCACTGACCTTTCTTTTGCAGGCATAGTAATAGCATATATATAGTGTGGTTACTATTTCATTTTCGTTGAATTACTTATGCCTAATTTAGACCTAGTGGGTAAGTCGGCGAGGTCGGTTGCCGAGCCCACTGGGAACTTCGTTGTAGTTCTCACACCACTAACCCTACAGGTCCTAGCGCGAGTGCGGCGGCGGAGGACCGGGGCAAAGGGTTAGCGCCATAGTTAGTGGCCACCGGAGTATCATAGGCATTCCATTTTGGGTATACTTGTATCAACTTATTTTGTTGATATATAGTTGGTTAAGTTGTAAACATTCAAGTATTTTTGGTGGAATGACAAATGTAAAAAGAAATGATGTATTTGAATGAAAAAGATGTAATAGCTTAGTTTACTTGTATTTGGTTAAAATGTAATCAAATATCTTGTATGTTGTAATTCATAGCTTAGAGCTTTTACTTCCGCTGTGACTGATGCTTGCCCTCGCGCAAGCCTAGTATAATTGCAAATCTCTCTTTCTGATTGCTTTATTATACTGGTTGTTAGAGCCTTGGGCGGGCAGGAGAGGCTCTGTCCGTTCGGCGTCTGTTGACGTGGCCCGAACCCGACCAAATAGGCTGGTAGCGGGGCGTGACAACTTCACATTTTTGTAAGAGCCTGTAGGAGGCGTTAGGCACACGACTCAATTTCAGCACCGCTTTTCATCCTCAGTCAGGTGGGCAGACGGAACGAACCATACAGACATTAGAGGATATGTTGCGGGCATGTGTCATTGATTATAAGGGGAGTTGGTGTAAGTACCTACCGATGGCCGAGTTCGCCTACAACAACAGTTATCACGCTAGTGTGGGGATGGCACCGTTTGAAGCTCTTTATGGGCGAAAGTGCCGATCTCCCATCCATTGGAGTGATGTGGGCGAGCGCGCAGAATTCAGCCCAGACGTTCTGCGGGAGGCGGAGGAGAAAGTCCATCTTCCCCGCAAGAGATTGCTTACGGCGCAATCACGATAGAAGAGTTATTCTAATAGGCGCCGGTGAGACCTAGAGTTCGCGGTGGGCGACCGTGTCTTCTTGAAGGTGTCGCCCATGAGAGGTGTTAGGAGGTTCGGGGTGCGGGGAAAGTTAAGTCCCCGGTATATTGGCCCGTATGAGATACTTGAAAGGATTGGGACAGTGGCTTACTGGCTTGCACTACCTCCGAAGCTAGCGGATATGCATAACGTATTCCACGTTTCTAACCTCCGCAAGTACATCCACGACCCCGAGCATGCTATGGTGTATGAGCTACCGGAGCTCCAGGAGGATTTGAGCTATGAGGGGTTCCCGGTTATGATTTTGGCTCAAGAAGTGCGTAAACTAAGAAACCGCGAGATTCCCTACGTCAAGGTTCGGTGGAGCAATCATAGCGATCGCGAAACCACTTGGGAGCTCGAGGATGAAGTAAAGAAGCATCATCCTCACCTATTTGAGGGTTGAGTAAGGTATGGATTTAAGATTAAGTTAATAGAGTTAAGTTGTTTCGAGGACGAAACTCTTTTTAGGTGGGGAGGATGTAAGGAAGTGAATTCTCGAAATCCGAGAGCTGCACTTCATTTGAAATCGACTAATTGTCGAGCGGGTGAACTTCGGAAAGTTCGAAGTTGATCCGAAGGTAAAAAAGTGCATCAGAGTTGGTCCCGAGAGTGAACTGTGCAATCTACACAAACCTGCAGATTTTTGGCTCTTGTGGACCGGTCTCTGGCATAGAGACCGGTTCCCGTAAGCGTGGAAAATGGCCTGGAGGCCTTATGCACGAAATGTGCTCTCGGGGACTGGTCTTGACTGTCACGCCCCGAGCCCGCCAATTTGGTCGGATTCGGGCGCGCCGACAGACCGCCGAACGGACAGAGTTTCCCCTGTACGTTCAAGGCGTCGCAATCAATACAATTACAAGAAGTTCCAAACAGGAACAGATATTACAATCAGATTGCATAAGGAAGTATCATAAACATAAAACAGCTACTTGCTATTACAACCATTCGTCTCAATTTAGAATTTTACATTTAACTTGAAGACTTTAAACTTCCTATTACAATCTAGATATTATAAATTTGATTACAATTTATTACAACTTATTCTCCCCTGTTATACCCCTAAGCTCTGTCAACTGGGGTACTTCTATCTCTGGTCTCCTGGTAGGGCGCTATCTACTGAGCTACGCCCTTGCCTCGCGCTGCTGCCGCTGCGCCGCTCACGTGTATACCTGTACCCCCAAAACCACAACACGGGGGTGAGAACTATTGTCCATAGTTCTCGTGGGTACGGTCACCCAAGAGAACAGCTCGACCAATAGGTCCAAGGAGGCACTGCAGATATGTTAGTCCAAAAACATATATAGATATATAACTTGCAACTAACATAAAAACCTGCCTCACAATATGCAATATGCAAAATTACCCTTTAGCTCTTAGCTTTTCTTTACTTTATTGCTATTCTTTACTTTAGCCATTCCATTCACACTTAGCTATTTACCAGCTTGGCTATTACTAGCACTATCCATTAGCTATTTACAACTTTAGCTAGTCTTTACGTTCTTTACCTTTTGGCACTTATGCTACTTAGCAATTTATTTCTAAGGTCACCCTACCTCAGCTCACTAAGCCACCCGACTCGGTCTTGAGTCAATCCATTGCGGATAATCCGCCCGCTGTCTAGCCCGAGGTGTTGGACGTCTCGCAACTACCCCTGCTGTCAACAGCCTGTCGCCCTCTGTGACTCAGCCTCACCGCGGCGAAATCGTCGCACACGCGGAACCCAGCTGTCACTTGACATAACCATTACGGTGGCGATCGCGGCGGACTTACCGGCGAGGACCCAAGTCATGACTTAACCATCTCGGCGGCGAACTAATCGCACCTCACCCAACAATGGTTTGAGTCACTCCTCCGCCCCGGTGCGGCCGTATCGTACTTACCCAAAGAATGGTGTCCCAAACACAGGTGTCAACTCATGGCGATCCGATCCTCACCCGGCTTAACCGTATCGAACACATTTCGGCTCACCCACCCGAAATCGTCGCACAACGCCACGACGGTGGTATAGCCCTGGACGGCGAAATCGTCGCACACGCCCGACACCAACTTAGGTGTCCCAAATCTCGGGATTCCATGAATCCGTTCCACTTAACTTGAGGGTTAGCTAGGCCCTCAAGAGACGACCCTCTAGGTCCATTGTCTTTACCTCCTAGGTCTACTTGACACTAGGGTTTATTCTTTGTCACATAACCTAGGTTTTCTAACTCTAGGTCCAATGTCATTCCAACTCGACCTATGTTTATTCATACTAGGTCCACTGTCGTCTTTATCCAACCTATGTCCATGACACTAGGTTCATTGTTCTTTACCTAGATCCATACGACTCTAGGTTTACTACAACCTATGTTCTTGACACTAGGTTAATTCCCACACTCCTAGGTCCACTGACTCTAGGTTTACTATAACCTATGTTCTTGACACTAGGTTAATTCCCACACTCCTAGGTCCACTGACTCTAGGTTTACTATAACCTATGTTCATTAACAACACTAGGTTAGATGTCATTCTCCTAGGTCCACATGACTCTAGGTTTACTACAACTTATGTTCTTTACACTAAGTTGGATGCCACTCGATCTATATGTGTATTAGTCCATGACTTACATTCTTACTTAGCATTCTCATACTTGGCATTCATATACTTAACATTCTTATGTTAACCATCCCATTTACATGCACCTAATTATATCTAGCATGTACTCATTATGCTAAGCATGCATTTATTCATACATTTCATTTACATGCATATTTCTATTATGCTAAGCCTATGTTCTTGCAACATTCTTTACTTAGCATTCCTTGCCTCATTATTTACCTCATGCTTATTCATTTCCTAGCATTTCTATATCATGCTCATTCTTAGCTGTCACGCCCCGCAACCCGCCTATTTGGTCGGGTTCGGGCCACGTCAACAGACGCCGAACGGACAGGGCCTCCCCTGCCCGCCCAAGGCTCTAACAACAAGTACAATTTAACAAATCAAAGAGAATTTGCAATTATACAAGGCTTACACGAAGGTAAGCAACAACACAGCGGAAGAGTAAGCACTAAGCTAGAATATAAACCATACATGAACTTGATTACATTTGAACCAAATACAAGTAAACTAGTCTATTACATTCTTTTAACATTCAATACATCATTTCTTTTTACATTTGTCATCTCCCAAAAATTACTTGAATGTTTACAACTTGACATCTATAGTTCAACAAAATAAAGTTGATACAAGTATAACAAAAAGGAAATGACTAGATGCAAGACTCCGGTGGCCACTAGCTATGGCGCTAACCCCTTGCCCCGGTCCTCCGCCGCCCCGCTCGTGCTAGGACCTGTGGGGTTAGTGGTGTGAGAACTACAACGAAGTTCCCAGTGGGCTCGGCAACCGACCCCGCCGACTTACCCACTAGGTCTATCCAGGCATAAGTATTTCAACGGAAAAGAAATAGTAACCAAACTATAGATGCTAATACTATGCCTGCAAGAAAGAGTCAGATAGATAGATAATCGAATTTAGATATGTTTGCATGCATGCTCTTTACCATACTTTACTTTACTTTACTTTACTTGGCTCATTACCCAATCTTGCCGGTTAACGTAGTTAACCCCAACAAACTCAAGACCCAAAATCCCTCACTGAACGGGGAGGCTCTAAGCCTACAAGACCCGAGGGACCGTCCGTCGGGGCCACGATCCCCTAGGTGACTGTTCCGGAACTCACCGCTTGAGGAGGAGCGACCTCCCTCAAGCCAAGACTTGTCAAGAGTATCGATCTAATCCTCACATTGAGGATTCATAGCCACTAGTTACCATGCCATTGTCAATGTTAGGTTTTCTACCTAATCATGTATATCATTCTTGCCATAATGCCACTAAGTTAAACTATGTTTAACTAAGGTTATCCCAATGCCAATCTTGTCTCTATGTTCAATATCACCTTTGTTGACTAAGATCAAGTCCATTCTATATTCACACAAGTAGGGTTCTAATTCTCATGCCTCTATGGTTCCATTACAATCTCTAAGTTCATTTTCATACTAGAACAATAATTGAAGTTCAACCATAGCATAATTAACCTCTACCCTATCATGCATGAATACGCTATACATAGAATATGCTCAAAAGGTGAAAACAGACATAGAAGGGAATTCGATGATTCCGGTATGCACCCCCCACCTTAAAATAATTTTGTGAGGATGCCCAAGAAGTTTCACGACCTACCGAGGCCTAGGTAAAAACCTGCAGTTTAAAAGTGAACCTAATCAGGCCATTTTACATAGTAGCCCCTATATCGGATTTTCGTTTAATTAAACGGAGTTGTCCCACGCGTCGGGAATACCCCCAATTAGGTTTCTACAAGGTCAATTTGACCCAAGAACCCCTATGTCACGCCCCGAGCCCGCTACCAATTTGGTCCGGTTCGGGCGCGTCGAACAGACGCCGAACGGACAGCACCTCCCCTGTCCGCCCAAGGCTAAAGCGACGAGATCAAGTACAACAAGTTCCCAGGAAACAACTTGAATACGTACAAGATCAAACAACAGCGACGAGAGCACAACCAGTGCTAAACATACAAGAGCAAGCATCACGAGTAACATACAAGTGAATAAAAGAGAGATACTAGTCTATTACATCCATACAATTGCTTAATACAATTCGATTGCCATACAACTTCCAAAATATGAACATAAAGCTTACATCCTCGAGAATATAACATGAGATGTATAATCACTCAAAATACCTCACAACCTATACATCATCTACTCTCCAATATACATATGGAAACTCTAATGCAAATAGGAAGCATCTACTCATTAGCACTAGGGCGCTAAGCCCCTACCACGATCCTCAGCTGGCGCACTCGTACCTGTACCTGTAATAGTACCCCAACCACACGGGGTGAGAACTATATAAATATAGTTCCCAGTGGGCTCGGCCGCCGACCCCGCCGATCTTCCCACTAGGTCCAAGGAGGCACAGAAAGACAGATAGATAGATAGATATAATGGAAATCGGCAGCTATACTGTAAATAAAGATGCAAATATCCTGCTATGCCTCATATCAATGCAATGCATAAACTCATAGTGAAAGCTAGCTACCATACCACTATGTTCAATATCATCTAGCAACAGCCTATCATCATGCTAGTATACCTCAATGATGTAATTAATACAACTACAACATAGTAATACAGTCTACTATATCTAATAAGGTATAAATGCAAATCCTCTTATGCCATTCAATGTTATGACCCAATTCATGACCCAATCCCTTAGGCTACCCCTCCTAAGTCTACAATCCTGTGATCATCTCACTCTACTATTCCCAACTCATAATCTCAACTCATATCGCCGTACTAATCTCAACTCTTATAGGTGAAGGAATAGCATGTCCACTCACGGTCTGAAGATAAGTCTATTAGGCTCTCTACTAGGTGACTATGCTCAACGACAATCCGACTCATAGTAAAGGTTAACTACTATACTATTAGGCTCAACAATCAACAAGTTCTCAAGTCACCCAATCTTGCTGTGAGCCCGAGGGCTCGTCTTTCCGTCTCACACTCTTAATCTCCTAGGGGCGGTGTCACAAGTCCAACCATCCCCCGAGACCGCCTGCGGACAGATACTTTAGTCCAAGGGCAGCTACTTTAGCCCTCCTCTCAGTGCCAACTCCGGAGTGCACAGCCTGTGTGGAGCGACCAACCCCAGGCGCAGACAGGCATGGTGAGCACGATCCAAATCCTGTGAACTGGGAGTACCCTACCAACTAGAGGGTTCATCATATCATAGAATCCAACTATCCCTATGTTCAACATCACAGTGTGTCAACTACACTAATATCAATTGTCACTCTCAACAACACGGGAAATCCTCTATCCCTATGTCCATATCATAGTGTTAATACTACACTTGTATTTCACATGCCACTCACCTAGATGTAACTAATTCTAGGTTCACTGTCAATCCATGTTCCACAACACTAGGTTCCTATCTGACCTATGTTAAATAACACTGAGTCAATGCCACTCTTGATCCACTCTAGGTTCAATAACACTAGGTTCATATCTGTTCAACCTATGTTCATGACGCTAGGTTAATGCCACTCGATCTATCCTAGGTTCAATAACACTAGGTTCATATCTGTTCAACCTATGTTCATGACACTAGGTTAATGCAATATGCCACAATTAGGGAAATGCACCTATCCCTATGTTCAATGCCGTAGTATCAACTACACTAAGTTCTCATGCAACATGACACTCGTCCATAGATTAACATTGACTAAATGCCACTCGTCATAGTTTGATGTTCTCAACACACTACTTGCACATATTCACTAAGTTGTCGTTCAACTAGAGTTTAATCCACATTAATCATGTCATTATGAGATTTCACAACACTATGTCATACATGCTAGGTTCTTCTTCCATTTTGCATCATAGGTTTTCAATGTCATTACCTAATCCTCATGTCCATTACATCAAGTGTTCATATCATAATCTATATTAATCATAGACATCATATTAGGAGTAGGAATGCATGTATCATCACCCTATAATGCAAAACCATAAAGCACTATACATATATATATCATGCTATATGTAAATCAATAAAGCACTAAGACATAGAAGGAAGCTCAATGGCTTCGGACAACACCCCCCACCTTTTATCGCGTTCCGATTGCTCGTCGTCACTCGCAATCGGCCTCCACGGCACTCGATATCGGGTTTGGCCCGGACTCTTGCGGCCACCCAAACGGTCACCGATCCTCGATCTGAAACTTCGTGGCGTTACCCCACGCCTTCACGATGCCCTGGTTCCGATTTCACGAATTATGGGCTTCTATTTCGCGTGCTGCGGCTATCTGGTAAGAATATATTAAAATATTAATATCTCTGTCACCGCTCGTCGGATCACCGAACCGAGCGCGCCAACGCGTTCGTGAGACCCTCAATTAGGTTTACATACCCTCAAATGAGATCAAACTCAAGTATATAGCAAAACCCCATTTTTGACCCTAGGTTTGCTATATTGCAAAATCCACCATTAGAGCCTTAGATTCAAGCTCTAATCATGCATTTAGCATGCTAGGGTTCTACTAAAACCATCCCTAAAGATTAATACCCAAACTAGAGAGAGATACCATTAAAGAGGTAGCAAGCTTACCTCTTAAGCTAGCTCTCATGCACAAAGAGAAGAGGAAGAAGATGGCCTTCATCACCATCATCATCTTCTTCTTCATCTCCTTCTCTTTCTTCTTCTTTTTCTTTCTTCTCTTTCTTTCTTTCTTTTCCTTCCCTTGGTCGACAGAGAGAGAGAGGGAGAGAAAGAGAGATGGAAGGGTGAGGGAATGAGAGAAAGAGAAGCCCTAACCCCTCTATACACTCTGCACAATTGCACAAAGGTCCCTCAACAATATAAGTTGTGCACAGCCCAAACTGGGCATTCTGCGCAGGTGGAGACCGGTCCTGGGATATGGAGACCGGTCCCAGTAAGCCCCCTCAGCCAAACAATTAAGGACTTAGCCAAATTTTCAGCCTTTTCCGTTTCAACTCCGTTTCCGCTCGTTTCTGCTCGTTTGATGTCCGATTCCTTTCAAATCGAACCGAGACTCTCCAAACATGTTTTCGAGCATGTTTTCATCATCTTTTCATCCGCGCTAATGCCGGATTTAGCTCACGGCCCAACATAGCCTTTCGGGTTCCGTTCTCGCGCCTTCGCGCGCTGAAATGCCCGAATGCTCCCGAACTTCACCGAACTTCATCGGGGCCATTCAAATGGCTTTCCAACCAATTGAACATCATAACCTCATGACTTTAGAAGTCCGGTACCTTACATTCTCCCTTCCTTAAAAGAGTTTCGTCCCCGAAACTAACTCATCTTAACTCAACTCACTCTCCAACTCGATTATCGAGCAATCGGGGATTCCAATGCACTTTTCCATCTCGGAGTGGCCTTTCACTTATTGGAACTATCCAAAGGCCCACTACGGCGGATGTGAGGCTAGATTTACTCACATTTACTACGTATAACTCCAAAAGTGCATCATCACCATGCAAGGAATCACTCTTTGTATTACACTCCCAATCGGGAAGTTCACTCCGATTCGATCACCGGCATTGCATAAAAGCAATATCGGTGGTGCATCGACTAATCACGAATGCTACTATCGTCTATACTTGTCTCAACTACGCGTAGCGCTTTCGCTAACGGATCCAGACCCAATCATAATCGGGCGAAATTCTCACTTTGGAATTCACACTCACTCCAACCCAGAGCAACCATGACCCCAAACCATATAAAATCCTCGGGTTGGGTCACTACACACTCGGTACATCATCAATCTCGCGATCCTACATGACAACTCTACCGAGTCACACGCACCACTATCGGCTCCTATGTACCTAGTGCGAGCCATCAGCTTCACGGGTGATCCAAGGCATGCTTCACACTTAGCATCGCTGAAGTGCTACCGCCAACACACTCACCCGACTGAGCCAGTACCGTACTCCACGAGTACCTACATTTGAGTGCTCTACGCGCCATATACTAATTCTAGCATTAGGCACTCTTGCCTATGCACACCGGCCACAAGCACAACTCGTCCACCTCAACTCGAGGTACCACAAGACCTACGTGCTCGTACTCGGCAACTGTTCGCTCGCTCTTTCAACAGTGATTATACTTTCACTATTCGTTCTACCAGAACTATATTCGAAACTCTCGAACTACTCTGGTGTTTGAAAGGGTTACGATTCGACTCTCACGATCGGCTAATCACTTTGCCTTGAGAGTCGATCTGCCATCTCCATCCTCGTCACGAGTCTAACCGTTAGACTCTCACTAGCGACTCGCTAGTGCCAACTCGCTCTCTACCTGCTCCAACAGGTACTCCCGTTCCACATGCAAGCATGCCCGGGCATCAACACCAACCCGTCCATTTGGTCCCTACTATACCAGTGTATAAGTAGTAGCAGCGGACCACAACAATTGCACGCTATGCACCATTCTACATCACGTAGGAGCATACGATTGCCTCAACCAAACCACACCTGCCATGACATCATTGATAGTAGTAGGTTCCCCAACCTGGGTCGCGTGTCACGGCCATTTGCCGCCCACAAACACATCTCTCGTCCCGCAACGTACACCGCCGCGCGGGTGAGATCTTCTACAGTCTCGCATCCTAAGGAAGTCACAGAAGGCACTCCCAGGATTCGGGATTGTAACCGCACTCAAAAGCATACACTGCCCAAACTGGGCAAGTTTTGAGTGTGGGGACCGGTCCTCACAAGTGGAGACCGGTCGCCAAATACCTCCTCCTCGGGTCTGCGCACATGGAGACCGGTCCTCACCCCAAGGAGACCGGTCCTTTAATGCGACCACCCGAAACCTGCTCTCGGGAACCGGTCTCTACCCTGTGGGGACCGGTCCCAACAGGCAAAATCTGCGATTTTGTGCGGTTACACGGTTGCTCTCGGGACCAACTCCGGTGCACTTTCTGTCTCCGGATCAACTTCGATGCAATTTCCACCTTCAGATTAACATCGAACTCTTCGGAGTTCACCCACTCGACAACTAGTCGATTCTGAGCGAAATCCAACTCTCGGATTCCGAGAATTCGCTTCTTCACATGCACAACTTCGACAACGTCCGGCCGAAGTCTCCGCACGACCAAATCGGCCACATTGTCATCATCCCGCACTACGTTCGGGACGCAACTCACGATACGAGAAAACTTCCACTCGCATCACCTCACGGGGCGGCCTACCTGCCACCGCTTCGGGAACCTCTCCTGAAGCCCTTTTCTTTCCATCATCGGGGAAGTACTCGGAGAATACCAATCCCCGAAACTCATCCCAAGTCATAGGAGGGAGACCAGGCAGTCGATCCCACTCGATGCCCGTCCTCCACACCTTCATCGCAACTCCCGGCCGTACTCAACGAACCGAAACTGGAGTGGTCACCACGGACCCACCGTCTCTTGGAGTTTTTCACTTGCTCCTTCTAGCACATGGCAGCCTTCTGCTAACATTGCACTAACTCGACTTGTGGCCTCACTACTACCGCAGGTGGGGCCAACCGATAGCGAAGTTTCAATTCTCCGCTCGTATCGAATCGTTTAGGGACATCACTTGTCCCAACCCGCATCGATCTTATTAAAGATTGCCAATGCGGTACCACCGCCTTCTAAGACCCGACAACTCGGTCAACTCTCGACCCTCAGGGTCGAGCGCGAAACAACTTACATCGACTCAAATCGGGCGAAAGTCATACAAGGGCGCCTATTCTCATCCCTCGGTTTCATGTTGTCGCGCGCCAACACGAACACTCTCGGGTGAGAATAAACGACACTTCGAGTCTACCTCTAACATCCGTTTTAGAGGTTTCTACACTTGACCCAATCAATTAACCTTTCGCCGCACGTCTCAAGTCCTCGTCTCTCACGAGCCTATAACCTTAAGGTTTACCGTCCTAAAGTCCCTTAGGTCAATCCTAGACTTTCTCTCTTTGCTTGCTCTTAACTCGCTCTGATACCACAAAGTCTGTCACGCCCCGAGCCCGCTACCAATTTGGTCCGGTTCGGGCGCGTCGAACAGACGCCGAACGGACAGCACCTCCCCTGTCCGCCCAAGGCTAAAGCGACGAGATCAAGTACAACAAGTTCCCAGGAAACAACTTGAATACGTACAAGATCAAACAACAGCGACGAGAGCACAACCAGTGCTAAACATACAAGAGCAAGCATCACGAGTAACATACAAGTGAATAAAAGAGAGATACTAGTCTATTACATCCATACAATTGCTTAATACAATTCGATTGCCATACAACTTCCAAAATATGAACATAAAGCTTACATCCTCGAGAATATAACATGAGATGTATAATCACTCAAAATACCTCACAACCTATACATCATCTACTCTCCAATATACATATGGAAACTCTAATGCAAATAGGAAGCATCTACTCATTAGCACTAGGGCGCTAAGCCCCTACCACGATCCTCAGCTGGCGCACTCGTACTTGTACCTCTAATAATACCCCAACCACACGGGGTGAGAACTATATAAATATAGTTCCCAGTGGGCTCGGCCGCCGACCCCGCCGATCTTCCCACTAGGTCCAAGGAGGCACAGAAAGACAGATAGATAGATAGATATAATGGAAATCGGCAGCTATACTGTAAATAAAGATGCAAATATCCTGCTATGCCTCATATCAATGCAATGCATAAACTCATAGTGAAAGCTAGCTACCATACCACTATGTTCAATATCATCTAGCAACAGCCTATCATCATGCTAGTATACCTCAATGATGTAATTAATACAACTACAACATAGTAATACAGTCTACTATATCTAATAAGGTATAAATGCAAATCCTCTTATGCCATTCAATGTTATGACCCAATTCATGACCCAATCCCTTAGGCTACCCCTCCTAAGTCTACAATCCTGTGATCATCTCACTCTACTATTCCCAACTCATAATCTCAACTCATATCGCCGTACTAATCTCAACTCTTATAGGTGAAGGAATAGCATGTCCACTCACGGTCTGAAGATAAGTCTATTAGGCTCTCTACTAGGTGACTATGCTCAACGACAATCCGACTCATAGTAAAGGTTAACTACTATACTATTAGGCTCAACAATCAACAAGTTCTCAAGTCACCCAATCTTG
This sequence comes from Aechmea fasciata, assembly GCA_025177825.1. Classification (NCBI taxonomy): domain Eukaryota; kingdom Viridiplantae; phylum Streptophyta; class Magnoliopsida; order Poales; family Bromeliaceae; genus Aechmea; species Aechmea fasciata. The sequence goes on along the minus strand of CM045937.1, from coordinate 1,025,146 downwards.
CTGTGAGCCCGAGGGCTCGTCTTTCCGTCTCACACTCTTAATCTCCTAGGGGCGGTGTCACAAGTCCAACCATCCCCGAGACCGCTGGGACAGATACTTTAGTCCAAGGGCGGCTACTTTAGCCCTCCTCTTAGTGACAACTCCGGAGTGCACAGTCTGTGTGGAGCGACCAACCCCAGGCGCAGCCAGGCATGGTGAGCACGATCCAAATCCTGTGAACCGGGAATACCCTACCAACTAGAGGGTTCATCATATCATAGAATCCAACTATCCCTATGTTCAACATCACAGTGTGTCAACTACACTAATATCAATTGTCACTCTCAACAACACGGGAAATCCTCTATCCCTATGTCCATATCATAGTGTTAATACTACACTTGTATTTCACATGCCACTCACCTAGATGTAACTAATTCTAGGTTCACTGTCAATCCATGTTCCACAACACTAGGTTCCTATCTGACCTATGTTAAATAACACTGAGTCAATGCCACTCTTGATCCACTCTAGGTTCAATAACACTAGGTTCATATCTGTTCAACCTATGTTCATGACGCTAGGTTAATGCCACTCGATCTATCCTAGGTTCAATAACACTAGGTTCATATCTGTTCAACCTATGTTCATGACACTAGGTTAATGCAATATGCCACAATTAGGGAAATGCACCTATCCCTATGTTCAATGCCGTAGTATCAACTACACTAAGTTCTCATGCAACATGACACTCGTCCATAGATTAACATTGACTAAATGCCACTCGTCATAGTTTGATGTTCTCAACACACTACTTGCACATATTCACTAAGTTGTCGTTCAACTAGAGTTTAATCCACATTAATCATGTCATTATGAGATTTCACAACACTATGTCATACATGCTAGGTTCTTCTTCCATTTTGCATCATAGGTTTTCAATGTCATTACCTAATCCTCATGTCCATTACATCAAGTGTTCATATCATAATCTATATTAATCATAGACATCATATTAGGAGTAGGAATGCATGTATCATCACCCTATAATGCAAAACCATAAAGCACTATACATATATATATCATGCTATATGTAAATCAATAAAGCACTAAGACATAGAAGGAAGCTCAATGGCTTCGGACAACACCCCCCACCTTTTATCGCGTTCCGATTGCTCGTCGTCACTCGCAATCGGCCTCCACGGCACTCGATATCGGGTTTGGCCCGGACTCTTGCGCGGCCACCCAAACGGTCACCGATCCTCGATCTGAAACTTCGTGGCGTTACCCCACGCCTTCACGATGCCCTGGTTCCGATTTCACGAATTATGGGCTTCTATTTCGCGTGCTGCGGCTATCTGGTAAGAATATATTAAAATATTAATATCTCTGTCACCGCTCGTCGGATCACCGAACCGAGCGCGCCAACGCGTTCGTGAGACCCTCAATTAGGTTTACATACCCTCAAATGAGATCAAACTCAAGTATATAGCAAAACCCCATTTTTGACCCTAGGTTTGCTATATTGCAAAATCCACCATTAGAGCCTTAGATTCAAGCTCTAATCATGCATTTAGCATGCTAGGGTTCTACTAAAACCATCCCTAAAGATTAATACCCAAACTAGAGAGAGATACCATTAAAGAGGTAGCAAGCTTACCTCTTAAGCTAGCTCTCAGGCACAAAGGGAAGAGGAAGAAGATGGCCTTCATCACCATCATCATCTTCTTCTTCATCTCCTTCTCTTTCTTCTTCTTTTTCTTTCTTCTCTTTCTTTCTTTCTTTTCCTTCCCTTGGTCGACAGAGAGAGAGAGGGAGAGAAAGAGAGATGGAAGGGTGAGGGAATGAGAGAAAGAGAAGCCCTAACCCCTCTATACACTCTGCACAATTGCACAAAGGTCCCTCAACAATATAAGTTGTGCACAGCCCAAACTGGGCATTCTGCGCAGGTGGAGACCGGTCCTGGGATATGGAGACCGGTCCCAGTAAGCCCCCTCAGCCAAACAATTAAGGACTTAGCCAAATTTTCAGCCTTTTCCGTTTCAACTCCGTTTCCGCTCGTTTCTGCTCGTTTGATGTCCGATTCCTTTCAAATCGAACCGAGACTCTCCAAACATGTTTTCGAGCATGTTTTCATCATCTTTTCATCCGCGCTAATGCCGGATTTAGCTCACGGCCCAACATAGCCTTTCGGGTTCCGTTCTCGCGCCTTCGCGCGCTGAAATGCCCGAATGCTCCCGAACTTCACCGAACTTCATCGGGGCCATTCAAATGGCTTTCCAACCAATTGAACATCATAACCTCATGACTTTAGAAGTCCGGTACCTTACACCCTATGTTCAAAAGCCCCAAATTTGGGTGCTCCAACAATGCCCTATGTCAAACCTAGGGTTTTGATCTCATTCACAAGCAAAATATAGCTTTAGATCAACCTAGAAGCTCCCTAAAACCATCCTTGACCCATTAGAACCATCCATTTGGGGTTTACAACAAACCCTAAGAAATCACCATGAGAGCACTTGAGCTCTCATGGAGCTTTCATGGTGTTCATAGCCCTAGCATGCCTCTAACACTAGCAACAAGCTAGAAAACCTCTAAACTTAGAGAAAACCACAACCATAAGCTTAAACTTGCAAGAACCTACCTCTTGTAGCAAGCTCAACCCAAGCCCTTGTTGTAGGAGAGCTCCAAGATCCTCCAACAAGCCTCCAACAAGCTCCAAAGCCACCTTCTCCAACTCCTTCTCCTTCTTCTTCCCAACTCTAGGGTTTTTCTAGAGAGAGAAAGGGAACAAAAGAAAGAAATGAGAGAGAGGTGAGTGTGCTGTGAGAGAGGGGTGTGGGAAGGCTTATTGTGTTGTAACAATAGCCAAAAAGCCCCTCAACTTCTTTTATTTCGCGCAGTTCACAAACTGCTGTCAGACCATCCCATACCGGTATGGGGGAGCTCTGTACCGGTATGGGGTGCTACAGTGGCAGAAACCCGAGAGCAACCACCCTCGGTTTCGCAGCATCTAGACCGGTATGGGGCGACCTTTACCGGTATGGGCCAAAGAAACTACCAAACCCGAGAGCTCTCTCCTTCCGGTGTGATGGCTATACGCGTACGTACACCCTAGTCAGACCCCGTACGTGGGCCATAAAATTCTCAAACCCGAGAGCTCTTCCCTCTCGGTCAAAGTTGCTACCGGTCTGAAAGAACTTTGCTGCCGTACGAGAATGCCCAGACTTGTGTTTTTCGCGCTGTTTCGACTCTACTTCGCGCCGAACAACGCCAAAACCTTCTTAACTCTTCTAGATCATCTTATAACCTTTCCAAGAGATTTGGAATGGCAATTGGAACATGTCCAACTATTTCATTTTCGTACTTTAGTCAATTTGGCTAAAGTCCGATCTTATCGTCGAATTTTCGATATGCTACATTAGCATTTCACACTAGGTTCTTTAGCATGCATCTCTACTTATGCATTTTACACTATGTTCTTTAACATGCAATTTCTATACATGGATCACATGCATCAAGTTGAAACCTTTACTCTTAGATATATTTAGGCGACCTAGTCGCTTCGGTAAACACAACCCACCTTATTATGCTCTCCGATTGCTCGTCGACACTCGCAATCGGCCGCCCGTGGCACTCTTGACCTGGTTTGGCTCGAACTCTTGCACGACCACCCGAACGATCTCCGAATCCCAATCTGAGACCTTGTGCCGTTGCCCCACGCCTTCAAGTTGCCCCAGTTCCATTTTCATGAATTTTGGGCTCCTATCTTGCGTGCTGCGGACATCTGGTTTAAATATATTAAATAATTAATATCTTTGTACTCGCTCGTCAGATCACCGAACCGAGTGCGCCAACGCGTTCGTTGCACCACCAATTAGGTTTCTATGGGGTCAAATGAGATCAAACTCATCTATTTCTAAAAACCCCATTTTTAACGCTAGGTTTTGCACTTTTGCAAAACCCACCGATTTGATCCCTAGAACAAGCAATAGAGAGCTTGTCTAACCTCTAGGTACTCATCTAAGAGCATTAGAGCCATCCATAGGGTGCTTAAAGCAAACCCTAGAAATCCACCATTAGAGCACCTTGAAGAACACATGACTTTCATGAGTTTCCAAGCCTCTACAAGGTTCTAAAGCTTACAAGAAGCTCAAAACTCTAGATCTAGGGTTTAGAAACCCATTATCTAAGGATCTACCATGAGGGGAGGCTAAAGCTTACCTCTACAAGCTTGCCCCGAGCTCATGGGAGAGGAGGAAGATGACCAAGAGGACCTCCATCATCATCTTCTTCATCATCTCCATCTTCTCCTTCTTCTTTCTCTTCTTTTCCTTCTCTTTCTTTCTTCTTTTCTTGCTGTCGACAGAGAGAGGGAGAGAGAGAGAGATCAGAGGGAGTGAGAGAGAAAGAGAGTGTATTTTACCTCTCTAATCACTTAACCCCCTGCACAAAATGCTATAAGGCCCCTCAACTTCTTTTATTTCGAAGCAGTCCAAAAGCTGGCGGATCCGTACTGGGTACAACGGGTTTTCTCGTATATAAAGCACTCCAGGCAAACCCGAGAGCCGCCTCTCGGTTTGTAGCATTTGTCATTTGTGTTTTGGCTTGTACCGGCCAAAAATCTCAAACCCGAGAGCTCTTCTCCTCTCGGTCAAAGTTGCTATACCGGTACAGCAACTTTGCTTGTACCGGTACAAATTGCCCAGACTTGTGCTTTTCACGTCGTTTCGACTCTAATTCGCACCGAACAACGCCAAAACCTTTCCAACTCTTTTAGATCCTCTCTTAACCCTTCCAAGCATTTTGGAATGGTTATTGGTGTTAAGGATTTTATAAGTTGGCGGATTTCGTGAAGTTATTGGAGTCTTGAAGAAGTGAAGAGCACAAAGATGAAGTTTGGAGACTCAAGGCTCGACGGAGAAGCTCGATACCTCAGGTATGTCTTAAAGAGTATTTATGGTGATTTAAACTAAGATAATAGTGGTTAGAAGACTTGAAATACTTTTAATTTGACAAAACTATGGTTTATGAGGTCAATGTCCGGACCTTGGTCAATGTCCGGATCCCGTGGGCTTGACATTGCATAACTCTTATGTAAGTCCGGACATCCTGGCATTGTCCGGTCTCAGTACAATGAGTTTCAATGTTACGCAAGGTAAGACCGGACATCCTCAGGCATTGTCCGGACTCAGTACTCTGCGAAAATATTGACGGAAGGGTGGACCGGTCAAGGAGCTAAGACCGGAAGACCGGACATTCCTATTAAGACCGGACATTGGACACGAAAATTTCCATAAAAGGCTGATTTCAATCCTAATCTATTTCAAAAAAGGCTGATTTCAATCCTAATCTATTTCTAAGTCTTCTAACACTATATATAGACCATGGGGGGGTTCATTATTGATAGGCTTAGAATTCTTAGATTATACATCTTTTTAAAACCCTAGAAACACCTTTTAAGCTTTATGATTCAATTCTAAAAGCGAGTTTCGTTTTTGTTGATCGTCGAGTTGATTCTAGGTTTTTCTTTGAATGTTCCTTTATGAATCAACTTGATGATTGACTAAAAGGGTTCCCCCATAGTCTATGGTACTTTAACGTTAAGATCACCACAAATCATCGTTACTATCTCTCCGGACGGAGAATTTGCGCGGGGATTGCGTGTGAAGGCCGAGGACTCGGTGGACGCTTTGAGGAGTCAAGGCGTTGGCGCGGCAAGGAGTTGCGGCGTGATCGGTTGAAGGATTTCAAGCGATCGAGGACCGAAGGAGATCCATGTTGAAGCTTCGGTAAAATTGGGTAAAGTCGTGGGTAAATCGCCTTGTACTCAATTGTTTCTTAGTGGATAGTTCGTGTGATCGGTCCCCTGGGTTTTTCACTCCGGTTTGGAGTTTTCCCACGTAAAATCTTGGTGTGTTGATTTTATTTTCCGCATTTACTTTAAAATCGCATCGAGATTTTTAATTAGCCATTGTACACCTATTCACCCCCCTCTAGGTGTTGATTACCTTTTAGATCCTAGGGTTTCATAACTTTCAAGTGGTATCAGAGCGGGTATTGGTTGCATACAATGGCCGAGGGCGGTAATATTAATCGACCTCCTTTCTTCGATGGCACTAACTATGCTTATTGGAAAGTCCGCATGAGGGCGTTTCTAATTGCCATCGATGAAAGAGTTTGGCAAGCGGTGGAATTTGGTTGGACACACCCCACCGAGGTTGTCGATACTATCACCGTCCCCAAACCTAGAACCAAGTGGAGTAAGGATGAAAATGAACGTTCTTCATTCAACGGGAAGGGGATTAATGCCTTATTTAATGCCTTAAACCAAACCGAATTTTCTCGGGTTTCGGCGTGTGAAACCGCCAAGGAAATATGGGATACTCTTAAAACCACCCACGAGGGAACTAGTCTTGTTAAAGTTCAAAAGTTACAAATGTTGACTAGTCGTTTTGATTCTATTCATATGGAAGAAAACGAGACTTTTACCGAATATTATACTCGTCTTCAAGACATAGTCAACACTTGTTCCAACTTGGGTGAGAAAATTCCCGAAACCAAGATTATTCGTAAGATTCTAAGGACTCTTCCCGAGCGCTTTCGTCCGAAAGTCGCGGCAATTGAAACCGTTAAACATCCCGATGAGATGAAAGTAGATGAATTAGTAGGTGCTCTTCAAACTTATGAGATGACTTTTCCCGCTAACTCATCTTCTTCCAAGTTGTCTTCAAAGTCTACAGGGATGGCGCTCAAATCGACTAAAGGAGGCAACTCGGACTCTACTTCCTCCGACACGGACTCAGACACGACGTTAGAGGATTTTGAGAGACAACTAGCTCTTCTAACAAGGAAGTTCCGACGGAACTTTAAGAAGAAGTTTCCTTCAAAGTCCTCTTCTTCCAAATTCAACAAATCGAAAGGGAGTTCTTCTTCTTCTTCTTCTAAGTTTAAAAATTCTGAAAATTTGTCTAAAGAATCTTCCAAAGATAAGAAAAGTGGAGAAGGACAAATCCAATGCTATAAGTGTCGGGGATTTGGACATATAGCATCGGATTGTCCGACTAAGAATTCTAATAAGAAAAAGGCTATGCAAGCCATCACTTGGGATGACCCTTCCGATGAGGAGTCAACCTCAAGCGATGAGGAAATAAATGCCACTGCTTTTTTGGCACATGATTCTACTTTTATGTGTTTGTCCTCTATTGACTCAATCTCCGTGTCCTCTATGCATGAACAATCTACACCGGAGAGCTCGACGGACGAAGAATCGGATGGAGATGATATGATCGCCGCTTATCATCAATTGGTCGTTGAGTCAAAGAAGATGGCCAAGCACAACAAGAAGCTTCGACGAAGAATCATTGATCTAGAAGGAGAAAATGCTAAACTAATCACATCGACAAGAAACATGGAGCAAGAGAAGGACGGATTGTCGAGGGCCTACAATTCCATTGTAGAGAAGGTTGCTATGCTTGAGAACGAAAGAGAGACGAGCGAAGAAAACTTGAAGTTTCTCAACAAGCAACTTTCGGAGGCAAATGAGGCAAATTTGGAGTTCACAAAGACTATCATTCAACTTAGATCCGATATGAACAAGTTCTCCTCCGGTTCTACCAAACTCGACAAGATGCTAGGACTTGGTCAAACATCTAAGCTTGGACTTGGATATGAAAGGACATATTTTGACCAAGTTTCTAAGCAAGTGGGCGTGAACTCGACTAAGTCAATGCCTAAGGTTCAAGGTAAATTCGGTTCTTCTAGAAAATCTTTTGCTGATAAAGTTTGTCACTTGTGTGGAGTTCTAGGTCATGTGAAGAGAGCTTGCACACAAAAGAAGAACTCCACAACTCCCTTGAACCAACGGACATTATCAAAGCCAACAAAGGAAGATCCGAAAGTGAAGGCTAATCAAACGTGGAAGAAAAAGAAGGATGATCCAAAACTAAGGACTAAACAAGCTTGGAGGCCGAAAGTGAATGGTCGAAAGAACAAGAAAATTCAAATTGTCGACAAGCTTCACAAGACGCTTACAAACCAACAAACACATCCCAAAATTCGTAAGGTTTGGGTGCGCAAAGGTGAAATCTTTCCTTACTAAGCAACTATCGGATACCTACCTCCTCCCTCACTATCTTTTACGAGAACTTAAGTGCCATACATACTTCTAAAACCTTGTTCCATACTCTGGAATTTGTCATATTGAACTAAGATATCATTTATTAAGAGAATTGGTCGAATCAATCCTCCTTTCTAGATACATTCTATGGGCCATTATGTACATACTGTCAATTCTGCATCACTCATTATTTTGCATGGATGTTTTGACTTAATCTAAATTTTTGCATGATTTATTTTAACATTCTTCAATTCATTTGAATTCTTCTATGTCATTGTATTTTGAACCTCAACATCATCTAGAAATTGCTTCTATATACTTGCTAAATTAGTACATCACTCTTGAACTTTCTAAAGTGTATTGAGATTATTTGATTGTTTGCATTATTAGAAAAATAATTTCACCATTTTATGAAATCACAATACTATTTTCTCATTGAGGGTTGCACTATTTGAGGGGGAGTAATATTAAAGTTGAAAGATGTGGAAAGAGTTACATCCCTTTGGGAGTGTGAAAACTACCACCAATAAAAGATGTGGAAAGAGTTACATCCCTTCAAGGGAGTGTGAAAACTACCACCACATGTAGGAAAGAGCTACCACCCCGGTCGTCCAGTAAGTATGTGAAGCTACCACATGAATATAAGTGTACATCTCTAAGAAAAGAAAAGAAATCAAGTTTTTTTTGAGGTGTTTGGTGGATGTTTTATTATTGAATGACATAAGGTGGAAGTTATGATAAAGATGCTCAAAGAGCCACTCCTTAATTTAGATGTGTGCATAACTCAATTAGACAATATTCTTGTGTTTATTTCATTTAATGTGATCTTTTTGATCTTAATCGATGCATACTTGTCAAGTAAAATTGGCGCATTTAATGATTAGATCTTGATTGATGTGCTTGTTTAGCGATATATATTATTAAATTCTGGTTGATGTACGATTCAACATGTATGACATCTTTGAATTCTATTGACTAGAGGTTTGTTACTATATATTTCATGTCAAACCTCCGTTGGAAACAAATTTTTCCGAAAATTTTAATATCTTTGCGAAATTGCCTTCAGAGACCGGTCTTCATCGCCATGTCCGGACATCACACAAGCAAACTGCACAGGACATTGTGGCATCCGGACATTGGAAGCTATGTCCGGTCTTGGATAAGAATTTTGTTGCTTTTTGAAATTAACTGTATTTTGCAACACTTATATGCATGATTGTCAGTATTAAACTTAATGTGCATGGCCCTAGGAAGCTCTAGAGATTATTTTTTTTTTAAAAAAAAGGGTTTTCTTAATTATTGATATGTTTATGTTCAATATGTTTAAACTTATATGTGAACAGCGGATTTTAATCTCGACATCATGTATTTTTGTTATTTTGGCGTTTTCGGACAAAAAGGGGGAGATGAATATGATGATAGGGGGAGATGAGAGGATGATTATGAATATGATGATAGGGGGAGATGAGATGATGATTATGAGATATGATGATAGGGGATTATCGTTTTGGTGATTGCGATTTATGTGATGCTTACTTTGCTTACTTACTTGCCTGTATCTATGATTAGAACTTGACTCGACTTAGGATGACTCGACTTAGGACATTTATGCTTAATGAAAATCTTGAGGATTGAATGTGTGTTGAGTTTTCTTTGCAGGGACGTTCAAGACTTCAAGACTCCAATGTCTAAGTCATAGAGTCTGTAGTAGGTTGAGTTTGAACTTGTAATTTTATTTTTATTGGATCGGTCATGCAGAGGATTATCGTTTTGGTGATTGCGATAATTCTCATCTTTTTGTTTTTGAGGTTTGTACGGGCTTATAGATTGTTTTGTCACGAAATCGCCAAAGGGGAGATTGTTAAGGATTTTATAAGTTGGCGGATTTCGTGAAGTTATTGGAGTCTTGAAGAAGTGAAGAGCACAAAGATGAAGTTTGGAGACTCAAGGCTCGACGGAGAAGCTCGATACCTCAGGTATGTCTTAAAGAGTATTTATGGTGATTTAAACTAAGATAATAGTGGTTAGAAGACTTGAAATACTTTTAATTTGACAAAACTATGGTTTATGAGGTCAATGTCCGGACCTTGGTCAATGTCCGGATCCCGTGGGATTGACATTGCAGAACTCTTATGTAAGTCCGGACATCCTGGCATTGGCCGGTCTCAGTACAATGAGTTTCAATGTTACGCAAGGTAAGACCGGACATCCTCAGGCATTGTCCGGACTCAGTACTCCGCGAAAATATTGACGGAAGGGTGGACCGGTCAAGGAGCTAAGGCAGACTGACATCAAGGCCAGGACATTCCTATTAAGGACCAGGACATTGGACACGAAAATTTCCATAAAAGGCTGATTTCAATCCTAATCTATTTCAAAAAAGGCTGATTTCAATCCTAATCTATTTCTAAGTCTTCTAACACTATATATAGACCATGGGGGGGTTCATTATTGATAGGCTTAGAATTCTTAGATTATACATCTTTTTAAAACCCTAGAAACACCTTTTAAGCTTTATGATTCAATTCTAAAAGCGAGTTTCGTTTTTGTTGATCGTCGAGTTGATTCTAGGTTTTTCTTTGAATGTTCCTTTATGAATCAACTTGATGATTGACTAAAAGGGTTCCCCCATAGTCTATGGTACTTTAACGTTAAGATCACCACAAATCATCGTTACTATCTCTCCGGACGGAGAATTTGCGCGGGGATTGCGTGTGAAGGCCGAGGACTCGGTGGACGCTTTGAGGAGTCAAGGCGTTGGCGCGGCAAGGAGTTGCGGCGTGATCGGTTGAAGGATTTCAAGCGATCGAGGACCAGCGAAGGAGATCCACGTTGAAGATTCGGTAAAATTGGGTAAAGTCGTGGGTAAATCGCCTTGTACTCAATTGTTTCTTAGTGGATAGTTCGTGTGATCGGTCCCGTGGGTTTTTCACTCCGGTTTGGAGTTTTCCCACGTAAAATCTTGGTGTGTTGATTTTATTTTCCGCATTTACTTTAAAATCGCATCGAGATTTTTAATTAGCCATTGTACACCTATTCACCCCCCTTTAGGTGTTGATTACCTTTTAGATCCTAGGGTTTCATAACTTTCAATTGGAACTTGTCCAATTACTCGTTCGCGCACTTTAGCCAATTTTGGTTAAAGTTCGGGTTGCTACATTGACGGCGGAGACCGGACCCTCAGAGACCAGTCTCTGTGATGAAGACCGGTTCCCGTACGCTAGAAAATTGGCCTAAAGGCCTTGCGCAGATATTTCGCTCTCGGGGACCGGTCTTGATGGTGGAGATCGGATCCCCGGAGACCGGTCTCCGTAGCAAGACCGGTTCCCGTACGTTGGATTCAAGCTATTTGCTCTCGGAGACCGGTCTCCACATCCCTCTAGATGTGGAGACCGGTCCCCGTGCCCGAAAATGCCCAAGATGGGCTATTTCAGAACATGAGAAGTTGGAGGGCTAGCATGCAATTGTAGCATGAATTAGGCTATATGGACACGTTGGGCTCATTTGCCCTTACTCCTTTCAACTGTGAGCCTCAAACACTCTCCCTCTCTCTCTCTAGGATTCCTTTCCCTCTCTCTTGAAGGAGTGAAGGAAGAGAAGGAGTGGAAGAAGAAGAGCAAGGAGAAGAACTCCATCACCTTCTCCATCTTCTTCCTCTTGTTGAAGCAAGTTGAAGGTAAACCCCCAACTCCTCTCTAATGGTGATTTTTAGGGTTTAGCTTCTTATACTCTTGGGAGGGTTTTGATGGAAACTAGAGGTGCTAGTAAGCACTAAACACATGCTTCTAGGGTTTTAAGAGGGTGTTTTGCATGTATTGGAACCCTAGGGCATCAAAAATGGGATTTTTGTAGATGATGGGTTTTGATCCCGTTTGATCGTTCGTAAACCTAATTGATAGGTACTTAAACGCGTTGGCGGCAACGGTTCGGCGATTCGTTGGGTCGGAGCGAAGATATCGCCAAGTGAGGTGCATCTCGACTTCGTTTCCACTCGAGAGCTTAAGCGGCAACAAGTGATCAAGAAATTAGACTTCCTACCGTGTTGTGACATCAAAAAGGTGGGTGGTGACCATCCCGAAGCAGTCGGGCTACTCCCTATGTCCAAGCATAGTTTGTCGATTAACCTTGCATATTGAGCATGGTATATGTAGAGTGTTAGATGTTAATGCCAAACTCGCACACTTATATTAGTGTAGTTTATTGTTATGTCATTAAAATCTAATAAGCATGAGGATTGTGTGACATAATCTAAAACCCTATATACCATGATGTGTGAGGTGTGAGATCTAGAGTTAGTGGAACTGTCTAACCAGAGAACGTGTGGCACCTAGCTAAACAAGAACGAGTGGCATCTATTTAGTGTGAACATTAGAAAGTCAAGTATGACAGTATGATGAAATCCCTAGTTGGTAGGGTATCCTCCGTTGTCGAGGATTGGATCGTGCTCACGTTGTCTATTTATACTTGTGGTGGTCGCTCCACACAACTTGTGCACTCCGGAGTAGTAAGCACACGCTACGGTAGTAGCTATCTGTCCGGTCAGTAGCTAGCTATCCACAAACGGTCTCGGGCGGTGTGACGCACAGAACTTTCGCAAATTGCAAAGTTCGAGTATTTGTTAGGTAATCTGAGCTTTTCCAGAATTTCTGGAGGGTCGTTGACTGTGTTCCGACCTACGGCACGAGTCCCGAGATTTGGGGATTTGATCTTGGCACCAAAGTCCAAAAAGCTGGATTTTTGGTGGCTCTCGGGTTGGATTTCTGAGCTCTTGTAGCGGTACAAATTTGTTGCTGTACCGATACAACCTTGATGGCTATACCGGTACAGACCGAGATTTATACCGGTATAAAGGGCTGGACTGGGCCAACCCGAGGCTCAGGTTGGCTATTTCGTAGGGTTTATACCGGTACAAACCTGTTACGCCCCGGGTTGCTCGGGCAACCGGGCACGCCGACAATCCGCCGTACACAAGGAAAATTTTTCCTTGTATACGAAGCGTAGCTGTACCTGTATAGAAATACAACGCTACAAGCAGTAGCGTAGAGCTGAAACATACTATAAATATAAGCAGGTAGTACAAAAGAACAATACACATACAAGTTCACAAAGACTACTACTCGCTCCAGCGAGTTCACGACTGTATGTACAAAAGAGTAACCCAACAGTCACTACCTGCAGTAGAGGAAGACGGCTAACACGACACCAGTCGGGAAGGGCTCTAGCTCGCGACGCCCTTACCACGGTCCCCCTCAGAAGCAGCAGCAGCCGACGCCGAAGGCCCTGCAACAAGGGTGGAAGAAACGGGGCGTGAGAACTACTGTAAGAACAGGTAGTCCTCAGTGGGTGCCGCCCAAAACAACATCGGTCCACCCACTAAGTCTACAGGGTAAGTAAGAGTAGGAAAAAGGAAACCGGAAACATTCTACAGCTATAAGCCACTACTTTGAACACTCAAGGCTAACCACCTGTAGTACCAACCACACCTGACCCAATTTCACCAGGGACTGTGAAACACCCGTCCCGCCTGTCGAAGCAACACTACAACTACCCCCAGGTAGCTAGCGGAGAGCAACCCACACGAGGCGCGCGACACCAACGCAAAAGCACAAAGCCGGACTCGGAGCGGCACTCGTGGCGCGAACCAACCGAGTATGCAAGCGTATCTCTGTCGAGCTCAATCTGGCACTCACCGGCATAGTCAAGTAACTGTGTCTAACCACTAACACACCACGTGCCCCTGGCACACACACTGTAACCGAACAGAAAACTGGGTCCACCGTCAGCCCCCGACGGTCCCCGACGACTCTACAGAACTAAGCTCGGCATCCACAGCGCGAGCGTCAAACAAACTACACTACTCTGAGTATCCGTCGCACTCCCCCGGCGACGATACGACACACGCGGCTCCTAGAGCTAAATCTGGTAGTGTAATATATGACGATTGATCGTAGTTTTCTCCTAAGTCAAGTCCAAGTCCAAACATGTATAAAAATACTACTTGCGAACATGCTCCAAAATTCAGATTTAATACTAGTTGTTATTCATGAATTCGAGCTAAGGTCTAAACATTAAAACCGAATTATACATGCCGACTACTTAAACTTAGGAATGACCGATGGATGCCCACCTCTGTGGCGAATCCCTGGCAGCAAGGAGTGCCCTGGGTCCCTCGATCACCTCCGCTGATCCGTCACCGTCCAAAAGACAACCTGCTGCGAAGAGATAAATCAAAACTCGATTTCTTCGAAATCTGTCCGGAAAACTGCGGCTGAGAAAAGCTTAAAGTTAACTAAGCTAACCTTGTCCAAATTCAGCGAGCAAGGGCTCGAAATCTTCGCCTCGCAGTCAGGAATCCAACGGCTCCAGTTTCGCTGGATTCCGCCTCTCCTACGCTGAGTTCTAGGCGAAGCACCGACGTCGACGCTGGAAATCAGCAAATCAGATTGTCAGATTCTGCTCGCGGGGCAGCGGCTCAGTAAAACGGCACTTCGACTAGGCTAACCTGCTCCAAATCCAGCGAGTAAGGTATCGCTGGAATCGTCTCGAAGTCGCGGATCCAATGCCCCAGATTTCGTCGCGATCCGAGTTCCCTACACGGAGAAAAAGGCAAAACACCGCGGAGTGTCGCTGCAGTCAGCAGCAGTTCGAGGAGGAAAACAGCAAGGGAGAAAACTAGGATTTCGACTGCGCTAACCTTCACCAAAAATTCCAGTTAAATGCTCGTTGGAGTCCTCTCGTCGTCTCGGCTCCTACGGGTCTAGGCCCAGCGAAATCCGTCGCTTCTACGTCGCGTACGACCCGAAATACGGCGAGTCGACGTCGATTTCCTGCACAGTTCGGACTTAGCTCGAGAATCGTCGAAGTAGAAGCAATAGAAGCACACTAGCTGAACCACTCACCTTAGTAATCCTCCTGGTTCAGCACCACGCCGAGGAGAAGGGAAATAGCACCACGCTCGGCTCCCTCACAAAGAACCCGACGTCGAAAACGCTTGGCGGCTTCGCGGCGCGTCGTCGGCGAAGTAGCAACCACCCAAGCTCCTCCTCCTTCTACCAAGCTATCCTAGAGAGAGAGAGAGGGAAGAAGAAGAAGAAGTAGAGGGGTGAAATTGCTGCCAAAGAGGCTCCCCACTCTCTCTCCATACGTGTAGGCATGCATGGGGTAAGGTGATAAAAACAAAGTGGAGTTGACCATTCTGCCCCCAGCTCACCTACCACTCTGTACCGGTACAAACGGCCCCTTGTACCGGTATAAACAGGCAACCCGAGAGCAGTTCAGCGCGGCACCATACCGGTATATCTCTGGTGGCTATACCGGTATAGCCATCATTCTTGTACCGGTACAAACCAAGATTTGTACCGGTATAGCTCACTGAAAATCCACTATTACGCAGATTTTCAGGATTCAAGCTGCTATCGCGTTCCCACAAGACCCGTTTGGCGTCCCATTGGCGCCAACGCGCCCCGGACTTGTCCCGACGCTCGCCTGAGCCGTCGACAAGTTCCGAGAAGATCCAGTCACTACACCCTCCCCCACTCCCAACGGTTTCGTCCGCGAATCTAAAGCATACCTCAGCTCTGAGCATCAACCAAGTAGGGGTAAGACTCTCTCATCACCACCTCCGGCTCCCAAGTCGCCTCCCGCTCCTCGTGATTACTCCACTGTACTTTCACATACGGGACGACCCGATTGCGCAATTCTTTCGCCTCGCGTGCAAGAATCCGCAACGGTCGCTCCTCGTATCGCAGGTCCTCGCTGATCTCCAACGGAGTGAAGTCAATCACGTGAGAAGGATCGAATACGTACTTCCTCAATGCCGAGACGTGGAAGACGTCGTGGACGCCTGTAAGTCGTGGGGGTAGAGCAACTCTGTAAGCAACTGGCCCAACTCGCTCCAAAACCTCGAAAGGGCCAATATAGCGTGGACTAAGCTTTCCACGCACTCCGAATCTGCGTATCCCTCTGGATGGCGAGACTTTAAGGAATACATGGTCTCCAACCTGGAACTCTAAGTCTCGCCTCCTGGTGTCGGCGTAGCTCCTCTGGCGGCTCTGGGCTGTCAAAAGGTGTCGTCGAATCATCTTCACCTTTTCCTCAGCCTCCAACAGAATCTCTGGCCCGAGCGTCTTCCTTTCACCCACATCGCTCCAAAACAAAGGGGATCGGCATCTGCGTCCATACAACGCCTCAAACGGAGCCATCTGAATGCTCGCTTGATAGCTGTTGTTGTACGCAAACTCAACCAGTCTCAGATGCTGATGCCATCCTCCACCAAACTCCAAGACGCATGCCCTCAGCATGTCCTCTAGCGTTTGAATGGTCCTCTCTGACTGGCCATCTGTCTGTGGGTGAAACGCTGTGCTGAAGTGCAGCTGTGTACCCAAAGCTGTCTGCAAGCTCCTCCAGAAGTGTGATACAAACCTCGGGTCTCTATCTGATACAATCGACACTGGCACACCATGCAGCCTGACGACCTCATCCAAGTATAGCTGCGCGAGTCTCTCTCTGGACCGTGGTCCGAATCGGTAGGAAGTGGGCGGACTTGGTCAATCCGTCCACTATCACCCAAATGGCATCGAAACCACCACGAGCTCTAGGTAATCCCACGACAAAGTCCATCGTGATCTGCTCCCATTTCCACTCGGGCACTGGCAGACTCTGAAGCTTGCCAGCAGGCACCTGATGCTCGGCCTTCACCTGTTGGCAAGTCAAACACTGAGCCACATATCTGCCAATGTCTCTTTTCATTCCATTCCACCAGAACTGGGTCTTCAAATCCTTATACATTTTGGTTCCACCAGGATGTACTGTATAAGGAGAACAGTGAGACTCTCTCAATAACTCCGCTCGGATCTCTGACTCCACGGGTACACACAGCCGGTCCCTGTACCTCAGTACTCCCGAACTGTCCACTGTGAAGCCCTCTGCCTGTCCCCTCTCCAACTGCTCTCTAATCCTCAACAAGTGTGGGTCTCCACTCTGTTTCTCTCGGATCCTGTCCAACAGAGTGGGCTGCAAAACCATAGACATTAGTATTGCAGTAGACCCAGGGGACACGACCTCTAAACTCAACCGCTGCAGCTCCTCGAGTAACGGCCTCTGCTGCGTGATCATCAGGCACGAGCCCTGCACTGCCTTCCTGCTCAACGCATCTGCCACCACGTTCGCCTTGCCGGGATGATACTGAATGCTAATATCATAATCCTTCAATAACTCCAACCACCGGCGTTGCCTCAGGTTCAACTCCTTTTGTGTGAACAGATACTTGAGACTTTTATGATCCGTGAAAATCTCACAGTGCTCGCCACACAGGTATTGCCGCCACAACTTCAAAGCAAAAACCACTGCGGCAAGCTCCAAGTCATGCGTAGGGTACTTCTTCTCGTAATCCTTTACTTGCCGTGCAGCATAAGCAATTACCCTACCATCCTGCATCAACACACAACCTAGTCCTCTGTGTGAAGCATCACTGAAGATCACATATCCTTCCCCCATAACTGGGAGGGCAAGGATAGGAGCTGACATCAACCTCTGTCTCAACTCATCAAAGCTCCTCTGACAGTCCTCACTCCAGATAAACTTAATTCCTTTACGAGTCAATCGAGTGAGGGGTGTGGAAAGCTTCGCAAAGCCTTCCACAAACCGACGGTAGTATCCTGCAAGTCCTAGGAAGCTCCGCACCTCAGTCACCGTCGTCGGTCTGGGCCAGTCCCGAATAGCATCAATCTTCTTCGGGTCCACTGCCACTCCAACTGCAGAAATCACGTGGCCCAAGAAAGCGACCTCCCGTAACCAGAACTCGCACTTCTTTAACTTGGCATACAACTCCTTCTCTCGCAGAAGCTGTAGCACTATCCTCAAGTGCTCTTCATGCTCAGCATCGCTCCGGGAGTATATCAAAATATCATCGATGAAGACTACTACGAATCTGTCCAACAACGGCTTGAATACTCTATTCATCAGATACATGAACGCGGCAGGAGCATTCGTCAATCCAAAAGGCATCACTGTAAACTCGTAGTGCCCGTACCGGGTCCTGAAAGCCGTCTTGGGAACATCCTCGGCCCTCACCCTCAACTGGTGGTAACCTGACTGGAGATCAATCTTCGAAAATACACAAGATCCCTGCAGCTGATCAAACAGATCATCGATGCGCGGCAAAGGATACTTTGTTTTTGATGGTCACTTTATTTAGCTCCCTGTAATCCACACACAGTCTAAGTGAACCATCCTTCTTCTTCACAAACAGCACTAGTGCTCCCCAAGGCGATACGCTGGGCCTGACGTATCCCTTATCCATCAGATCCTGAAGCTGCGCCTTTAATTCCCTCAGCTCCGCTGGTGCCATCCGATGAGGGACCTTTGAGATTGGTGCAGTTCCAGGGACTGCATCGATCACAAACTCAACCTCCCGCTCTGGCGGCATCGTCGTCAACTCCGGGGGAAACACATCCGGGAACTCGCGAACTACAGGGATATCCTCGAGTCCCGGCGCCGCCGTAGGTACCTCTACAACAGTCGCCAAGAAAGCCACGCACCCTCTACTCATCAGCTGTCGAGCTCTCGCTGAAGAAATGCACGCGGCGAACAAGGTACTCCTGCGCCTACGAAAGTAAACTCCTCCCGGTCCGGCTCGCGGAATGTCACGGTCCTCGCTCCCGATCGATAGTAGCGTAGTATCGCGTCAGCGGTCCATACCGAGCACAATGTCGAAGTCCCGTAGCCGCCCTAGAACTAACGGTATCTGTGGGCATAATCCACGAGTCTAACTGCACAGGACAAGACCTACAACACTCTACCACTCGTAGTACATGGTCAGGAATCTGGAACTCTCGGGCCTGAGGTAAAGTCTCTATCTCTAGACCATGCAACAATGCAAATGCTCGACTGATAAAAGACTGTGATGCACCGGTATCAAATAAAGTACGTGCTCTAATGCCAGAAATTAAAGTGATACCTGTCACCACTCGGTCGGCTGCTGACGAGTCCTCCAACTGAGCTGCAAAGACTCTGCCACTCGGAGCCTGCTGTCGTCGATCATCCTGTCGTGGTGCCGACGCTCGGTCCCCCTGACGGTAGCTCGGCGATGCTCCGTAACTCTGTAAAGACCCCTGCGGCGCTGAAGCTGATGAGGGTGCTGCTGACGCTGCTCGTGGGCAGGTGGCCCTCATGTGTCCCGACTGTCCACATCCAAAACAACGGCCCTCTCGCTGCTCGCACTGTCTGGCCGCGTGCGGTCCTCCACAGATCACGCACCGCCGAGTCCTCGGTCGCCCCGACGGGTGTCCACTGAAACGCCGACGCCCGAAGACCCCCGACCACGAAACGTGGTCGCGAAGGCCTAGGCGGACGCCGCTACTCGGCGCCCTCCGTCGTGCGGAGCGGGCGCTTCGTCCTGACTCGGTCCTGGCCCCCGTGCTCGCTCCCGTAGTGTAGCCTCGCTGCGCTCCTCCCACAGTGCCTGCTCAATGGACGCATCCAAAGTCCTCGACCTCCGCGCCCGTACAAACCTGTATAGATCCGGCCTCAACCCCTGCTCAAAGAGATACACTCGATGTGCCTCGTCTCTAGCTGCAAAAGGCACACAGTTCAGGAGTCATGTAAACTCCCGAACGTACTCCGCACCGTGCGATCGCCTGCCGAATCCTCTTCAAGTCTTCCTCGATCCTCTCGCTTTACACTGTCAGGAAAATACGTGCGGTACAGCATCCCGCAAAACTCATCCCAGCTCGTCTGCGAGGCTACTACTCCCTGCTCGCGCCTCATCCTCTTCCACCACTCTCGGGCATCCCCCACTAAACAATGGACCCCTAGCTGCACCTGCTCCGTCTCAGGAATACGTAGATCCTCAAACAGCCTCTCTAGAGCACTGACCCAACCCTCGACCGCCCAAGGCTCAAAACTACTACCATCGAAGGTCGGTGGGTCAAAACGGTGAAAATGGACCAGTCGCTTCATCAACTGCTGCTGCTCTGCCTCTGTCAGTGGTGCGGGTCCTCCAGCGGGCGCTACTGGTATCGAAGGAATCTCCACTGGTGGTGTGGCGGCGGCTGGTGCTGCAACTGGGGTAGTAGGAGGTGGAACAGATTGCTCTGGTGCTCCTGGCGCTGTGCTCGATGATGCGGCTAATCTCTCGCACATCTGCTGCAGTAATAATCCCTGCTGCCTCGTCACCTCTGTCAATGCCGCTAGCTGTGCGCTCAAGTCCGGCGGCGCGCTCGTCTCCGGTCGGGTGCTCGGCTCCTCTACCGGGGGTACACCCGTCTCGGGTTGGGCGTCTGCTCACTTTGCACGGGTATCTGATACAGTGGTGGCGGCGGTGACGGTGGGGCGCGGCCCCTAAGCGGCGGTCGTCCTCTAGGTCGAGGCATAGCTGCACAATTAATAACGAGGTCAGATACACAAACACTCGACCCAATCATCGAAAGTCTCGAAGGTGGTCCCTGTTTCTCCTCAAATTATGTTGTCTGCAGCCAACATAATTTTTCTGGACCGAAACAGACACTCCTTCAGTCACTCATCCCACTCTAGGAGGAGTTAAACAATCAATCATTGACTTTCGCGTTAAATCACGCCTCTCACGTCAAACCTTCTTAGGGTTTACCAGCTTAGGTTTCCTAGGTCCCAACGACCTAATACTAAGCTCTGATACCAACTTAATTGTCACGCCCTGGGTTGCTCGGGCAACCGGGCACGCCGACAATCCGCCGTACACAAGGAAAATTTTTCCTTGTATACGAAGCGTAGCTGTTCCTGTATAGAAATACAACGCTACAAGCAGTAGCGTAGAGCTGAAACATACTATAAATATAAGCAGGTAGTACAAAAGAACAATACACATACAAGTTCACAAAGAC
Organism: Aechmea fasciata; assembly: GCA_025177825.1. Classification (NCBI taxonomy): domain Eukaryota; kingdom Viridiplantae; phylum Streptophyta; class Magnoliopsida; order Poales; family Bromeliaceae; genus Aechmea; species Aechmea fasciata. The sequence continues at coordinate 1,004,191 of CM045937.1, read as the reverse complement.
TACTACTCGCTCCAGCGAGTTCACGTATGTACAAAAGAGTAACCCAAAAGTCACTACCCGCAGAAGAAGACGGCTAACACGACACCAGTCGGGAAGGGCTCTAGCTCGCGACGCCCTTACCACGGTCCCCCTCAGAAGCAGCAGCAGCCGACGCCGAAGGCCCTGCAACAAGGGTGGAAGAAACGGGGCGTGAGAACTACTGTAAGAACAGGTAGTCCTCAGTGGGTGCCGCCCAAAACAACATCGGTCCACCCACTAAGTCTACAGGGTAAGTAAGAGTAGGAAAAAGGAAACCGGAAACATTCTACAGCTATAAGCCACTACTCTGAACACTCAAGGCTAACCACCTGTAGTACCAACCACACCTGACCCAATTTCACCAGGGACTGTGAAACACCCGTCCCGCCTGTCGAAGCAACACTACAACTACCCCCAGGTAGCTAGCGGAGAGCAACCCACCCGAGGCGCGGCGTCACCAACGCAAAAGCACAAAGCCAGACTCCGGAGCGGCACTCGTGGGCGCGAACCAACCGAGTATGCAAGCGTATCTCTGTCGAGCTCAATCTGGCTCTCACAGGCATAGTCAAGTAACTGTGTCTAACCACTAACACACCACGTGCCCCGGCACACACACCGTAATCGAACAAAACCGGGTCCACCGTCGGCCCCGACGGTCCCCCGACGACTCTACGAACTAAGCTCGGCATCCACGGCGCGAGCGTCAAACAAACTACACTACTCGAGTATCCGTCGCACTCCCCGGCGACGATACGACACACGCGCTCCTAGAGCTAAATCGTAGTGTAATATATGACGATTGATCGTCGTTTTCTCCTAAGTCAAGTCCAAGTCAAAAAATGTATAAAAATACTACTTGCGAACATGCTCCAAAATTCAGATTTAATACTAGTTGTTATTCATGAATTCGAGCTAAGGTCTAAACATTAAAACCGAATTATACATGCCGACTACTTAAACTTAGGAATGACCGATGGATGCCCACCTCTGTGGCGAATCCCTGGCAGCAAGGAGTGCCCTGGGTCCCTAGATCACCTCCGCTGATCCGTCACCGTCCAAAAGACAACCTGCTGCGAAGAGATAAATCAAAACTCGATTTCTTCGAAATCTGTCCGGAAAACTGCGGCTGAGAAAAGCTTAAAGTTAACTAAGCTAACCTTGTCCAAATTCAGCGAGCAAGGGCTCGAAATCTTCGCCTCGCAGTCAGGAATCCAACGGCTCCAGTTTCGCTGGATTCCGCCTCTCCTCCGCTGAGTTCTAGGCGAAGCACCGACGTCGACGCCGGAAATCAGCAAATCAGATTGTCGGTCGCTCGCGGGACAGCGGCTCAGTAAAGCGGCACTTCGACTGGGCTAACCTGCTCCAAATCCAGCGAGTAAGGTATCGCTGGAATCGTCTCGAAGTCGCGGATCCAATGCCCTAGATTTCGTCGCGATCCGAGTTCCCTACACGGAGAAAAAGGCAAAACACCGCGGAGTGTCGCTGCAGTCGGCAGCAGTTCGAGGAGGAAAACGACAAGGGAGAAAACTAGGATTTCGACGAGCTAACCTTCACCAAAAATTCCAAATAAATGCTCGTTGGATTCCTCTCGTCGACACGGTTCCAACGAGTCTAGGCACAGCGAAATCCGTCGCTTCTACGTCGCGTACGACCCGAAATACGGCGAGTCGACGTCGATTTCCTGCACAGTTCGGACTTAGCTCGAGAATCGTCGAAGTAGAAGCAATAGAAGCACACTAGCTGAACCACTCACCTTAGTAATCCTCCTGGTTCAGCACCACGCCGAGGAGAAGGGAAATAGCACCACGCTCGGCTCCCTCACAGCAACCCGACGTCGAAAACGCTTGGCGGCTTCGCGGCGCGTCGTCGGCGAAGTAGCAACCACCCAAGCTCCTCCTCCTTCTACCAAGCTATCCTAGAGAGAGAGAGAGGGAAGAAGAAGAAGAAGTAGAGGGGTGAAATTGCTGCCAAAGAGGCTCCCCACTCTCTCTCCATACGTGTAGGCATGCATGGGGTAAGGTGATAAAAACAAAGTGGAGTTGACCATTACGCCTCACCTACCACTGCAGGTACAAACGGCCCCTTGTACCGGTATAAACAGGCAACCCGAGAGCAGTTCAGCGCGGTACCATACCGGTATATCTCTGGTGGCTATACCGATATAGCCATCATTCTTGTACCGGTACAAACCAAGATTTGTACCGGTATAGCTCACTGAAAATCCACTATTACGCAGATTTTCAGGATTCAAGCTGCTATCGCGTTCCCACAAGACCCGTTTGGCGTCCCATTGGCGCCAACGCGCCCCGGACTTGTCCCGACGCTCGCCTGAGCCGTCGACAAGTTCCAGCAGAAGATCCAGGTCACTACACCCTCCCCCACTACCAAAAGTTTCGTCCGCGAAACTAAAGCATACCTCAGCTCTGAGCATCAAACAAGTAGGGGTAAGACTCTCTCATCACCACCTCCGGCTCCCAAGTCGCCTCCCGCTCCTCGTGATTACTCCACTGTACTTTCACATACGGGACGACCCGATTGCGCAATTCTTTCGCCTCGCGTGCAAGAATCCGCAACGGTCGCTCCTCGTATCGCAGTCCTCGGCCGATCTCCAACGGAGTGAAGTCAATCACGTGAGAAGGATCGAATACGTACTTCCTCAATGCGAGACGTGGAAGGCGTCGTGGACGCCGGCAAGGCGGGGGGGTAGAGCATCTATGAAAGCAACTGGCCCAACTCGCTCCAAAACCTCGAAAGGGCCAATATAGCGTGGACTAAGCTTTCCACGCACTCCAAATCTGCGTATCCCTCTGGATGGCGAGACTTTAAGGAATACATGGTCTCCAACCTGGAACTCTAAGTCTCGCCTCCCGGTGCTCGCGTAGCTCCTCCGCGGCTACGGGGTGTCAAAGGTGTCGTCAAATCATCTTCACCTTTTCCTCAGCCTCCAACAGAATCTCTGGCCCGAGCGTCTTCCTTTCACCCACCTCGCTCCCAAACAACGGGGCTCGGCATCTGCGCCCATACAACGCCTCAAACGGAGCCATCTGAATGCTCGCTTGATAGCTGTTGTTGTACGCAAACTCAACCAGTCTCAGATGCTGATGCCATCCTCCACCAAACTCCAAGACGCATGCCCTCACCATGTACTCTAGCGACTGAATGGTCCTCTCGGCGGCCATCGTACGTGGGTGAAACGTCTGTCTTTGAAGTGCACTGTACCCAAAGGCATGCAAGCTCCTCCAGAAGTGTGATACAAACCTCGGGTCTCTATCTGATACAATCGACACTGGCACACCATGCAGCCTGACGACCTCATCCAAGTATAGGCTGCGCGAGTCTCTCTCTCTGGACCGGTGGTGCGGCGGTGGGCAGACTTGGTCAATCTGTCCACTATCACCCAAATGGCATCGAAACCACCCTGAGCTCTAGGTAATCCCACGACAAAGTCCATCGTGATCTGCTCCCATTTCCACTCTGGCACCGGGCGGACTCGAAGCTTGCCGGCGAGCACCTGATGCTCGGCCTTCACTTGTTGGCAAGTCAAACACTGAACCACATATCTGCCAATGTCTCTTTTCATTCCATTCCACCAGAACTGGGTCTTCAAATCCTTATACATTTTGGTTCCACCAGGATGTACTGTATAAGGAGAACAGTGAGACTCTCTCAATAACTCCGCTCGGATCTCTGAATCCACGGGTACACACAGCCGGTCCCTATACCTCAGTACTCCCGAACTGTCCACTGTGAAGCCCTCTGCCTGTCCCCTCTCCAACTGCTCTCTAATCCTTAACAAGTGTGGGTCTCCACTCTGTTTCTCTCGGATCTGTCCAACGAGTGGGTGCAAAACCATAGACATTAGTATTGCGGTAGACCCGGGGGACACGACCTCTAAACTCAACCGCCGCAGCTCCTCGAGTAACGGCCTCTCGTGCGTGATCATCGAGCACGAGCCACCTGCGCCTTCTGCTCAACGCATCGCCACCACGTTCGCCTTGCGGATGATGCGAATGCTAATAGCATAATCCTGCAATAACTCCAACCACCTGCGTTGCCTCAGGTTCAACTCCTTCTATGTGAACAGATACTTGAGACTTTTATGATCCGTGAAAATCTCACAGTGCTCGCCATACAGGTAGTGCCGCCACAACTTCAAAGCAAAAACCACTGCTGCAAGCTCCAAGTCATGCGTAGGGTAATTCTTCTCGAAATCCTTTAATTGCCGTGAAGCATAAGCAATTACCCTACCATGCTGCATCAACACACAACCTAGTCCACTGTGTGAAGCATCACTGAAGATCACATATCCTTCCCCCATAACTGGGAGGGCAAGAATAGGAGCTGACATCAACCTCTGTCTCAACTCATCAAAGCTCCTCTGACAGTCCTCACTCCAGATAAACTTAATTCCTTTACGAGTCAATCGAGTGAGGGGTGTGGAAAGCTTCGCAAAGCCTTCCACAAACCGACGGGAGTATCCTGCAAGTCCTAGGAAGCTCCGCACCTCAGTCACCGTCGTCGGTCTGGGCCAGTCCCGAATAGCATCAATCTTCTTCGGGTCCACTGCCACTCCAACTGCAGAAATCACGTGGCCCAAGAAAGCGACCTCCCGTAACCAGAACTCGCACTTCTTTAACTTGGCATACAACTCCTTCTCTCGCAGAAGCTGTAGCACTATCCTCAAGTGCTCTTCATGCTCACCATCGCTCCGGGAGTATATCAAAATATCATCGATGAAGACTACTACGAATCTGTCCAAGAACGGCTTGAATACTCTATTCATCAGATCCATGAACGCGGCAGGGGCATTCGTCAATCCAAAAGGCATCACTGTAAAATCGTAATGCCGTGCGGTCCTGAAAGCCGTCTTGGGAACATCCTCGGCCCTCACCCTCAACTGGTGGTAACCTGAATGGAGATCAATATTCGAAAATACACAAGATCCTGCAGCTGATCAAACAAATCATCGATGCGCGGCAAAGGATACTTTGTTTTTGATGGTCACTTTATTTAGCTCCCTGTAATCCACACACAGTCTAAGTGAACCATCCTTCTTCTTCACAAACAGCACTGGTGCTCCCCAAGGCGATACGCTGGGCCTGACGTATCCCTTATCCATCAGATCCTGAAGCTGCGCCTTTAATTCCCTCAGCTCCGCTGGTGCCATCCGATAAGGTACCTTTGAGATTGGTGCAGTTCCAGGGACTACATCAATCACAAACTCAACCTGCCTCTGCGGCGGCATCGTCGTCAACTCGGAAACACATCCGGAACTCGCGAACTACGGGGATATCCTCGAGTCCGGCGCCGCCGTATGTACCTCTACAACAGTCGCCAAGAAAGCCACGCACCCTCTACTCATCAGCTGTAGAGCTCTCACTGAAGAAATGCACGCGGCGAACAAGGTACTCCTGCAGCCTCTGAAAGTAAACTCCTCCTGGTCTGGCTCGCGGAATGTCACGGTCCTCGCTCCGCAGTCGATAGTAGCGTAGTATCGCGTCAAGCAGTCCATACCGAGCACAATGTCGAAGTCCTGCAGTCGCCCTAGAACTAACAGATCTGTGGGCATAATCCACGAGTCTAACCGCACAGGACAAGACCTACCACACTCTTCATCTCGTAGTACATGGTCAGGTATCTGGTACTCTCGGGCCTGAGGTAAAGTCTCTATCTCTAGACCATGCAACAATGCAAATGCTCGACTGATAAAAGACTGTGATGCACCGGTATCAAATAAAGTACGTGCTCTAATGCCAGAAATTAAAGTGATACCTGTCACCACTCGGTCGGCTGCTGACGAGTCCTCCAACTGAGCTGCAAAGACTCTGCCACTCGGAGCCTGCTGTCGTCGATCATCCTGTCGTGGTGCCGACGCTCGGTTCCCCTGACGGTAGCTCGGCGATGCTCGTAACTCTCAGAAGACCCCTGCGGCGCCAGAAGGCGATGAGGGTCTGCGACGCCGCTCGTGGGCGGGTGGCCCTCATGTGTCCCGTGTCCACATCCAAAACAACGGCCCTCTCGTCGCTCGCAGCTTTGTGCGGCCGCGTGCGGTCCTCCACGGATCACGCCTTTGCCGAGTCCTCGGTGGTGCCCCGGACGGGTGTCCCTGAAACGCTGACGCCCCGAAGACCCCCGACCCTGAAAACGTGGTCGCGAAGGCCTAGGCGGACGCCGCTCGATCGCCTCCGTCGTCTGGAGCGAGGCGCTTCCTGTCCTGACTCGGTCCTGGCCCCTGTGCTCGCTCCCGTAGTGTAGCCTCGCTGCGCTCCTCCCACAGTGCCTGCTCAATGGACGCATCCAAAGTCCTCGACCTCCGCGCCCGTACAAACCTGTATAGATCCGGCCTCAACCCCTGCTCAAAGAGATACACTCGATGTGCCTCGTCTCTAGCTGCAAAAGGCACACAGTTCAGGAGTCGTGTAAACTCCCGAACGTACTCCTGCACTGTGCGATCGCCCTGCTGAATCCTCGTCAAGTCTTCCTCGATCCTCGCTTTACACGTCGAGGAAAATACGTGCGGTACAGCATCCCGCAAAACTCATCCCAGCTCGTCTGCGAGGCTACTACTCCCTGCTCGCGCCTCATCCTCTTCCACCACTCTCGGGCATCCCCCACTAAACAATGGACCCCTAACTGCACCTGCTCCGTCTCAGGAATACGTAGATCCTCAAACAGCCTCTCTAGAGCACTGACCCAACCCTCGACCGCCCAAGGCTCAAAACTACTACCATCGAAGGTCGGTGGGTCAAAACGGTGAAAATGGACCAGTCGCTTCATCAACTGCTGCTGCTGCTCTGCCTCTGTCAGTGGGGTGGGTCCTCCGGCGGCGCCTCTGCGGTATCGAAGGAATCTCCACCGGTGGTGTGGCGGCGGCGGTCTTTCTGGGGGTAGTAGGAGGTGGAGCAGTTGCTCGGTGCTCCGGGCGCTGTGCTCGATGATGCGGTTAATCTCTCGCACATCTGCTGCAGTAATAATCCCTGCTGCCTCGTCACCTCTGTCAATGCCGCTAGCTGTGCGCTCAAGTCCGGCGGCGCGCTCGTCTCCGGTCGGGTGCTCGGCTCCTCTACCGGGGGTACACCCGTCTCGGGTTGGGTGTCATGCTCCGCCTGCACGGGTATCTGATATAGTGGTGGCGGCGGTGACGGTGGGGCGCGGCCCCTAAGCGGCGGTCGTCCTCTAGGTCGAGGCATAGCTGCACAATTAATAACGAGGTCAGATACACAAACACTCGACCCAATCATCGAAAGTCTCGAAGGTGGTCCCTGTTTCTCCTCAAATTATGTTGTCTGCAGCCAACATAATTTTTCTGGACCGAAACAGACACTCCTTCAGTCACTCATCCCACTCTAGGAGGAGTTAAACAATCAATCATTGACTTTCGCGTTAAATCACGCCTCTCACGTCAAACCTTCTTAGGGTTTACCAGCTTAGGTTTCCTAGGTCCCAACGACCTAATACTAAGCTCTGATACCAACTTAATTGTCACGCCCCGGGTTGCTCGGGCAACCGGGCACGCCGACAATCCGCCGTACACAAGGAAAATTTTTCCTTGTATACGAAGCGTAGCTGTACCTGTATAGAAATACAACGCTACAAGCAGTAGCGTAGAGCTGAAACATACTATAAATATAGCGAGTAGTACAAAAGAACAATACACATACAAGTTCACAAAGACTACTACTCGCTCCGGCGAGTTCACGTATGTACAAAGAGTAACCCAAAAGTCACTACCTGCAGTAGAGGATGACGGCTAACACGACACCAGTCGGGAAGGGCTCTAGCTCGCGACGCCCTTACCACGGTCCCCCTCGAAGCGAGCGGCGAGACGCCGAAGGCCACCGCAACAAGGGTGGAAGAAACGGGCGTGAGAACTACGCAGAACGGGTAGTCCTCGGTGGGTGCCGCCCAAAACAACATCGGTCCACCCACTAAGTCTACAGGGTAAGTAAGAGTAGGAAAAAGGAAACTGGAAACATTCTACAGCTATAAGCCACTACTGCGAACACTCAAGGCTAACCACTGTAGTACCAACCACACGACCCAATTTCACCGGGGACCGTGAAACACCGTCCCTTTTGTCGAAGCAACTACAACTACCCCCGGGTAGCTAGCGGAGAGCAACCCACACGAGGCGCGGCGACACCAACGCAAAAGCACAAAGCCGGACTCCGGAGCGGCACTCGTGGGCGCGAACCAACCGAGTATGCAAGCGTATCTCTGTCGAGCTCAATCTGGCTCTCACAGGCATAGTCAAGTAACTGTGTCTAACCACTAACACACCACGTGCCCCTGGCACACACACTGTAACCGAACAGAAAACTGGGCCCACCGTCAGCCCCCGACGGTCCCCGACGACTCTACAGAACTAAGCTCGGCATCCACAGCGCGAGCGTCAAACAAACTACACTACTCCGAGTATCCGTCGCACTCCCCGGCGACGATACGACACGCGCTCCTAGAGCTAAATCTGGTAGTGTAATATATGACGATTGATCGTAGTTTTCTCCTAAGTCAAGTCCAAGTCCAAACATGTATAAAAATACTACTTGCGAACATGCTCCAAAATTCAGATTTAATACTAGTTGTTATTCATGAATTCGAGCTAAGGTCTAAACATTAAAACCGAATTATACATGCCGACTACTTAAACTGAGGAATGACCGATGGATGCCCACCTCGTGGCGAATCCCTGGCAGCAAGGAGTGCCACTGGGTCCCTCGATCACCTCCGCGATCCGTCACCGTCCAAAAGACAACTGCTGCGAAGAGATAAATAAATCAAAACTCGATTTCTTCGAAATCTGTCCGGAAAAGCTGCGGCTGAGAAAAGCTTAAAGTTAACTAAGCTAACCTTGTCCAAATTCAGCGAGCAAGGGCTCGAAATCTTCGCCTCGCAGTCAGGAATCCAACGGCTCCAGTTTCGCTGGATTCCGCCTCTCCTACGCTGAGTTCTAGGCGAAGCACCGACGTCGCGGAAATCGAGCAAATCGGATTGTCGGTCTGCTCGCGGGGCAGCGGCTCGATAAAACGGCACTTCGACTGGGCTAACCTGCTCCAAATCCAGCGAGTAAGGTATCGCTGGAATCGTCTCGAAGTCGCGGATCCAATGCCCTAGATTTCGTCGCGATCCGAGTTCCCTACACGGAGAAAAAGGCAAAACACCGCGGAGTGTCGCTGCAGTCAGCAGCAGTTCGAGGAGGAAAACAGCAAAGGAGAAAACTAGGATTTCGTGAGCTAACCTTCACCAAAAATTCCAAATAAATGCTCGTTGGATTTCTCTCGTCGACACGGTTCCAACGAGTCTAGGCACAGCGAAATCCGTCGCTTCTACGTCGCGTACGACCCGAAATACGGCGAGTCGACGCCGATTTCCTGCACGGTTCGGACTTAGCTCGAGAATCGTCGAAGTAGAAGCAATAGAAGCACACTAGCTGAACCACTCACCTTAGTAATCCTCCTGGTTCAGCACCACGCCGAGGAGAAGGGAAATAGCACCACGCTCGGCTCCCTCACAGCAACCCGACGTCGAAAACGCTTGGCGGCTTCGCGGCGCGTCGTCGGCGAAGTAGCAACCACCCAAGCTCCTCCTCCTTCTACCAAGCTATCCTAGAGAGAGAGAGAGGGAAGAAGAAGAAGAAGTAGAGGGGTGAAATTGCTGCCAAAGAGGCTCCCCACTCTCTCTCCATACGTGTAGGCATGCATGGGGTAAGGTGATAAAAACAAAGTGGAGTTGACCATTCTGCCCCCAGCTCACCTACCACTCTGTACCGGTACAAACGGCCCCTTGTACCGGTATAAACAGGCAACCCGAGAGCAGTTCAGCGCGGCACCATACCGGTATATCTCTGGTGGCTATACCGGTATAGCCATCATTCTTGTACCGGTACAAACCAAGATTTGTACCGGTATAGCTCACTGAAAATCCACTATTACGCAGATTTTCAGGATTCAAGCTGCTATCGCGTTCCCACAAGACCCGTTTGGCGTCCCATTGGCGCCAACGCGCCCCGGACTTGTCCCGACGCTCGCCTGAGCCGTCGACAAGTTCCAGCAGAAGATCCAGGTCACTACACCCTCCCCCACTACCAAAGGTTTCGTCCGCGAAACTAAAGCATACCTCAGCTCTGAGCATCAAACAAGTAGGGGTAAGACTCTCTCATCACCACCTCCGGCTCCCAAGTCGCCTCCCGCTCCTCGTGATTACTCCACTGTACTTTCACATACGGGACGACCCGATTGCGCAATTCTTTCGCCTCGCGTGCAAGAATCCGCAACGGTCGCTCCTCGTATCGCAGGTCCTCGCTGATCTCAAGCGGAGTGAAGTCAATCACGTGAGAAGGATCGAATACGTACTTCCTCAATGCAGACGTGGAAGACGTCGTGGACGCCTGTAAGTCGTGGGGGTAGAGCAACGCTGTAAGCAACTGGCCCAACTCGCTCCAAAACCTCGAAAGGGCCAATATAGCGTGGACTAAGCTTTCCACGCACTCCAAATCTGCGTATCCCTCTGGATGGCGAGACTTTAAGGAATACATGGTCTCCAACCTGGAACTCTAAGTCTCGCCTCCTGGTGTCGGCGTAGCTCCTCTGGCGGCTCTGGGCTGTCAAAAGGTGTCGTCAAATCATCTTCACCTTTTCCTCAGCCTCCAACAGAATCTCTGGCCCGAGCGTCTTCCTTTCACCCACATCGCTCCAAAACAAAGGGGATCGGCATCTGCGTCCATACAACGCCTCAAACGGAGCCATCTGAATGCTCGCTTGATAGCTGTTGTTGTACGCAAACTCAAACCGATCTCCTCCACCAAACTCCAAGACGCATGCCCTCGGCATGTCCTCTAGCGTCGAATGGTCCTCTCGACCGGCCATCGTACGTGGGTGAAACGCCGTGTCAGTGCACTGTACCCAAAGTCGTGCAAGCTCCTCCGAAGTGTGATACAAACCTCGGGTCTCTATACGATACAATCGACACGGCACACCATGCGGTCGACGACCTCATCCAAGTATAGTGCGCGAGTCTCTCTCTGGACCGGTGGTCTCAGGCGGTGGGCAGACTTGGCCAATCTGCCCACTATCACCCAAATGGCATCGAAACCACCCTGAGCTCTAGGTAATCCCACGACAAAGTCCATCGTGATCTGCTCCCATTTCCACTCGGGCACTGGCAGACTCTGAAGCTTGCCAGCAGGCACCTGATGCTCGGCCTTCACCTGTTGGCAAGTCAAACACTGAGCCACATATCTGCCAATGTCTCTTTTCATTCCATTCCACCAGAACTGGGTCTTCAAATCCTTATACATTTTGGTTCCACCAGGATGTACTGTATAAGGAGAACAGTGAGACTCTCTCAATAACTCCGCTCGGATCTCTGAATCCACGGGTACACACAGCCGGTCCCTATACCTCAGTACTCCCGAACTGTCCACTGTGAAGCCCTCTGCCTGTCCCCTCTCCAACTGCTCTCTAATCCTTAACAAGTGTGGGTCTCCACTCTGTTTCTCTCGGATCCTGTCCAACAGAGTGGGCTGCAAAACCATAGACATTAGTATTGCAGTAGACCCAGGGGACACGACCTCTAAACTCAACCGCTGTAGCTCCTCGAGTAACGGCCTCTGCTGCGTGATCATCAGGCACGAGCCCTGCACTGCCTTCCTGCTCAACGCATCTGCCACCACGTTCGCCTTGCCGGGATGATACTGAATGCTAATATCATAATCCTTCAATAACTCCAACCACCGGCGTTGCCTCAGGTTCAACTCCTTCTATGTGAACAGATACTTGAGACTTTTATGATCCGTGAAAATCTCACAGTGCTCGCCATACAGGTAGTGCCGCCACAACTTCAAAGCAAAAACCACTGCTGCAAGCTCCAAGTCATGCGTAGGGTAATTCTTCTCGAAATCCTTTAATTGCCGTGAAGCATAAGCAATTACCCTACCATGCTGCATCAACACACAACCTAGTCCACTGTGTGAAGCATCACTGAAGATCACATATCCTTCCCCCATAACTGGGAGGGCAAGGATAGGAGCTGACATCAACCTCTGTCTCAACTCATCAAAGCTCCTCTGACAGTCCTCACTCCAGATAAACTTAATTCCTTTACGAGTCAATCGAGTGAGGGGTGTGGAAAGCTTCGCAAAGCCTTCCACAAACCGACGGTAGTATCCTGCAAGTCCTAGGAAGCTCCGCACCTCAGTCACCGTCGTCGGTCTGGGCCAGTCCCGAATAGCATCAATCTTCTTCGGGTCCACTGCCACTCCAACTGCAGAAATCACGTGGCCCAAGAAAGCAACCTCCCGTAACCAGAACTCGCACTTCTTTAACTTGGCATACAACTCCTTCTCTCGCAGAAGCTGTAGCACTATCCTCAAGTGCTCTTCATGCTCAGCATCGCTCCGGGAGTATATCAAAATATCATCGATGAAGACTACTACGAATCTGTCCAAGAACGGCTTGAATACTCTATTCATCAGATCCATGAACGAGGCAGGGGCATTCGTCAATCCAAAAGGCATCCTTTGTAAACTCGTAATGCCGTAGGGTCTGGCCGTCTTGGGAACATCCTCGGCCCTCACCCTCAACTGGTGGTAACCTGAATGGAGATCAATATTCGAAAATACACAAGATCCTGCAGCTGATCAAACAAATCATCGATGCGCGGCAAAGGATACTTGTTTTTGATGGTCACTTTATTTAGCTCCCTGTAATCCACACACAGTCTAAGTGAACCATCCTTCTTCTTCACAAACAGCACTGGTGCTCCCCAAGGCGATACGCTGGGCCTGACGTATCCCTTATCCATCAGATCCTGAAGCTGCGCCTTTAATTCCCTCAGCTCCGCTGGTGCCATCCGATAAGGTACCTTTGAGATTGGTGCAGTTCCAGGGACTACATCAATCACAAACTCAACCTCCCTCTCTGGCGGCATCGTCGTCAACTCCGGGGGAAACACATCCGGGAACTCGCGGACTACAGGGATACCCTCGAGTCCCGGCGCCGCCGTAGGTACCTCTACAACAGTCGCCAAGAAAGCCACGCACCCACTACTCATCAGCTGTCGAGCTCTCGCTGAAGAAATGCACGCGGCGAACAAGGTACTCCTGCAGCCTCTGAAAGTAAACTCCTCCTGGTCTGGCTCGCGGAATGTCACGGTCCTCGCTCCGCAGTCGATAGTAGCGTAGTATCGCGTCAAGCAGTCCATACCGAGCACAATGTCGAAGTCCTGCAGTCGCCCTAGAACTAACAGATCTGTGGGCATAATCCACGAGTCTAACTGCACAGGACAAGACCTACAACACTCTACCACTCGTAGTACATGGTCAGGAATCTGGAACTCTCGGGCCTGAGGTAAAGTCTCTATCTCTAGACCATGCAACAATGCAAATGCTCGACTGATAAAAGACTGTGATGCACCGGTATCAAATAAAGTACGTGCTCTAATGCCAGAAATTAAAGTGATACCTGTCACCACTCGGTCGGCTGCTGACGAGTCCTCCAACTGAGCTGCAAAGACTCTGCCACTCGGAGCCTGCTGTCGTCGATCATCCTGTCGTGGTGCCGACGCTCGGTCCCCCTGACGGTAGCTCGGCGATGCTCCGTAACTCTGTAAAGACCCCTGCGGCGCCGGCGATGAGGGTGCCGCCGACGCCGGGCGGTGGCCCTCATGTGTCCGGTCCACATCCAAAACAACGGCCCTCCCGCTGCTCGCACTGTCTGGCCGCGTGCGGTCCTCCACAGATCACGCACTGCTGAGTCCTCGGTGGCTGCCCCCGCTGACGGGTATCCCTGAAACGCTGACGCCCCGAAGACCCCCGACCCTGAAAACGTGGTCGCGAAGGCCTAGGCGGACGCCTGCTACTCGACTGCCCTCCGTCGTCTGGAGCGGGGCGCTTCCTGTCCCGACTCGGTCCTGGCCCCCGTGCTCGCTCCGTAGTGTAGCCTCGGCTGCGCTCCTCCCACGATGCTGCTCAATGGACGCATCCAAAGTCCTCGACCTCCGCGCCCGTACAAACTCGTATAGATCCGGCCTCAACCCGCTCAAAGAGATACACTCGATGTGCCTCGTCCCTAGCTGCAAAAGGCCCACGGTTCAGGAGTCGTGTAAACTCCCGAACGTACTCCTGCACTGTGCGATCGCCCTGCTGAATCCTCTTCAAGTCTTCCTCGATCCTCTGCTTTACACTGTCAGGAAAATACGTGCGGTACAGCATCCCGCAAAACTCATCCCAGCTCGTCTGCGAGGCTACTACTCCCTGCTCGCGCCTCATCCTCTTCCACCACTCTCGGGCATCCCCCACTAAACAATGGACCCCTAGCTGCACCTGCTCCGTCTCAGGAATACGTAGATCCTCAAACAGCCTCTCTAGAGCACTGACCCAACCCTCGACCGCCCAAGGCTCAAAACTACTACCATCGAAGGTCGGTGGGTCAAAACGGTGAAAATGGACCAGTCGCTTCATCAACTGCTGCTGCTCTGCCTCTGTCAGTGGTGCGGGTCCTCCAGCGGGCGCTACTGGTATCGAAGGATTCTCCATCGGTGGTGTGGCGGCGGGTCTTCTGGCAGGGTAGTAGGAGGTGGAGCAGTTGCTCTGGTGCTCACTGCGCGCTGCTCGATGATGCTGCTAATCTCTCGCACATCTGCTGCAGTAATAATCCCTGCTGCCTCGTCACCTCTGTCAATGCCGCTAGCTGTGCGCTCAAGTCCGGCGGCGCGCTCGTCTCCGGTCGGGTGCTCGGCTCCTCTACCGGGGGTACACCCGTCTCGGGTTGGGCGTCCTGCTCCGCCTGCACGGGTATCTGATACAGTGGTGGCGGCGGTGACGGTGGGGCGCGGCCCCTAAGCGGCGGTCGTCCTCTAGGTCGAGGCATAGCTGCACAATTAATAACGAGGTCAGATACACAAACACTCGACCCAATCATCGAAAGTCTCGAAGGTGGTCCCTGTTTCTCCTCAAATTATGTTGTCTGCAGCCAACATAATTTTTCTGGACCGAAACAGACACTCCTTCAGTCACTCATCCCACTCTAGGAGGAGTTAAACAATCAATCATTGACTTTCGCGTTAAATCACGCCTCTCACGTCAAACCTTCTTAGGGTTTACCAGCTTAGGTTTCCTAGGTCCCAACGACCTAATACTAAGCTCTGATACCAACTTAATTGTCATGCCCGGGTTGCTCGGGCAACCGGCCGGGCATCCGCCGTACACAAGGAAAATTTTTCCTTGTATACGAAGCGTAGCTGTTCCTGTATAGAAATACAATGCTACAAGCAGTAGCGTAGAGCTGAAACATACTATAAATATAAGCAGGTAGTACAAAAGAACAATACACATACAAGTTCACAAAGACTACTACTCGCTCCAGCGAGTTCACGACTGTATGTACAAAAGAGTAACCCAAAAGTCACTACCTGCAGTAGAGGAAGACGGCTAACACGACACCAGTCGGGAAAGGCTCTAGCTCGCGACGCCCTTACCACGGTCCCCCTCAGAAGCAGCAGCAGCAGACGCCGAAGGCCCTGCAACAAGGGTGGAAGAAACGGGGCGTGAGAACTACTGTAAGAACAGGTAGTCCTCAGTGGGTGCCGCCCAAAACAACATCGGTCCACCCACTAAGTCTACAGGGTAAGTAAGAGTAGGAAAAAGGAAACCGGAAACATTCTACAGCTATAAGCCACTACTCTGAACACTCAAGGCTAACCACCTGTAGTACCAACCACACCTGACCCAATTTCACCAGGGACTGTGAAACACCCGTCCCGCCTGTCGAAGCAACACTACAACTACCCCCGGGTAGCTAGCGGAGAGCAACCCACACGAGGGCGCAGCGACACCAACGCAAAAGCACAAAGCCAGACTCCGGAGCGGCACTCGTGGGCGCGAACCAAGCGAGTATGCAAGCGTATCTCTGTCGAGCTCAATCTGGCTCTCACAGGCATAGTCAAGTAACTGTGTCTAACCACTAGCACACCGCGTGCCCCAGGCACACACACCGTGAATCGACCAAAATCGGGTCCACCGTCAGCCCCCGACGGTCCCCGACGACTCTACAGGACTAAGCTCGGCAGCCACAGCGCGAGCGTCAAACAAACTACACTACTCTGAGTATCCGTCGCACTCCCCCGGCGACGATACGACACACGCGGCTCCTAGAGCTAAATCTGGTAGTGTAATATATGACGATTGATCGTAGTTTTCTCCTAAGTCAAGTCCAAGTCCAAACATGTATAAAAATACTACTTGCGAACATGCTCCAAAATTCAGATTTAATACTAGTTGTTATTCATGAATTCGAGCTAAGGTCTAAACATTAAAACCGAATTATACATGCCGACTACTTAAACTTAGGAATGGCCGATGGATGCCCACCTCTGTGGCGAATCCCTGGCAGCAAGGAGTGCCCTGGGTCCCTCGATCACCTCCGCTGATCCGTCACCGTCCAAAAGACAACCTGCTGCGAAGAGATAAATCAAAACTCGATTTCTTCGAAATCTGTCCGGAAAACTGCGGCTGAGAAAAGCTTAAAGTTAACTAAGCTAACCTTGTCCAAATTCAGCGAGCAAGGGCTCGAAATCTTCGCCTCGCAGTCAGGAATCCAACGGCTCCAGTTTCGCTGGATTCCGCCTCTCCTCCGCTGAGTTCTAGGCGAAGCACCGACGTCGACGCTGGAAATCAGCAAATCAGATTGTCAGATTCTGCTCGCGGGGCAGCGGCTCAGTAAAACGGCACTTCGACTGGGCTAACCTGCTCCAAATCCAGCGAGTAAGGTATCGCTGGAATCGTCTCGAAGTCGCGGATCCAATGCCCCAGATTTCGTCGCGATCCGAGTTCCCTACACGGAGAAAAAGGCAAAACACCGCGGAGTGTCGCTGCAGTCAGCAGCAGTTCGAGGAGGAAAACAGCAAGGGAGAAAACTAGGATTTCGACTGAGCTAACCTTCACCAAAAATTCCAAATAAATGCTCGTTGGATTCCTCTCGTCGACACGGTTCCAACGAGTCTAGGCACAGCGAAATCCGTCGCTTCTACGTCGCGTACGACCCGAAATACGGCGAGTCGACGTCGATTTCCTGCACAGTTCGGACTTAGCTCGAGAATCGTCGAAGTAGAAGCAATAGAAGCACACTAGCTGAACCACTCACCTTAGTAATCCTCCTGGTTCAGCACCACGCCGAGGAGAAGGGAAATAGCACCACGCTCGGCTCCCTCACAGCAACCCGACGTCGAAAACGCTTGGCGGCTTCGCGGCGCGTCGTCGGCGAAGTAGCAACCACCCAAGCTCCTCCTCCTTCTACCAAGCTATCCTATAGAGAGAGAGAGGGAAGAAGAAGAAGAAGTAGAGGGGTGAAATTGCTGCCAAAGAGGCTCCCCACTCTCTCTCCATACGTGTAGGCATGCATGGGGTAAGATGATAAAAACAAAGTGGAGTTGACCATTCTGCCCCCAGCTCACCTACCACTCTGTACCGGTACAAACGGCCCCTTGTACCGGTATAAACAGGCAACCCGAGAGCAGTGCAGCGCGGCACCATACCGGTATATCTCTGGTGGCTATACCGGTATAGCCATCATTCTTGTACCGGTACAAACCAAGATTTGTACCGGTATAGCTCACTGAAAATCCACTATTTCGCAGATTTTCAGGATTCAAGCTGCTATCGCGTTCCCACAAGACCCGTTTGGCGTCCCATTGGCGCCAACGCGCCCCGGACTTGTCCCGACGCTCGCCTGAGCCGTCGACAAGTTCCAGCAGAAGATCCAGGTCACTACAAAACCAGGATTTGTACCGGTACAAACTGGCAATTTTCGAACTGCGCGAACTGCAGGGACTGTTTTGCGTTTGTGACCTTATAACTGTACCCAAACGCCCCCTTTGGCTCATTTGAGCTCCCCCACAGCAAGATCAGAGGTAGGGCACTCCTCTCTCCTTCCTCTTTGGGGTTGCTTTGGTTTTGGGTGGATTTCTTTGTGATTGATCTCTCTCTTTGCTCTCTTTTTGCCTTGTGGTGCCCCCTACACCATGGATGAAGCTTGGAGCTTGGATTGGGAGCTTGGATTGGGAGTTTGTTGAAGGAAAGATCTTCAACTTTGGTGGTGTTTGAGCCTTGATTAGAGCTTCTAGAAGGTAAGCAACATGTTTCTTTCCTCTAGATTGGATTTTTGTTGCCTCTTTGTAGATGAAACCCTAGTTTTGGTAGATTAGGGTTTATTTTGGGGGTTTTTGATCTAAGGCTTTTTGAACCTAATTGATGGGTTTAGAACCCTTGTTTAGGTTGCCTTGGAGTGGATCAAGCTTCTATTTGAAGCTTGGAGTAGGGTCGTTACACTTGAGGTGAGTTTTCCTTACTCTTTGTATAGAAGCTTAAAGATTGAACTCATGGTTCAACTTTAGAGGTTGTAACTCCTAGGATTTACTTTGTAGGGTACTAGGAGTAGGAATCGAAGCTTCGTTAGCGGTTCAGATCATCGCTTAGAGTATCGGTGGGTTTGGCCTCACCTAGCACAATGAGAAATTCTCATTGGTGCTTAATTGCTTATGGTTAATTGGAAATTCATGCAACTTCATGATTTATATATTATTTGTGAATTTTAGAATGCTTAAAATACCTGTGTTATGTATAATGCAATTTTACCTCTATATAGTAGAGATGCATGCATGTGAGGATCATGTAGATGTTGGCATTCTATTGGGGACTTGGAACTATATTGCTATAGTGGAATTGACATAAACTTGTGGACATAGAACCATACTTGACATAGGAGAAAAGCTAGTGTCATAAAGCGGCACTAGACTTGGCATATTTTGTGAACTAGTGAGCTAATGTCATCAAGCGGCATTAAGCTCGAAATTGAATATTGACATAGTGAAATGTAGTGTCATGAGAACTATTGGAACTAAACCTTAGGGTTGTTAGTTGCTATTACTATGTTAGAGACATGAGGATTAGACATTGACATAGGCCTATGGATATCTATTGTATTCCATGTTAGAGACATGATGGCATAGAGATAGGCCACTGAGATACTTGTACGTTCCATGTTAGAGACATGATGACTTGAGACTTGTGACGGATTTTGTGACTTATGCCATTGTGCTCATTCGCACATGCTTGTGAGGGTCGCTCCCTACAAGCCGGCACTCCGGAGTTGGCCATCGCGATACTTATTCGCCGTCCGGGATTGGGCGCCGAAGTGGATTGCTGTGGGACAGTCTCGTCTCTAGGGTGGGGATGTTGACTACCACGGGGCCATTAGGCTCGGCATCGGCTAGGCAGCCTTCGGGTGGGCATCGGCCAGACCACCTTAGGGTGGGTCATATCAGAATTAAACTTAAAGTAGTTTACTTGATCCTAAAAGAGAATTGAACTGTAACCTTCAATGGTAAATAATAAGCACTACTAGATAGGACTCAGTAGTTGGATTACTTGGACTTGTAGTATACTTGATAGATTGTCTTTTACATCTTAGTATACTTGCTGTTAATAAATCATATCTCTTATATGTTGGAACAATGAATCATGATAACCATTTAATCATGCTTTGGTGTATTATTTATAGCATTTCTTTCATGCTTTAAATACAGTCGTTTAATTATCGCTTAATTACTCTCTTTGGTTTGGGCCTAGTGGCGCAATGGTCAGGTCAGTAATTGCCCACTGGGAACTATAAATTATAGTTCTCACACCCTCTGTTTTGTTTACTTTTCAGTGCCTTCCGCATCGGGGGAGGCCCGGGACCGCGGCAAGGGTGTTGCCTCGGGATAGCTACGCGGTGAGAGATCCTTTGGGATAGGTGGTCTTCTACTCTTCATTTTCTTTTGGAGAGGCTTTGAGAGTTTATCTTGTATAGAGACCACCCCATTTAGTATATTTTGAGCTATTTGTGATAGTTGTACTACTTATGTTTTGTTTTTACTATTGTGTAGTTTACTTTCCTATCCTCTACTTGTTGATAGGACTAGCTGTATGTTGCTCTGATATCTATAGTTCTAGCCTTTTATTATTTTGATTCCGCTGTATTTTGGTAGATGCCCCATATGTGATGACATATGGCGGGTCTGGTCACGTTACGGGGAAGGCCCTGCCGGCCTCGGGGCGTGACAGACTAATTTTGTATCAGAGCCTAGGGTAAAGTCTTAGTGGACCTAGCAAACCTTAGGCTGGTTGGACTATAGAAAATAGGCTCGTGAGAGATGATGTCTATTTGACTTGTGAGCGAAAGTGCTTGATTGGGTCTATTGATAACTCTAAAAAGTTAGAGTTTGATCGAAGTGTGTAACTTCTAACTTCGCTGAGGGTTACGTTGGCGGCCGACAACGTAACATCGGGAGTTAGTTGTGAAGCACACTTCATTACTTTCGCATGATTTGGGTATTGTTGAGCGGGGTTGCGATAGCGTGGATTTTATTAACTTGCGCTTTAATGATGTTGTGGTGTCTTGTCGACGACCCGCTCTAAGCTTGTTGGAGCGGATGACGCGACAACGTTTGAGGAAGTGGAGACGTCCACTACCCCCGGATCCAATGAGGTCCGTGAGTGAGGTGCCTACTTGCGGCTCTCATTGATTTGGCGACTCAGCAGGCGACGGCGGCTCAGCAGCAGGCCAATGTGGCGCGCAGGCATGATGCGTGAATGAAATGCCTGGAGAGACCATTACTGCAGCAGGCGGTTCTCCCGTGATGGTTGAGGGAGCAGAGCGAGAGTGGCTCATGGATCGCCCAACGAGTTCAAGAGGTGTAATCCCAGGATCCTCGATGGAGAGAAGGATGCCAACGATATCGTAGGGAAGTGGTCGATGCAGGTGGAGAAACTAATTCCGCGACACATTCGTGGAGGAGAGAGGCAGAGTTTGGCTTGCCGCTCATCACCTGAGCGATGAGGTTTGTGGCTGGTGGTTGGACATTCAGGATGACATCAACGCTGTCATTGTGGTGGTTACTTGGAAGAGGTTCAAGAAACTCCAATTGAAGCTTTACTTCCCTGAGAATGTTAAGAGAAAGTCGGAACAGGATCTGTGTGGTATGGTCCAAGGGAAGCGGACTCTGGCCGAGTACGAGAGGGAGTTCCCTCGGCTCCCACATAGTGTGCCGTTGCGGTACGGGACTGCGAGGACTTCGGCCGTTGATCTTTCGGTTGGCGCAACCTTCCAATCTTCAGACTTACCAAGATGTGGTAAACCGTGCGCTCGTTGTGGAAGGCGGTGTGGCGTATGTGCAAGAGCGTCGAGAAGGCTTAGACTAAGGATTTGGACTAGAGGCCCACGGCCGAGGGTGCGAGTCAGACGCACTCTGGGAGGCAACCTGTTTAGAGGCAGACGGAGGAGTCACAACAGGCCCCGAGCGGCCGCGTGTATACGGCTCAGACCGAGAAGGCGACGGCAGCCGAGGTGGTGACTACGCGTTTTGGTTCGTACTATGGCTTTCGAGTGTGCATTGTTTGATGTCGGTACGTGGCACCTATCCGTTGTTCGGCTATTTGCCGAGTTGCATTGCATCACGTTAATTCGCTGTTTGTGATGAGGATTAGCCCTTGACTGAGATGGTTAGTTTGCGGTTTGTGGGTAGCTTTTTGCTATGCTTTATGGATCTCACAACGATTGCATTAGTTGCATCCCTGGATCGGCTGTTTGCCGGATGGTGCTCGGGGACGACACATGCTGGACCGGTTGTAAAGCTACGAGCACAGGCCCTTTGGGCGGCGCGATTAGTTTGTGAGTGACGACAGTACCTTCGGGTAGAGGCGAGTTTTGGTCGGGACGGTAGTCAAGCTTAGACCAAGAGCGTGGAATGCCACGTGTGGGATCGTGAGATCGAGGTACAGTGTGTAGTGAACCAACCCGAGGATTTCTAGCATTGATCATTCTTCGATGCTTATAGGATGATCAGATGATCGGGTGTGTCGTTTCGAACACCCTACCTTGTGAGAAGGTTTTGTGTGCCAACAAATGGATTGGCCTTCTTGGTGTGGAGTTTGTGAGGTACCTTGTACCTTGGGTCTTGCGAGCTGATTTGACTCGCCTTGGGAATTTGAGAACAAAATAGTGCATGTTGAGGATTGGTTCCACTGGTTGCGATGACTACCTCCATTACCTAAAATTGGGTAAGTAGTGGAGAGGATTTGGGGCCTAACTGGCCATCACCTTTGGTTGATCGAGAATCCTCAGAATGAAGGATATCTTTAGAGTTGTTGTTGTTCTCCTGACGGAGTCACGAATCGTGAGCTCAAGTGGCAGGGAGATCTTTGCATCTCGTGTTTCGCTTCGTGAGAAACACCCTCTATTGAGGTGGGACCTGTAGGGTCGTTTCGACTGTATGTCGGCCATCGTGATCCAAAGTGAATCACGAATGGGCAATTGCTCGGTTGTAGAGGCTCGTTGATCGTTTCAATTAGCCTTGAGTATTTGGTGTACTCGATTGAAGCATGATACAATCGGAGTAATACCATTTTGTGTTGGAGTTTGAGGTGGTACCTCAAGCGAATGTTGATACTTGTTTGGGACATCACGAGGATTGGCGTGACGTTACCGAAGCCTGTAGTACTTCACCAATGTTAGGGACTTGCGGAATGATAATTCCAAGCCCTCTAGATGGATTGGCGGAACCGGTCGCAGATGGCCATGGGTATCCCGATGAAGATCTGCAAGGATCAATTGCGGAAGCAGACTGAGGTGAGCGGAGTGTGAACTCTCACTGTCGGATCGAGTGGTTGGGAAATTTCGAGAGGGAATGTACCAAGTTACTGATTTCCCCTTGTTCTGATGTTGCACATGGAATTAAGTTCCTTGCAAATGAGACTGCGTGGGAGAGTAGTTGAGTTTGACGTTCAGGTTGATAGTCACTTCATGGTAACATTGATAGAGAGCTATTATTAGATTGTAAATGGAACCCTCTCTATCACTAAAGTTGAGCTCAGTGACTATAGATACCTGGGATATCCAATGCTAAGGAAAGCATCGTGGAGAAGAATTTCGAATGGTTCTTCTTGAGCGCTTGAGTAGTTGGTGCTATGAGACCCTCTATCGAAGATAAGCTCTCGGCGTAGGCTTATGAAGAGTTTACTTGAGGCATCAAGTTGAGACTAAGGGAATGACCTTAGTAGATTGAGGAAGTCACTGAGTTTTGATTCTTGACCATACTTATAGAAGAGAATCAGTGAGTACCACCCCAGTGGTGGAGTTGAGACTACGGTGGAGGCATTGGGGTGCAATGCCGATTGGTGAATCGAGTAACCACCTCTGGAGAACAAATTGGACGATTTGTCAAATGTCGCGACAATCGGAAGAGATGATTATTATGGATTTTGATTATAGGGCTGTTCATGCCAAGCATGTATATAAGGGTAGCCATGTGAAAATTACACCATGCTTCATTATGAATTGGAGTTGCACTCAGTCGTGCAATCTTTTGACAAGATCTGACTTTGAGTTGAGTGAGCATCGTTGGGATTCGACCCAACAATTAGATTTTGTATCACATCTCTTTAGTGAGCTTTCCGATGGAGTGTGGATGGATCAGGTAACGGGTATGAACCCCAGGTTCTTGCTACGAGCGGTGTTGTTGGATCCGCCTCAAAGAGCTATATAATGGAATTTGGCTTTTGGGAATACTCGGTTTCGTGTGGACCAACTAAAGAGCTTGTCGAACAAGCACCATTTAGAGAAGGAACTTCACGGTGAAGACTTGCGTTCGAGGAACTTTAGTGGATTGGCTTGGGATGTGTCCAACCTCGGAAGTCTACAGGAGGCTTTGGACTCGCGTTTGGACTTCAATACTGTTTTCCACCCTCGGAGGGAAGGGCAGTTGGAGCGTACTATTCAAAATTTAGAGGACATGCCCTGAGCATATGTGATCGACTTTCAGGGATGATGGTAGCAGCATCTACCGATGGCGGAGTTTGCTTACAGCGACAGTTATCAAGCATGAATTAAAATGGCACCATTTGAGGCACTCTATCGACGGAAGTGTCGATCACCACTTCATTGGAGTGAAGTTGGCGAGAATTTGACCTTAGGCCCAGATGTACTCCAGAAAGCAGAGGGCAAGGTTCGCATTGCTAGGGAGCGACTGTTGACAGCCCAGAGTAGGCAGAGGAACTATGCTGACGGGCGTCGACGAGACTTGGAGTTTTAGATTGGAGACTATATCTTTTTGAAAGTCTCGCCGACCAGAGGGATCAGATGATTTGGGATTCGGGGTAAGTTGAGCCCCCGTTTCATTGGACCGTATGAGATTTTGGATCGTGTGGGCCCGGTAGCGTATAGACTTGCTCTACCGCCGAACCTATCGGGTGTACACAATGTATTCCATGTATCGGTCCTCCGGAAGTATATACACGATCCAGCCCATGTATTGGATGCTACACTATTGGAGCTGAGGGATGATTTGAGCTTCGAGGAGCAACCAGTGAGGATATTAGTTCGTGAAGTGGAGAAGCTACGGAACCGGGAGCTTTCTTATGTGAAAGTCCTGTGGAGCAACCATGAGGAGCGGGAGTGTTGGTTGTAGGTCACAAGGATCTAAAAGGTAATTAACACCTAGAGGGGGGTGAATAGATGTACAACGGCCTAATAAAAAACTCGATGCGATTTTAAAGTAAATGCGGAAAAATAAAATCAACACACCAAGATTTTACGTGGGAAAACTCCAAACCGGAGAGAAAAACCCACGGGACCGATCACACGAACTATCCACTAAGAAGCAAATTGAGTACAAGGTGATTCACCCACAACCCTACCCAATTTTACCGAATCTTTGACGTGTAGCTCCCTATAAAAGATCCCAACACCCTCTATTCTCTCTTCACTGTAGAGAACACCCTTCCACTTTATTTTTCTCCCTTTCTCTCTCCAGGAAGTCTCTCCAAAGGCTAGAGAGAAGCAAAGGAGGTGGATTTGGAGGATTAGAATGTCAAGAAGCTCTCCTACAAGGTGGACTTGGGAGTGCATTGGGCTAAGGTGAGTTGTTTTGCAAGAATGGTTCTAGGGTTTGGATTTATACCCTCAATCTTTGGGTTTTGATCTTCTTGCAAGGTTAGAAGCTTAGTAGTGGCCATGAAACACATGAAACTCATGTGTTTTTTATGAGCTCACATGGTGAACTTCTAGGGTTCATGTTAGATGCCCTAGGAATGGTTGGAATAGCTTAGGAATGGTATTAGAGAGCTTCTTAGAGAATTCTAAGCTAGTGCTTGCTCAGCTCTAAGATCAATCTAAGGGAAGTTGCAAGATGACATTGTTAGGGCACCAAATTTGGGGCTTTTGCTCTTGGTTGTTTTTAAGGTAAATTGACCTTGTGGATACCTAATTGGGGGTGTTTTTTTAGCATATCGCTTTCCCGTAAAACGTGCCGAGTCTCGTCGAAATGAGCGAAACCCGGAGTAGAGCGAGTATGGGAGGCTTCTAAGCGTATTAGAACCTATGTGAAGTAAAAACGGAACCCGAGGAAGCTAAACTGCAAGTCTGGGAAAGTTCCAGACTTGGAGCTTGCTGAGACCGAACCCCATGGCTAGAGTCCGGACCTCACGCGCGCAGCAGCCGAGCAAAGGGAAAATTTGGCTAAGTCCTGAAAATCCTGCTCTCGGGATCCAGACTTAAAGTTGAAGACCAGACCCCAGAGACCGGTCCCCACGACCGAGACCGGTCTTGGTCTGCGAAATCTGCCGAAAATTGGCTAAGTCCCAGATAACCTGCTCTCGGGATCCGGACTTAGTGGGCAAGACCGGTCTTCAAGCCCGCCGGCTGCCTAGTCTGGCAGGTTGTAAATAGTTGAGTTTGGGGGCCCTAGTTGCAAATGTTGCAACATGTTATAGGCTTGGGCCCTTTTCTCTTTTCTCTTCACAGCATACACACACACACACACACACCTCCTCTCTCATTTTCTTTCTCTCTTTCTCTCTCTAGAAGAGCCCTAGAGCTTGGAGATCAAGGAGAGGAAGAAGGAGAAGAAGCTTGTGGAGGGTTTTGGTGGGACTTGGGAGCTCTCCTACAAGGTGTAGTTGGAGGAGCTTTGCACAAAAGGTAAGTTTATGCAAGTAAACTTCTAGGGTTTAGGTTTTCTCCTAGGTTTTGGGGTGTCACGCCCCAGGGTCGGCAGGACCTTCCCCAAAGTATGCCCAGACCCGCCATATGTCAACACATACAAGGCGTCTAACTAAAAACAGCGGAATTAAAATATTATAAGGCTACAACTATGAACATCAGAGCCACAACTAAACAAGAACCAAACCACGAGTAAAAGAAAGTGAAGCGTCTAAATCACTAACATAGAAATAGAGAGTAGTACAAAGTTAACAACATAACCTCTCAAATACACAAAAGTGGTGGTCTCTATACAAGGTAAAAACACTCCTTCTCTCCAAAATAAAACAAGAGAAAAAGAAAACCACCTATCCAAAACCCTCTCACAAGTCGCTATCCCGAGGCAACTCCTTTGCCGCGGTCCCGAGCCTCCCCCGATGCAGAAGGCACTGTAAAGAGTCAGAAACAGAGGGCGTGAGAACTATAAACATATAGTTCCCAGTGGGCAATTACTGTCCTGCACCATTGCACCACTAGGCCCAAGAGAAAAAGAGAGTAAGAGCGCGATATAATTAAGCTTGCAATTAAAGCATAAAGAAATGCTACCATAACTATGTTTCAAAATTAGATGTCATAGTTTCCTGTTCCAACATATAAAATGAGATGTTTTACTATTACCAACAAGTATACTAAAATGTAATTAAAGCATTAACAAGTATACTAGAACCCCAAGTGAAGTCCACATAATTCAACTACTAAGTCCTATCTAGTAGTGATTGTCATTTAGTAAAGTTAAATGTCCAAGTTCAATTCTCTTTCACTAGGATGTACCACAGTAATCCAACTTGTGCCACCTAAGTACCGTGGTAGCCCAACATCCCCCGCAAGGAATGAGTCTGTCCAAACGGTCCCGTAGGTTTCTCAACACCGCACGCGCGAACGAATCGCGAAGGCCAACTCCGGAGTGCCGGCTTGTAGGGAGCGACCCTCACAAGCATGTGCGAAAGAGCACAAATGGCAACAAGTAAAGTCAAGTCTCAAGTCCAAACCTTATGTCTCAATATAGCAATAGAGACTAGCAACCCTACGGTCTAGTTCAAATATTCTCATGACACTAAATTCTCTATGTCAAGTTCATTCACGCGCGTAATGCCGCTTGATGACATTAGCTCACTATTCTACACTTTTGATGCCAAGCCAATGCCGCTTAATGACAAGGGCTTTTCTCCTATGTCATGCATAGTTCTATGTTCTCAAACACAAGCCCAATTTCCTCTTAAACACATAGTTTCAAGTTTACAAATAGAATGCTACAAAGCTTCAGCTCTCACATGCATACATCGCTACTATATAGAGCAAAATTGCGTTACACATAACATATGTATCTTAAGCATTCTAAAATTCACAAATAAATCAAATAGCATGAAAATGAACTAATTTCCATTTAACCATAAGCAAATAAGCACCAATGAGAATTTCTCATTGTGCTAGGTGAGGCCAAACCCACCGACGCTCCAAGCGTCGCTCCGAACCGCTAACGAAGCTTCGATTCCTACTCCTAGTACCCTACAAAGTAGATCCTAGGAGTTACAACCTCAAGAGATAAGTCTTGAGTTCAAACTTTAAACATCTAGGTTAAAGTCAAGAAATACTCACCTAAATGTGCAACAATCCTCTTAGAAATTCCAAAAGGAAGCTAGATCCCTCCCAAGGCAACCTAAACAAAGGTTCTAAACCATTCAAAAGGAATCTAAAAGTCCCAAATCAAAAAGCCCCAAATAAAACTCTAATTCCCAAAATCTAGGGTTTCATCTATAGAGAAGCAACCAAACTCGAATCTAAAGGAAATGGAGAAGTTGCTTACCTCTTAGAAGCTCTAATCAAGGCTCTAGAGTCACCAAAGTTGAAGATCTTCCTTCAACTAGCTCCCAAATCAAGCTTCCAACCTTCCCTCATGGTGGAAAATGCACCAACAAGCGAAAGAGAGAGAAGAGGGAGATCAATCCACAAGTAAACAACCAAAAACCCAAGGAGAAGTAAATGGTTAGAGAGAGAAGCTCTCTTACCTTCCTCTCCTTTGTTCTCAGCACAAGAGAGAAGCCCTAAGGGCTGGGGTGCTATATTAGAAGCAACAAATTGCTAAAAAGCCCCTGCAGTTTCGGATTTTCGAAAGCGCCGGGTATCTTGCGTACAAGCCAAGTACGTGCCGGTACGGACCACAGGAAACGACCAAACCCGAGGCTCGGGTTTGCGCCTCCGGCCGTCTCATGCGTGCGGATCCCCCTACGTGCGGTATAGCAACCAAGGGCATGCGTGCAACTTTTCTGTGCGTACGGACTCCCCCGGATAGCAAGCGAGAGCAACCTAAAATCCAACTTTTTGGACTTTAGTGCTTGGGATTCATCCACTAACCTCGGTACACGTGCCATAGGTCGGAACACAGTCAACGACCCTCCAGAAAATCTGGAAAAGCTCAGTTCTCACATTTAACACTCGAACATTGCAATTTGCAAAGTCCAGTGCGTCACATTCACCCTCCTAAAAAGAGGTTTCGTCGCGAAACTCGAAATTAAAGTCATACCTCATGACTCCATCGAAAGAGATGGGGATAGCGCTCTCGAAGCGCACTCTCTAGCTCCCACGTGGCCTCCGCTCCTCGTGGTTGCTCCAAAGGACTTTCGCGTAAGAAAGATCCGGTTCCTCAACTTCTTCACCTCGCGAGCCAAAATCTTCACGTGCTCCTCGAAGCTCAAATCGTCCCTCGGCTCAATGGTGTAGCATCCAATACATGAGCTGGATCATGTATATACTTCCGGAGGACCGATACATGGAAGCCATTGTGTACACCCGATAGGTTCGGCGGTAGAGCAAGTCTATACGCTACCGAGCCCACACGCTCAAGAATCTCATACGGTCCAATGAAACGGGGGCTCAACTTACCCCGGATCCCAAATCTCCTGACTCCTCGGGTCGGCGAGACTTTCAAAAAGACATGGTCTCCAATCTGAAACTCCAAGTCTCGTCGACGTCTATCAGCATAGCTCTTCTGCCTACTCTGGGCTGTCAACAACCGCTCCCTAGCAATGCGAACCTTGTCCTCTGCTTCCTGGAGCACATCTGGGCCTAAAGCCAAACTCTCACCAACTTCACTCCAGTGAAGTGACGATCTACACTTCCGTCCATAGAGTGCCTCAAATGGCGCCATCTTGATGCTTGCTTGATAACTGTTGTTATAAGCAAACTCAGCCATCGGTAGATCTTTGCGACCATCCTCCACGGAAGTCGATCACGCGGGCTCGAAGCATATCCTCGAGTGTACGTATAGTACGCTCGGCGCCCGTCACTCTGAGGGTGGAAAGCAGTGCTGAAGTCCAGTCGAGTACCCAAGGCGTCCTGCAGACTCCTCCAAAAGTGTGACACAAAGCGTGTGTCCCTGTCCGATACAATCGAGGTAGGTACTCCGTGAAGTCGCACAATCTCATCCAAGTAAACCTGTGCGAGTCTCTCTCCAGTCCAAGTAGTATGGATAGGTATGAAATGTGCCGATTTTGTCAACCTATCCACGATCACCCATATAGCATCATGCCCGGCCTGAGAGCGGGGCAGTCCCATCACAAAGTCCATGGTGATCTTCTCCCACTTCCACACTGGAATCGGTAAGCTCTGCAATTTCCCCGCGGGGACTCTATGCTCAGCCTTCACTTGTTGGCAAGTTAAACATCGAGCTACAAACTCGCCAACGTCCTTTTTCATCCCGGGCCACCAATAGTGTAACTTCAAATCCTTATACATCTTGGTGCCTCCCGGATGTCTAGCATACGGTGCACGGTGTGCCTCTAGGAGAATCTCCTCTTTAAGCGTCGGTTCCGCCGGTACACAAATCCGCCCACGGAATCTCATCAAGTCACCATCGTCCACACTAAAATCACCGGTGCAACCATCAACCATTTTCGCTCGAACCCTTTGCAACTCCACATCAAAAGCTTGCTTTTCCTTTATCCTTTCAAATAAAGTGGGTTGCACCACCAAAGTCATCAACCTCATAGGTGTGTCAGGGGTCACCACCTCCAACTCCAACCGCTTCATCTGCTCGATCAACGGCGGTTGAGTAACTATCATCATCGCTAAGTTTTTCGTCGATTTCCTACTTAGCGCATCTGCCACCACGTTAGCCTTGCAGGTGGTAAAGTATCGTCAAATCATAATCCTTGAGGAGCTCCAACCATCTGGGCTGCCTCAAGTTCAATTCCTTCGGGGTGAACAGATACTTTAAACTCTTGTGATCCGTATACACTTCACACCGCTCACCATAAAGATAGTGGCGCCATAGCTTCAGTGCGAACACTACAGCCGCCAACTCCAAATCGTGAGTAGGATAATTCCTTTCATATTCCTTCAGCTGGCGTGAAGCATACGCGATCACCTTTCCATCCTGCATCAACACGCAACCCAATCCATTAAAGGAAGCATCACTAAAAATCACATACCCTGCTCCAGCAACTGGCAAGGTTAGGATTGGTGCGGTAGTCAATCGCAGCTTCAACTCTTGAAAGCTTCTCTCACACGCATCATTCCAAATGAACTTGGTTCCTTTATGCGTGAGTCTCGTGAGGGGAGTAGATAACTTAGCAAATCCCTCAACAAACCTCCTGTAGTAGCCGGCCAAACCAATAAAACTCCGTATCTCTGTGACACTCGTCGGTCTTGGCCAATCCTTGACGGCTTCAATCTTCTTGGGATCCACGGCTATACCTGATCCTGAAATCACATGGCCCAAAAACGCCACCTCTCTAAGCCAGAACTCGCATTTCTTCAACTTGGCATAGAGTCTCTTTTCCCGAAGCACTTGAAGTACAAGTCTCAAGTGTTCCTCGTGATCCGCATCACTTCGGGAATAAACCAAAATGTCGTCGATAAACACTACGACAAATCTATCCGAGATATGGCACTTTGAAGACACGGTTCATCAAATCCATAAAAGCTGCCGGGGCATTAGTAAGCCCAAACGGCATCACAGTGAACTCATAGTGTCCATACCGTGTCCTGAAAGCCGTCTTCGATACATCCTCAGGCTTGATCTTCAGCTGGTGATATCCCGACTGCAAGTCGATCTTGGAGTACACGCTTGATCCCTGAAGCTGATCAAACAGATCATCGATCCTCGGCAACGGATACTTATTCTTAATCGTGACTTTATTGAGTTCACGATAATCCATACATAAGCGAAGTGATCCGTCCTTGTGACGCACTGGACTTTGCAAATTGCAATGTTCGAGTGTTAAATGTGAGAAGCCCGAGCTTTTCAGTTTTTACGGAGGGTCGTTGAGCGTGTTCGGAGCCTATGGCACGTGTCTGAGGTTAGTGGATGAATCCCAAGCACTAAAGTCCAAAAGTTGGATTTTAGGTTGCTCTCGGTTGCTATACGGGAGTACGTAGGTACGGGAAAAGTTCTTGTCTTGCGGTACGGCCTTGGTTGCTATCTGCGTACGAGAGGGGATCTGTCACCGGTATGGGACTGGAGCGACAAACCGAGCCTCGGGTTTGGGTGTTCGCAGTGCATGTCTGGTACGGACTTGGCTTATCTGCCGTACGACTGGCAGTTTTCGAAAATCCGAAACTGCAGGGGCTTATGGGCATTTTGTTGCTTCTAATATAGCACCCCAGCCCTTAGGGCTTCTCCCTTGTGCTGAGAACAAAGGAGAGGAAGGTAAGAGAGCTTCTCTCTCCATCCATTTACTTCTCTTTGGATTTTTGGTTGTTTACTTGTGGATTGATCTCCCTCTTCTCTCTCTTTTGCTTGTTGGTGCATTTTCCACCATGAGGGAAGGTTGGAAGCTTGAATTGGGAGCTAGTTGAAGGAAGATCTTCAACTTTGGTGACCCTAGAGCCTTGATTAGAGCTTCTAAGAGGTAAGCAACTTCTCCATTTACTTTAGATTCGAGTTTGGTTGCTTCTCTATAGATGAAACCCTAGATTTTGGGAATTAGGGTTTTATTTGGGGCTTTTTGATTTGGGGCTTTTAGATTCCTTTTGAATGGTTTAGAACCTTTGTTTAGGTTGCCTTGGGAGGGATCTAGCTTCCTTTTGGAATTTCTAAGAGGATTGTTGCACATTTAGGTGAGTATTTCTTGACTTTAACCTAGATGTTTAAAGTTTGAACTCAAGACTTATCTCTTGAGGTTGTAACTCCTAGGATCTACTTTGTAGGGTACTAGGAGTAGGAATCAAGCTTCGTTAGCGGTTCGGAGCGACGCTTGGAGCGACGGTGGGTTTGGCCTCACCTAGCACAATGAGAAATTCTCATTGGTGCTTATTTGCTTATGGTTAAATGGAAATTAGTTCATTTTCATGCTATTTGATTTATTTGTGAATTTTAGAATGCTTAAGATACATATGTTATGTGTAATGAAATTTTACTCTATATAGTAGAGACGTATGCATGTGAGAGCTGAAGCCTTGTAGCATTCTATTTGGAAACTTGAAACTATGTGTTTAAGAGGAATTTTGACATGTGTTTGAGAACATAGAACTATACATGACATAGGAGAAAAGCCCTTGTCATTAAGCGGCATTGGCTTGGCATCAAAAGTGTAGAATAGTGAGTTAATGTCATCAAGCGGCATTAGGCTCGTGAATGAACTTGACATAGAAAATTTAGTGTCATGAGAATATTTGAACTAGACCTTAGGGCTACTAGTTACTATTTCCATGTTAGGACATGAGGTTTGGGACTTGAGACTTGACTTTACTTGTTGCCATTTGTGCTCTTTCGCACATGCTTGTGAGGGTCGCTCCCTACAAGCCGGCACTCCGGAGTTGGCCTTCGCGATTCGTTCGCGCGTGCGGTGTTGAGAAACCTACGGGACCGTTGGGACAGACTCATTCTGGCGGGGGATGTTGGGCTACCACGGTACTTAGGTGGCACAAGTTGGATTACTATGGTAAATCCTAGTGAAAGAGAATTGAACTTGGACATTCAACAATACTAAATGACAATCACTACTAGATAGGGCTTAGTAGTTGGATTATGTGGACTTTGCTCGATTGTATAGTATACTCGATAATGCTTTATTTATATTTCAGTATACTTGTTGGTTAAAGTAAAACATAACATCCGATATGTTGGAACGAGAACTTATGACTATTTATATTTGGAACATGATTATGGTAGCATTTCTTATGCTTTATTTACAAGTTCATTTATATCGCTTACTTACTCTCTTCTCTTTGGGCCTAGTGGTGCAATGGTTCAGGTCAGTAATTGCCCACTGGGACCTATAAATTATAGTTCTCACGCCCTCTGTTTCTGTTTACTTTCAGTGCCTTCTGCATCGGGGGAGGCTCGGGACCGTGGCAAGGGTATTGCCTCGGGTTAGCGACTGTTGGAGAGGACGCGTGCATAGGTGGTCTACCATTTCTCTTGTTTTATTTTGTGAGAGATGGAGAGTGTACCTTGTATAGAGACCACCACTTTTGTGTATTTTGAGGATGTTACTTTTAGACTTGTTTTATTTATACTTCAGTTGTACTTGATGTAGTTTCCTTATTTTTCTCTCTACCTGTTCTTTAGCGTTGGTTGTTGTGGCTCTGATATTCTAGTTATAGCCTTTTATTGTTTTATTTCCGCTGTTTTTAGTTAGACGCCTCGTATGTGTTGACATATGGCGGGTCTGGGCACGCTTTGGGGAAGGTCCTGCCGACCCCGGGGCGTGACAGTCCTTCTTCTTCACAAAAAGAACTGGCGCTCCCCAAGGTGACACGCTCGGTCTCACATAACCTCTATCCAAAAGATCCTGCAACTGTGCCTTCAGCTCTTTCAACTCTGCTGGTGCCATCCTATAGGGTGCCTTTGAGATTGGAGTAGTCCCAGGGACGAGATCTACTACAAACTCAATCTCCCTATCAGGCGGCATTCCTGGTAGCTCAGCTGGAAACACGTCCTGGAACTCCCTCACCACAGGAATGTCCTCAATCCTAGGAGAGTCCTCAATATCTCGGAGTGCAATACTAGCCAAATAGGCTATGCACCCGCTACTAATCAACTGCCTAGCTCGAGAGGAGCTAATAGTCATCGCAAACAGCGAACTCTGGCAACCTTGAAACACAACCTCCTCGTGACCAGGCTCTCTAAAAGTCACAGTACGACTCACACAATCAATCGTAGCAAAGTAGGGTCAACCAATCCATGCCCAAAACTAAATCAAACTCCAGAGTTTGTGCACCACAAATAGGTCCACGGGCATGATCCAATCCCCAATCTGAACTGGGCAACTAATACAACACTCTCGAACATCTATAGAATGTCCCGGTATAACCACTCATCCCGAATGTGACAAAGGTGTCCTAGGGATGTCATGCAACTCGGCAAACAGCCGATCAATAAAAGAGCAAGATGCACCGGTATCAAATAAAGCACGAACTCGAATCTTTGGAAATCAAAATGATACACGCAACGACATCCTCGAGTTGCTGCCCCGATGCGGGCGGCATACAAACGCCCACTCGGGCCACTGTCGAGACCCTCGCTGCGCCTCTGTGCGAGAAGATCTCCCGACACGTAGGATCTTTGCGGGTGTCCCGAGGCTGGAACACAGTGAGCCGGTCTTGGCTGTCGACGGTGTGGGCGGATCCTCGGACACTCTCCTTTGGAAGTGGCCCTCCCGACCACAAGAGTAGCATCGGCCCCGACCACTGCGGGCAACTTGTCGGGGGTGATGGGGGCGTGGAAATCACACAACGCGGTGCCTGCCGTCGATCTGGGCCTCGGCGCTGCTGGGGGGTACCTCGTCCTCGTAACTGGCTCCTGGGGTACTTTGGCGGTTTCCTCGAGTGCGTCTGACTCGCACCCTCGCCGGCGGGCCTCTTGCCCTTACCCCGATCCAAGCCTTCCTGCCGCTCCTTCATCACTATCGCGCCCCGCTCCACAATGAGAGCGCGATTTACCACCTCACGGTACGTGCGCAGGTTAGCGGACTGCACCAGCCTATAGATAGAAGGCCTCAGCCCACTCTCGAAAATCCTGGCCTTGTCCTCGTCGTCCGCACAACGAAAGGTACACGGTGTAGAAGCACAGTAAACTCCCGCTCGTACTCGATCCTTTGTCAGCTCCCCACGACGCAAGGCTGCGCAAGTCTGTCTCCATACGTCGCCGAACACTATCGGGGAAGTAGTGCTCGAGTAACGATCCCTTGAACCTGGTCCAAGTCATCGTGCTAAGTCGGTGCTCGGGTTCTCTGGATGTCCCGCCACCACCGATAGGCCTCGCCGTCCGGATGGTGAGTGGCGAGCCAAACTCTATCCCTCTCCTCAACAAAAGTATCGCGAAAACGACTTCTCCATGTGCATAAGCCACTTCTCGACAATCCAATGATCCACGTTCTCGCCATCGAACACACGTGGACTGCACCTCCTGAACTCATTGAGGCGGCTCATCAGTCGGTCTTGCTCTAGCCCCTCAACCATCGTCGGGAAAACCGCTCCTCCTGGAGGTATCTGAACTGGTGGTGCCGTCGCCACCCTCTCCTGCCGTGCCACCGACGGTGCAGAATGTAAAGATCCGGGCGCGGGAGTCGGCGCCCTAGGTGCTACCACCTCGGCTGGGGCTGGTGGTACTGGTGTCTGGGCCTCCCTGGCAGCCGCCTGCTGCAGAAGAAGGACCTCAAGTCGCTTTATCCTCTCGTCCTGTCGGCGCGCCGCCTCGGCCTGTTGCTGGGCCGCCGCCGTCTGCTGAGCCACAAGGTCAGTGAGGACCGCCACCTGATCCCTCAGCTCGCGGACCTCGCTGGACTCAGAAGTAGCCGAGGTCTCGACCTCCTCAAGGCGTGCCATGTTATACGCCGACGGATTGGGAGCGAGTAATAGGCATCAACCCTGCAACAACATAAAAGCGCAAGTTAATAAAACCCACGCTATCGCAATCCCTACTCAAGAACCCAAATCGTGCGAAAGTAAAGAAGTGTGCTTTCTACTAACTCCCGATGTTACGTTGTCGGCCGCCAACGTAACCCTCCGCGAAGCTAGAAGTTATACACTTCGATTAAACTCCAACTTTTTAGAGTTATAATAAAACCCAATCAAGTACTTTCGCTCACAAGTTAAATAGACCTCGTCTCTCGCGAGCCTATTTCCTATTGTCCAACCAGCCTAAGGTTTACTAGGTCCTCTAAGACGTCACCCTAGGCTCTGATACCAAATTAATCTGTCACGCCCCGGGGTCGGCAGGACCTTCCCCAAAGTGTGCCCAGACCCGCCATATGTCAACACATACAAGGCGTCTAACTAAAAACAGCGGAATTAAAACATTATAAGGCTACAACTATGAACATCAGAGCCACAACTAAACAAGAACCAAACCACGAGTAAAAGAAAGTGAAGCGTCTAAATCACTAACATAGAAATAGAGAGTAGTACAAAGTTAACAACATAACCTCTCAAATACACAAAAGTGGTGGTCTCTATACAAGGTAAAAACACTCCTTCTCTCCAAAATAAAACAAGAGAAAAAGGAAACCACCTATCCAAAACCCTCTCACAAGTCGCTATCCGAGGCAACTCCTTTGCGCGGTCCCGAGCCTCCCCGATGCGAGAAGGCACGAAAGAGTCGAAACGAGAGGCGTGAGAACTATAAACATACGGTTCCGGTGGGCAATTCTTTGCTGCACCACTAGGCACAAGAGAAAAAGAGAGTAAGAGCGCGATATAATTAAGCTTGCAATTAAAGCATAAAGAAATGCTACCATAACTATGTTTCAAAATTAGATGTCATAGTTTCCTGTTCCAACATATAAAATGAGATGTTTTACTATAACCAACAAGTATACTAAAATGTAATTAAAGCATTAACAAGTATACTAGAACCCCAAGTGAAGTCCACATAATTCAACTACTAAGTCCTATCTAGTAGTGATTGTCATTTAGTAAAGTTAAATGTCCAAGTTCAATTCTCTTTCACTAGGATGTACCACAGTAATCCAACTTGTGCCACCTAAGTACCGTGGTAGCCCAACATCCCCCGCAAGGAATGAGTCTGTCCCAACGGTCCCGTAGGTTTCTCAACACCGCACGCGCGAACGAATCGCGAAGGCCAACTCACGGAGTCTTGGCTTGTAGGGAGCGACCCTCACAAGCATGTGCGAAAGAGCACAAATGGCAACAAGTAAAGTCAAGTCTCAAGTCCAAACCTCATGTCTCAATATAGCAATAGTGACTAGCAACCCTACGGTCTAGTTCAAATATTCTCATGACACTAAATTTTCTATGTCAAGTTCATTCACGAGCCTAATGCCGCTTGATGACATTAGCTCACTATTCTACACTTTTGATGCCAAGCCAATGCCGCTTAATGACAAGGGCTTTTCTCCTATGTCATGCATAGTTCTATGTTCTCAAACACATGCCCAATTTCCTCTTAAACACATAGTTTCAAGTTTACAAATAGAATGCTACAAAGCTTCAGCTCTCACATGCATACATCGCTACTATATAGAGCAAAATTGCGTTACACATAACATATGTATCTTAAGCATTCTAAAATTCACAAATAAATCAAATAGCATGAAAATGAATTAATTTCCATTTAACCATAAGCAAATAAGCACCAATGAGAATTTCTCATTGTGCTAGGTGATGCCAAACCCACCGTCGCTCCAAGCGTCGCTCCGAACCGCTAACGAAGCTTCGATTCCTACTCCTAGTACCCTACAAAGTAGATCCTAGGAGTTACAACCTCAAGAGATAAATCTTGAGTTCAAACTTTAAACATCTAGGTTAAAGTCAAGAAATACTCACCTAAATATGCAACAATCCTCTTAGAAATTCCAAAAGGAAGCTAGATCCCTCCCAAGGCAACCTAAACAAAGGTTCTAAACCATTCAAAAGGAATCTAAAAGTCCCAAATCAAAAAGCCCCAAATAAAACCCTAATTCCCAAAATCTAGGGTTTCATCTATAGAGAAGCAACCAAAGTTGAATCTAAAGGAAATAGAGAAGTTGCTTACCTCTTAGAAGCTCTAATCAAGGCTCTAGAGTCACCAAAGTTGAAGATCTTCCTTCAACTAGCTCCCAAATCAAGCTTCCAACCTTCCCTCATGGTGGAAAATGCACCAACAAGCAAAAGAGAGAGAAGAGGGAGATCAATCCACAAGTAAACAACCAAAAACCCAAGGAGAAGTAAATGGATAGAGAGAGAAGCTCTCTTACCTTCCTTTCCTTTGTTCTCAGCACAAGAGAGAAGCCCTAAGGGCTGGGGTGCTATATTAGAAGCAACAAATTGCTAAAAAGCCCCTGCAGTTTCGGATTTTCGAAAACTGCCAGTATGCCGTACAAGCCAAGTACGTCGGTCTGGACCTGTAACAACCAAACCGAGGCTCGGGTTTGCGCCTCAGCCGTCCCATCACAGTACTGGATCCCCCTCTATACTGGGTATAGCAACCAAAAGCTGTCTGCAGTGCGACAACTTTTCTGTCTGGTGCAGACTCCCAGGATAACAAGCGAGAGCAACCTAAAATCCAACTTTTTGGACTTTAGTGCTTGGGATTCATCCACTAACCTCGGTACACGTGCCATAGGTCGGAACACAGTCAACGACCCTCCAGAAAATCTGGAAAAGCTCAGTTCTCACATTTAACACTCAAACATTGCAATTTGCAAAGTCCAGTGCGTCACATGGGGTTTTCTAGCTTGTTGCTAGTGTTAGACGTCTAATAGAGCTAAGAACACCATGAGAACACTATGAGAGCTCCATGGGAGCTCAAGTGCTCTCATGGTGGTTGAATAGGATTTGTACTAGAGGCCAAATAGATGGTTCTAATGGCTCTAGGAAGGTAGTAAAGAGCTTCCTAGGTGATCCTAAGCTATTATTTGCTTGTGGGTGAGATCAATCTAGGAGCGAGGCCAATTTGGCAATGTTAGGGTTTGGAAATTGGGGCTTTTGCCCTAGAGTGTTTCCAAGGCTAATTGACCTTGTGAAAACCTAATTGGGGGTATTCCCGACGCGTGGGACAGCTCCGTTCGTCGAAACGAAAAGCCTATGTAGGAGCTACTATGTAAATTAGCCAGATTTAGGCTCTGTTTAACGCACAGGTCACAACCTAGGGATCGGATAGCTACGAAATTCGAACCACATCACCACCATAATATTTAGAGGTGGGGAGTGCATTCCGGAATCGTTGGATTCCCTTCTATGTCTATATCACTTCTTTGAGCATATTATATTGTAAAATATTCATGCATGATAGGGTAGTTGGTACTTATGCTTATGGTTGAACCTCAATACTTATTTTAATGTGGATGAACTTAGTTATTGAAATGAAACCATAGGAGACACAAGAATTAGAACCCTATACATGTGTGAGTATGACAATGGACTTGATCATAGTAAACAAAGGTGATATTGAACATAGAGACGAGATTGGCATCGAGATGACAATAGTTAAACCTAGTTTAACTCTAGTGGCATTATGGCAAGCATGACATAGTATGATAAGGTAGCAACCTATCATTGATATAGTGACATTGTGGCTATGAATCCTCAAGTAGAGGATTAGATCGATACTCATGATAAGTCTTGGGTCGAGGGAGGTAGCTCCTTCTCGAGCGGTGCGTTCCGGAACAGTCACCACAGGGAGCGCGGTCCCTGAAGACGGTCCCTCGGGTCTTGTAGTGCTTAGAGCCTCCCCGATTTAAAGGGATTTGGGTTATGAGTTATTGGGGTTAACTATGTTAACCGGTAAGATTGGGTAAAGAGCCAAGTAAAGATTGGGTAAAGAGCATGCATGCATAGTTAATTACAGTTGATTATCTATTCATTGACCTTTCTTTTGCAGGCATAGTATTAGCATATAGTTGGTTACTATTTTCTTTTCGTTGAAATACTTATACCTAAATAGACCTAGTGGGTAAGTCGGCGAGGTCGGATGCCGAGCCCACTGGGAACTTCATTGTAGTTCTCACACCACCAACCCTACAGGTCCTGGCACGAGCGGGGCAAGGGTGTAGCGCCATAGCTAGTGGCTGCCGGAGTACATACTTGTAGGCATTCCCTTTTTGTTATACATGTATCAACTTTACTTTTGTTGATCTATAGTTGTCAAGTTGTAAACAATCGTGTATTTTTGGTGGAATGTTGATTGTAAAAAGATATGATGTTGAATGAAAAGAATGTAATAGTTTAGTTATGTGTATTTGGTTAAAGTGTAATCAAATAGCATGTATGGTTTATTTTATAGCTTAGAGCTTTACTTCCGCTGTGATTGTTGCTTGCCTTCGAGCAAGCCTTGTATAATAGGAAATATCTCTTGATTGCTTTATTATACTTGTTGCTAGAGCCTTGGGCGGGCAGGGGAGGCCCTGTCCGTTCGGTGTCTGTTGACGTAGCCGAACCCGACCAAAGAAGCGGGTAGCGGGACGTGACAGTTTTCGACGCGTTGGTGCGCTCGGTTCGGTGATTCGACGAGTGTACGCGAAGGTATTGATAAAATACTATTTTTGGTATAGATTGCCGCATCACGTGGAATAGGAGTCCAAAAATCACCAAATTCGAACCGCAACACCTTTGCTACCATAAGAGGTGGGGGGGTGCCTTCCGGTATCATCGGATTCCCTTCTAGAATCATCGAATGCAATGTCACAATGTCGAATACTAGTTGTTCAACTAGGTTCAATGTACTATGTTTAGCTTCATGTCAATCTTAACATGCACATAAATACTTAAGTCTCATTCACCTTGTCCAAAACAAGTATACATCAACATGCAACTAATTGCAAAATTTCATTTATTCCACAACCCAAATAGGGTTCACAAGATAGGTCCTTGTTCATCTCTAACATGCTTTCTATCATTGCATAGTGTTGGCATTCGGTTAAATCGAATCGGGTGCGCCCATGATCGGGCTCGATCCGGCGGTTGTTACGTTGTCTAATTGGATTAGGATTAATCTCGCTTTTAAATTGGAAAGCTAATTAGAGATAAGTTCTAATCATGTTAGGATAACAGTTTATAACTGATTTGGCCTTATTCCTAACGCAATTAGGATTCTGTAATCCTCTATAAATATACGGGCGATTCCACATTAAACTACACACCGAAAAAAACGAAAGTTTTCCACATCCTCCATTAACCTATTATTCTAGAGGGAGAGGGACTTGAACGGTGGATTTGCGACCGTGCTCGTTTGTAGTTCGATCCACCGCGAGTTCGGAGCGCGAGAAGTTTTTCAAGGACGATCCAAGGACACGTGAATCAACTTCGACGATCCGAGCGTTGTAACGCGAATCGCTTCCGCAATAAGGTACGAACGAATACTTCCGCTGCGTTCTACACATAGTAAGAAAAAAAAACATATGTCATGTAGAATGCAAGTTCACATTATCTACCTCTACTATATAGAGTATAAATTTCTACATGCAACACATATGTATTATATACTCTAAAATTCTATCATGTCCTATTAAGCATGAATTCACATCCATCTAAGTCTAACAACCATAGAGAAGACAGAGGGAGTTCACCCATTTCGGTGATGTCAAACCCATCGGATACTCCTTGAACCCTTTCGTTCCTTCGAACGAAGTTGTCCACCAAGCTTCTAGCACCCTAAAAGAATTTCTAAAAGGGTTACAAGCTTTGAACGAACATCATAAAAAAATACCCAAAAATCAAGCCTAAATAGGTAGAAAAATACCTTTACCCAAGAAGAACTTGATCAAAGTCCCAATCGAAGCTACAAAGCTTCAAATCCAACCTAAATAAGAGTTCTACACTCAACAATTTAACTCCAAATTCTACAAATCAAGAAACCCCAAATTAAACCCTAGTTTTCCCAAAACTAGGTTTTATCTACAAATCTTGCCAAAAATCTCAAATAGATGTTGCAAGGAAAGTACTAACCTTCAAGAAAGCTCCAAATCAAGCTATCTTGAGCTAGGGTTGAAGATTGACCCACCACAAGCCCTCTTCTTCTCATTCAAGCCTCCTTCAAGGTCCACCAAGCAAGCCATCATGAAGAGGAAGAAGAAAAAGTGATCAAATCCCAAATCAAAAGAGGTTTGGGAGAGAAATCTAGAGAGAAAAAGGGAGAAAACCCTACCTTTTCTCTTCTCCAAGCTCAGCACAAAAAAAGGGCAGGGGGGGGAAAAGGGATTATATATACAAGTTGTAACAAATTCGAAAAAGCCCCTCCAAACACCAAAAATTGCAAAGCACTGGCGAAGTTTTTGCACGTGTACGTCTGTTGTGCGAGTACTGGGTCCCCGGCAACAAATCCTGTGCAACCCGAGTCTCTGCCAGGCAGTTTATATTACGGCGTACCGGTACCCAGTCAATGTAGTACCGGTACTCGGCAACCCGCAGCTCAAACCCGAGAGCAGCTTCTCTCGGTTACGCACAGGGATTCTGGTACTTGGGTGTACTCAGCATTCCAAAACCTAAATTTCCAGATTTTGGTGCTAAGTACTCATTCTCGCGTTCTAGCAACACGAGTAATGGGTCGGTGCTCAATCGACGACCTACAAAAACATTAGGAATAGCTCAAAACGCTATTCTAACACTAGAACCTCACAATTTGCTAAAGTTCAGTGTGCTACATGGAAGCACGACACATCAAAGTATCAACCCACCTGATACCTCTTTACTGAACCAAAAGTTCACAACCAAAAATCGTCGAAACATCGACTTTGCAAGTCGACATTTGAAATCAGATCGACCTTGAACTAACTCACTAGGAGTCCAACAGCTTTCAACATCCAAAAGCTGCTAGCGACACTAAGCCGCGAACCGCACAAACTGAGGTTTTACGAAACGGTTTCTTTAACCGATTTCTGCACCACAACTGCACTATACTC
The DNA here is from genome assembly GCA_025177825.1 of Aechmea fasciata. Lineage (NCBI taxonomy): Eukaryota > Viridiplantae > Streptophyta > Magnoliopsida > Poales > Bromeliaceae > Aechmea > Aechmea fasciata. Next base: position 961,326 of record CM045937.1, on the reverse strand, counting down.
AAAGCTCTGAGAACTCCGATAATACCCTGGAGTATCTTGAGTCAAGACGAATCCTACCACAAACCATAGGCTAACCCACAACACACCAATTTAGGTGTTGGAAAAAATGGCATACGATATGCATGTTAATTACACCGGTAGTCCCCAACCTTTCTACCAATTTTCACTTGAGTCCCCAACCTTTTTTTTTTTCCAATTGAGTCCCTAATCTCTTAATTTTATTTCAATTAGGTCCCAACCGTTAAAAAATTTGTTAAAATTAACGGAATCGCCACGTCAGCGCCTATGTGGCAACCTTTTGCATGTCAATTAGGTCCCTAAACTTTGCACATTTTTTCTTTTATTCCTAAAAAAATTTCAAAATTTTGAATTTAAATTCAAAAATAATATTAAAATTAAAATTTTAAACTAACGAGAAATTAGAATTTTGAATTTGAATTTAAAACTGAATTAAAGTTTTGAATTGAAATTGAAATTTTAAATTTAAAATTTTAATTGAATCTAAATTTTTGAATTCAAACTTAAAATTTTGATTTTGATTTTGATATTTCTATTTACATTTAAAATAAAAGTTTTGAAACCAAAATTTAAATTTAAAATATGAATTTAAATTTAAAATCATATTCAAAATTTTGATTTTAAATTTTAAATTTGAATTTAAGATTTGATTTCAATTCTAAATTTGAATTTAAACTTGAATTCAAATTCATATTTTGAATTTAAAATTTCAAATTGAAGTTTGAAATTAAATTAGAATTTAGAATTCCAAATGTGATTTTGAATTAAAAATTAAAAATTAAGTACAAAATCGGAATTTGAATTCTAATTTAAATTTGAATTCAAAATCAAAATTTAAATTTAAAATTTAAATCTTAAATTTTTTTTTGAATTTATAAATTTAATGGGCTAATTACACCATTGGTCCTCAAACTTTGTATTATTTTTCAATTTGGTCCCTAACCTTTACACCATTTTTCAATTTGGTCCCCACCCTTTTTTTTTTTGTAATCGACCACAGTAGCCATTAAGCGCTAACATGGCGCTCCGTGTGGCATTTTCGTCAATTTTAACGCTATCTCAATTGAAATGAAATCAGAAGATTAGGGACGTGATTGCAAAAAAAAAAAGGTTGGGGACCAAATTGAAAAAAAAAAATGGTTGGGGATCAAATTGAAAAAAAAGGTTAGGGACCACTGATGTAATTAACCCTATAGGCATTAACAAAGACCCGGCACCAAAACTGTGTCTATCTAGTTCTAGTACACGTCAATTTGACGTATGAACTAATTAAAGGTCAAAAGACCCACATCGACAATTCCACTAGAAATCAAGAAAGAAAGGTAGACACCACAACTCTACTAAAAAAATTTGAGGAAGCAGTACCAACGTTGCAGTCACCAAGACGATCACTATCAAAACCTTGGGCTACACCCTAATAGCCCCACCGAAGTCGCGATCGTAATTGTCACGCCCCGGGACCCAGCGGAAGCCCGCCCGGCGCGTGCCCAGACCCGCCGTATGTCTACAACATACAAGGCGTCTAACAAAAACGATAAATAATCAACAAGAAAGAGGCATCTAGTAGTATCAGAGCGAAATAAAACAACTAGATCTCTACATAGGAAATAAAGCACTAACATCCACTATGAAGTATAAAATAAATACAACCAAAACTCCACAACCAAAAGCTATAAAAGGTACATGGTAGTCTCTATACCGGGATACAAAAATCTCTCTCTCACAAATACCAAAAGAGAGAAAAGTAGAACCATCTAAAAGAGAGTAAAGCTACTAAGAGCTAACTAGACGCGACTCACTTGCCGCGATTCCTTGCCTCCGCCGGTCAAGGCTCAAACACATTAGAAAAAGAGGGCGTGAGAACTATTAATTAATAGTTCCCAGTGGGCAATTACTGACTTCAGTTGCATGCTCCACTAGGCCCAAAACTAAACAAGTAAACGATAAACTATGCATAAGTAAAGCAAACGACATGTAAAATAAACATGTAAGCTACTAAACATGCTATCTCTACTTAGCATAATTAAGCATAAGCAAACGACTAATCTAAGCATGATTAGCAAGTACAACTACTAGTATAATGTTCCCAATTTAATAGTAAGGAGTTGAAGTTTACTATTCTAGTCAAATCCACAATGTCCACAAATGATAGTAAAATGTTAAAGTTTACTATTCAAGTCAAAGTCCACAATGTCCACAAATGATAGTAAAGTGTTAAAGTTTACTATTCTAGTCAAAGTCCACAATGTCCACAAATGATAGTAAAGTGTTAAAGTTTACTATTCTAGTCAAAGTCCACAGATTTCTTTAAACTACTTTATGTTTGAGTACAATAAGATAAACCAGAAGGCGATATGGCCGATGCCCACCCGAAGGCTGCCTAGCCCAAATGCCGAGCCTAAGGGCCCCGTAGTAGTCAACATTCCCACCCTAGGAATGAGGCGTCCTACGGCAATCCACTCGGCGCCCAATCCCGCACGGCGAATACATGAAACGCGTTGGCCAACTCAGAGTCTTGGGAGCATGAGCGACCCTCACAAGCATGTGCGAATGAGCACAATGGCATATAGTCACAAAACTCGTCATATGTCCCAAATCGTCATGTCTCTAACATGAAATACACAAGTGTCCAAAAGGCCTATCTCTCTGTCATCATGTCTCTAACATGGAAATAATAGATGTCCAGTGGCCTATGCCAAGTCTCTATATTGCAGTTTCATAGTTTTCTAAGTTAAGTGCCGTTTGATGACACTTAAGCTTTTCTAAGTTCCAACACAAGTTTAATGTTCACAATTAACATTATTTAAGCTATAATCACCATAAATGGCACACTCCCAGGCGCCCACAAGAACCACCCCCACATGCATGCAATTTAACCCAGATAGCTCTACTATATAGAGTGAAAATTTTATCATACATAAGGCATGCATTTTAAGTGATTCAAAATTCATAATAAATCTATTTAGCATGAATTTGCATTCAAAATAATTAAATCAAACCGAATAAGCACTTAGGAGCCATTTGCCCCTATGCTCATGTGACGCACTGGACTTTGCAAATTGCCAGGTTCGAGTGTTAAATGTGAGATCTGAGCTTTTCAGTTTTACGGAGGGTCGTTGAGTTGTGTTAGACCTATGGCACGAGTCTGAGGTTAGTGGATGATTTCCAAGCACTAAAGTCCAAAAAGGGATTTTAGGTTGCTCTCGGGTTGGAATTTCATGCTTTTGTCTGGTACAAAATTGTTGCTATCAGGTACAAAATGATGGCTATCTTAGGTACAAGCCAAGATTTATACCGGTATAGATGAGCGGGTGAGCAAACCCGAGGCTCGGGTTTCTTTGTCTCACGAGGTTTATCTGGTACAAAACGGGTTTGTCTTGGTGCAGGATTTTAATCCAAGCTGAGGGCCCATTGGCATTTGTTGCTTTATACATATGCCCCTTCACCCCTAGGGCTCATTTTGAGCCCTTCACTGCAGGAGAGAGAGGTAGGGAGCTCTCACCCTTCTTTCCCCTTTGATTTCTTGGGTCTAGGGTGCTCTTTGGTGGTCTAACCCTTCTCTCATCTTCTCCTTTTTGCTTCTTGGTGCATCCTCCACCATGGATGAAGCTTGGTGCTTGGTTTGGGAGCAAGTTGAGGGAAAGATCTTCAAGTTTGGTGGACTTGGAACTTGTTTGTGAGCTTCTTGAAGGTAGGCATCACCTCTATTTCCTCTAGTTTGGGATTTTGGAGCTTTCTACTTGTTGAAACCCTAGTTTTTGTAGAATAGGGTTTATTTTGGGGATTTGCAACCTAGGGCTTTTAGGGTCCGATTAATTGGTTTAGAACCTTTGTTTAGGTTGCCTTGGAAGGGATCTCACCTCCATTTGAGGATTGGAGAAGGATTTTTACTCTAAGGTGAATTTTTCCTTACTCTCTACATAGAAGCTTAAAGTTTGAACTCAAGACTTATCTCTTGAGGTTGTAACTCCTAGGATCTCCTTTGTAGGGTACTAGGAGTAGGAATCGAAGCTTCGTTAGCGGTTCGGAGCGACGCTTTGAGCGACGGTGGGTTTGGCCTCACCTAGCACAATGAGAAATTCTCATTGGTGCTTATTTGCTTATGGTTAAATGAAAATTAGTGCATTTTCATGTTATTTGATTTATTTGTGAATTTTAGAATGCTTAAGATACATATGCTATGTGTAATGCAATTTTACTCTATATAGTAGAGACGAATGCATGTGAGAGCTGAAGTCTTGTAGCATTCTTTTTGGGAACTTGAAACTAAGTGTTTGAGAGGACTTTGACATGTGTTTGAGAACTTAGAACTATACATGATATAGGAGAAAAGCCCTTGTCAATAAGCGGCATTGGCTTGGCATCAAAAGTGTAGAATAGTGAGCTAATGTCATCAAGCGGCATTAGGCTCGTGAATGAACTTGACATAGAAATCCTAGTGTCATGAGAATTTGTTGTACTAGACCTTAGGGTTGCTAGTGACATTTGCCATGTGTGGGACTTGGGACTTGGACTTGCTTGTTGCCATTTGTGCTCTTCGCACATGCTTGTGAGGGTCGCTCCCTACAAGCACTCGGAGTTAGCCTTTGCGATGTATTCGCACGTGCGGTATTGAGAAACCTATGGGGCCGAATTGGTTAGACTCATTCCTACGGGGATGTTGGGGCTACCACGACACTTAGGGGGCAAGCGGGATTGCACTTGTGTAGATCCCACATTGAGATTGACCATTGTCTTTCTATAATAAAGGATAATCACTACTTAACTTAGATTAGTAGTTGGATATATGTGTTGTGATATAGTATTGGACATAGTAGTATACTTGATAGGTCTTCAATTCTATTATAGTACACTCGTGAACTTATTTGAATATACTTGTTTAAAGTTGGCTATCGGGTAGTTTAAAGCATGTAATTCATTTACCTTGGGTTATTCATTCAGCTTTACAGTTATGCCTTTATTTCAGTTATTTACTTCAGTACTCGTATATTACTCTTTTTGGGCCTAGTGGCGCAATTTTGTGCAGGTCAGTAATTGCCCACTGGGAACTATATGTTTATAGTTCTCACGCCCTCTGTTTCTGACTCGTTTCAGTGCCTTCTGCATCGGGGGAGACTCGGGACCGCGGCAAAGGAGTTGCCTCGGGATAGCGGCTTGTGAGAGGGTTTTGGATAGGTGGTTTCCTTTTTCTCTTGTTTTATTTTGGAGAGAAGGAGTGTTTTTACCTTGTATAGAGACCACCACTCTTGTGTTTTTGAGAGCTTTGGATGTTAACTGTGTACTACTCTCTTTTCCTATGTTAGTGTTTTAGACGCTTTACTTTCTTTTACTTGTGGTTTGGTTCTTGTTTAGTTGTGGCTCTGATACCAAATTAATCTGTCACGCCCCGGGGTCGGCAGGACCTTCCCCAAAGCGTGCCCAGACCCGCCATATGATCTTTGCAGTGTCCCGAGGCCGGAACACTGGTGAAGCCGGTCTTGTGTGTCGACGGTGTGGGAGCGGATCCCCTCGGACACTCGGAAATGGCCCTCCGACCGCAAGAGAAGCATCGGCCCGCCCTGCGGGCTTGTCGGGGGTGGTGGGGCCGCTACAAATCACACGCGCGGCGGTCGCCGCTCGGATCCTCGGCGGCTATTTGTGGGGGTCCTCGTCCACGTGGTAGCTCTGGGGTACTTTGGCGGGCGTAGTGTTCGCACTGAAGCTATGGCGCCACTATCTTTATGGCGAGCGGTGTGAAGTGTATACGGATCACAAGAGTTTAAAGTATCTGTTCACTCAGAAGGAATTGAACCTGAGGCAGCGCAGATGGTTGGAGCTCCTCAAGGATTATGATCTGACGATACTTTACCACCCAGGCAAGGCTAACGTGGTGGCAGATGCGCTAAGTAGGAAATCGACGGAAAACTTAGCGATGATGATAGTTACTCAACCGCCTTTGATTGAGCAGCTGAAGCGGTTAGAGTTGGAGGTGGTGGCTCCTGACACACCTATGAGGTTGATGACACTTGTGGTGCAACCTACTTTATTGGAAAGAATCAAGGAAAAGCAAGCTCTTGATGCGGAGTTGCTAAAGATCCGAGCAAAGATGACAGATGGTTGCACCGGGGACTTTACTTTGGACGGTGGCGACTTGATGCGATTCCCTGGACGGGTTTGTGTACCGGTGGAACCGACACTTAAAGAGGAGATTCTCCTAGAAGCACACCGAGCGCCGTATGCTATACATCAGGAGGCACCAAGATGTATAAGGATTTGAAACTACACTATTGGTGGGCCGGGATGAAAAAGGATGTTGGCGAGTTTGTAGCTCGTTGTTTAACTTGCCAACAAGTGAAGGATGAGCATAGAGTTCCCGCGGGGAAATTACAGAGCTTATCGATTCCAGTGTGGAAGTGGGAGAAGATCACCATGGACTTTGTGATGGGATTGCCTCGCTCCCAGGCCGGGCATGACGCTATTTGGGTGATCGTGGATAGGTTGACGAAATCAGCACATTTCATACCTATCCATACTACTTGGGCGGCGAGAGACTCGCACGGGTTTACCTTGACGAGGTTGTGCGACTACATGGAGTACCCACTTCTATAGTATCGGACGAGACACTCGCTTTGTGTCGCACTTTTGGAGGAGCCTGCAGGACGCCTTGGGTACTCGACTGGATTTCAGCACTGCTTTCCACCCTCAGAGTGACGGGCAGTCAGAGCGTACTATACAGACACTCGAGGCCATGCTTCGAGCCTGCGTGTTCGACTTCCGGGGAGGATGGTCGCGGCACCTAGATGGGCGAGTTTGCTTATAACAACAGTTATCAAGCAAGCATCAAGATGGCGCCATTTGAGGCACTCTATGGACGGAAGTGTAGATCGCCACTTCATTGGAGTGAAGTTGGTGAGAGTTTGGCATTGGGCCCAGATGTGCTCCAGGAAGCCGAGGACAAGGTTCGCATTGCTAGGGAGCGGTTGTTGACAGCCCAGAGTAGGCAGAAGAGCTATGCTGATAGACGTCGACGAGACTTGGAGTTTCAGAGTGGAGACCATGTCTTTTGAAAGTCTCGCCGGCCAGAGGAGTCAGGAGGTTTGGGGTTCGGGGTAAGTTAAGCCCCCGTTTTATTGGACCGTATGAGATTTTGGAGCGTGTGGGCCCGGTAGCGTATAGACTTGCTCTACCGCCGAACCTATCGGGTGTACACAACGTATTTCATGTATCGGTCCTTCGGAAGTATGTACATGATCCAGCTCATGTTTTGGATGCTACACCATTGGAGCTGAGGGACGATTTGAGCTTCGAGGAGCAACCCGTGAAGATTTAAGCTCGCGAGGTGAAGAAGTTGAGGAACCGGGAGCTTCCTTATGTGAAGGTCCTGTGGAGCAACCACGAGGAGCGGGAGGCCACGTGGGAGCTAGAGAGTGCGCTTCGAGAGCGCTATCCCCATCTCTTTCAGATGGAGTCATGAGGTATAACTTTAATTTTGAGTTTCGCGGACGAAACCTCCTTTTAGGAGGGGTGAATGTGTGGCCTTGGACTTTGCAAATTGCCGAGGTTCGAGTGTTAAATGTGAGATACGAGCTTTTCAGTTTTACGGAGGGTCGTTGGCGTGTTCGACCTATGGCACGAGTCTGAGGGTTAGTGGATGATTTCCAAGCACTAAAGTCCAAAAAGTGGATTTTAGGTTGCTCTCGGGTTGGAATTTCATGCTTTTGTAGGTACAAAATTGTTGCTATCTTAGGTACAAAATGATGGCTATCGGTACAAGCCAAGATTTATACCGGTATAGATGAGCGGTGAGCAAACCGAGGCTCGGGTTCTTGTCTCGCGAGGTTTATACGGTACAAAACGGGTTTGTCAAGTCTGTCGATTTTCGAAAATCCAGCTGAGGAGGTTGCATTTTGTTGCTTTATACATATGCCCTTCACCCCTAGGGCTCATTTTGAGCCCTTCACTGCAGGAGAGAGAGGTAGGGAGCTCTCACCCTTCTTTCCCCTTTGATTTCTTGGGTCTAGGGTGCTCTTTGGTGGTCTAACCCTTCTCTCATCTTCTCCTTTTTGCTTCTTGGTGCATCCTCCACCATGGATGAAGCTTGGTGCTTGGTTTGGGAGCAAGTTGAGGGAAAGATCTTCAAGTTTGGTGGACTTGGAACTTGTTTGTGAGCTTCTTGAAGGTAGGCATCACCTCTATTTCCTCTAGTTTGGGATTTTGGAGCTTTCTACTTGTTGAAACCCTAGTTTTTGTAGAATAGGGTTTATTTTGGGGATTTGCAACCTAGGGCTTTTAGGGTCCGATTAATTGGTTTAGAACCTTTGTTTAGGTTGCCTTGGAAGGGATCTCACCTCCATTTGAGGATTGGAGAAGGATTTTTACTCTAAGGTGAATTTTTCCTTACTCTCTACATAGAAGCTTAAAGTTTGAACTCAAGACTTATCTCTTGAGGTTGTAACTCCTAGGATCTCCTTTGTAGGGTACTAGGAGTAGGAATCGAAGCTTCGTTAGCGGTTCGGAGCGACGCTTTGAGCGACGGTGGGTTTGGCCTCACCTAGCACAATGAGAAATTCTCATTGGTGCTTATTTGCTTATGGTTAAATGAAAATTAGTGCATTTTCATGTTATTTGATTTATTTGTGAATTTTAGAATGCTTAAGATACATATGCTATGTGTAATGCAATTTTACTCTATATAGTAGAGACGAATGCATGTGAGAGCTGAAGTCTTGTAGCATTCTTTTTGGGAACTTGAAACTAAGTGTTTGAGAGGACTTTGACATGTGTTTGAGAACTTAGAACTATACATGATATAGGAGAAAAGCCCTTGTCAATAAGCGGCATTGGCTTGGCATCAAAAGTGTAGAATAGTGAGCTAATGTCATCAAGCGGCATTAGGCTCGTGAATGAACTTGACATAGAAATCCTAGTGTCATGAGAATTTGTTGTACTAGACCTTAGGGTTGCTAGTGACATTTGCCATGTGTGGGACTTGGGACTTGGACTTGCTTGTTGCCATTTGTGCTCTTCGCACATGCTTGTGAGGGTCGCTCCCTACAAGCGGCACTCGGAGTTAGCCTTTGCGATGTATTCGCACGTGCGGTATTGAGAAACCTATGGGGCCGGGAATTGGTTAGACTCATTCCTACGGGGATGTTGGGGCTACCACGACACTTAGGGGCGCAAGCGGGATTGCACTTGTGTAGATCCCACATTGAGATTGACCATTGTCTTTCTATAATAAAGGATAATCACTACTTAACTTAGATTAGTAGTTGGATATATGTGTTGTGATATAGTATTGGACATAGTAGTATACTTGATAGGTCTTCAATTCTATTATAGTACACTCGTGAACTTATTTGAATATACTTGTTTAAAGTTGGCTATCGGGTAGTTTAAAGCATGTAATTCATTTACCTTGGGTTATTCATTCAGCTTTACAGTTATGCCTTTATTTCAGTTATTTACTTCAGTACTCGTATATTACTCTTTTTGGGCCTAGTGGAGCAATTTTGTGCAGGTCAGTAATTGCCCACTGGGAACTATATGTTTATAGTTCTCACGCCCTCTGTTTCTGACTCGTTTCAGTGCCTTCTGCATCGGGGGAGGCTCGGGACCGCGGCAAAGGAGTTGCCTCGGGATAGCGGCTTGTGAGAGGGTTTTGGATAGGTGGTTTCCTTTTTCTCTTGTTTTATTTTGGAGAGAATGAGTGTTTTTACCTTGTATAGAGACCACCACTCTTGTGTTTTTGAGAGCTTTGGATGTTAACTGTGTACTACTCTCTTTTCCTATGTTAGTGTTTTAGACGCTTTACTTTCTTTTACTTGTGGTTTGGTTCTTGTTTAGTTGTGGCTCTGATATTCATAGTTGTAGCCTTATATTGTTTTAAATTCCGCTGTTTTTAGTTAGACGCCTTGTATGTGTTGACATATGGCGGGTCTGGGCACGCTTTGGGGAAGGTCCTGCCGACCCCGGGGCGTGACAGCTCATGAAGCCAAACCCACCAAGTGCGAGTAGCGTTGCTCCGAACCGCTAACGAAGCTTCGATAATCACTCCTTGAGTCCTAAGAAGCACACCCTAGGAGTTACAAGCTAAGAAGTTGAACCATGAGTTCACACTTTAAGAAATTCCACAAAAGGTTGGAGAAAACTCACCGAGTGCGAAGGAAACTCTCTCGATCTCCAAATGGGAGTTAGAGTCCTTCTAATCCAACCTAAATCAAAGTTCTAAACCCATCAATTAGGTCTAAGAAGCCCTAAAACGAAAATCCCCAAAACCTAACCCTAGAATCCTATTCTAGGGTTTCATCACACAAAAAGCCTCAAAATCCGAATCTAGAGGAAGAGAACTTGATGCTTACCTCTAAGATGCTTCAAATCAAGTTCAAGAGGCTCTAGGGTTGAAGCTTGATCCTCTACCAAGCTCCAATCAAAAGCTCCAAAGCTCCAACAATGGAGGAAATAGGCTCTACCAAGCAAAAGAGAGCAAGGAGAGGGTTTTAATCCTCAAAAACCCATCCAAAACCAAGAAGAAATGAAGAAGATGGAGTGGAGGGAGCCCTACCTCTTCCCTTGCTGTGAAGAACACAAAGGGAAACCCTAGGGGCAAGGCTTGCACTAATAGAAGTGCAACAATAGCTAAAAACCCCCTGCAGTTCAAACTGCTCGAAATCTGCCCGGTTTGTGCGGTACAAATCCTTTTTGTACAGTATAAACCTAACAGCTTGACCAAACCCGAGCCTCGGGTTTGCCCTCGCTCATTTGTCTTAGGTACAAAATCCATTTTGTCTGGGTATAGCCATCACGCTTATCTTAGGTATAACCATCATTTTTGTACCGGTACAAGGCCTCGAAATTTCAATCCGAGAGCAACCTAAAATCCAACTTTTTGGACTTTAGTGCTAGGGCTTCATCCCTTAACCTCGGTACACGTGCTATAGGTCGGAACACAGTCAACGACCCTCCAGAAAATCTGGAAAAGCTCCAAACTCAAGTTAGATACTCGAACTCCGCAGTTTGCGCAAATCCAGTATGTTACAGTAATAGATCTTAGTATCATCTCCGTAGAGACGCTCGTAGTAGCTCTCGTGCCATAAGTAGGGAGAGTGGCCACCGGCAGTTAAGACAATCGCCTAGGCCTATAAAATCACTGGCCTTTCAAGGTCCCACCTGACAGGAGTGGCTACACCCGGTGAACATCACCCAGCCACTCGGTGTCCGTATACGTACACTGCCACTACTCCCGACTACGACACGAGTTTGCGTGAAAATCGTAGAACGTACGAAAAAATAATCGTGTACCCGAGTTTACTGTCACGCCCCGAGACCGCTACCAATTTGGTTCGGTTTGGGCACGCCGAATAGTCGCCGAACGGACAGCACCTCCCCTGTCCACCCAAGGCTAAACAACTTGATCGTGTACAAGAATTTGCCTAGAAAATGAAATTCTATACATAGACAATCAACGAGGGGCAATACAAGTGCCACCAAATAAGAGCAAGAGTCACGAGTGCATACAAATGAACAAAAGAAAGATCTACTAGCTATTACACCACATTGCATTCATTCACCTCGAGTTGAATTTACATATTTCAAAAATGAATACATTGTCTATTTGATCACCACCAAAATACACATATATAGCTCTCCAAATCCTCACCGACATAAGTCACTCATATACACAGGGTGATAAAAATGCAAAAAGAAAAGCTACTATGTAACTACTGCTCGGGAGCTAAACCCTTGCCGCTGTCCTCGCCCGGCATGCTCGAACTAGGCCCTGCTCCAATTACTTCTTTCGCGTACTTTAGTCAATTTGGCTAAAGTTCGGTTCGTGCTACCGAGGTTTCGCGCTCGGTATGTTACACAGACGGTCTCGGGTTTGAGAGCGAGGTGAGTCTCCTTACCTTACGAGATGGTAGGGTGAGTCGTGAGCGAACCCGAGGTATCGCCAAAGATTTGGGCGAACAAGAATGTAGCATTGCTTATTGCACATTGCTCATTGGACATAGTAGCAAGATAGTCGATTACTCACTATATGATGCATGCATATATTATTCGTGATTTGGGCATAGTAGCATAGTTTTCTTACTATGTCATTTACAGCTTTCATATCTATCTATCTATCTATCTATCTGCTTTTGCCCACTTGGACCTAGTGGGGAGATCGGCGGAGTCGGCGGCCGAACCCACTGGGAACTATGGACAATAGTTCTCACCCCACAGATAGCCGCAGCACGCGGGTTTGGAGTCCAAAAATTCTAAGAAAATCACCGGGGCATCCCTACAACCCTACGAGGTGGGTGGTGCATGCCAAGGACCTCGAACTTCTTTCTATGTCTAAGTGTCATGTTTGAGCATATTCATGTTGTCACGCCCCGGGACCCAGCGGAAGCCCGCCCGGCGCGTGCCCAGACCCGCCGTATGTCTACAACATACAAGGCGTCTAACAAAAACAATAAATAACCAACGAAATAAAAAGAATCTAGAAGTATCAGAGCAGTATAACAACTAGAATTCTATACAAGGAAGCATAAAGAAGTGACTAAAAATAAAGTACCAATCTCTAATATAAACTATAAAGAGAGTACAACAAAAAGAAATCCAAACACCACTATAACTAAGTACATGGTAGTCTCTACATAGGGATACAAAACTCTCTCCATCTCACCAAAGTACAAAAAGAGAGAAAAACCCCTACAAGGTGGAAAGCTGCGATAACTAGCTAGCGATTCCCTTTCCACGATCCCTTGCCTCCGCCGGTGCCGAAGTCTCTGAAACACATAAGAAAAAGGGGGCATGAGAACTATTAGATAATAGATAATAGTTCTCAGTGGGCAATTACTGACTTCAGTTGCATGCTCCACTAGGCCCAAAACTAAGCAAGTAATTATAAACGATAATATAAGCGATAATAAGCGACATGTAAATAATATGTAAACTACTAAACACAATATCTCTACTTAACATGAATTTGCATAAGTAAGCTATTCTAAGCATGAATAGAAAGCGTTATAATTAACATGAAGTTCCCAACTTGATAGTAAAAGACTAAGTTTACTATTCTAATTAAAGTCCACAGTTTTCCTTAAACTACATTAAGTTTAAGTACAATAAGATCAACTCGAAGGCGATATGGCCGATGCCCACCCGAAGGCTGCCTAGCCCAAATGCCGAGCCTAATGGCCCCGTAGTAGTCAACATGCCCACCCTAGGAATGAGGCGTCCCACGGCAATCTACTTCGGCGCCCAATCCCGCACGGCGAATACATGAAACGCGTTGGCCAACTCCGGAGTGCCGGCTTGTAGGGAGCGACCCTCACAAGCATGTGCGAATGAGCACAATGGCATATAGTCACAAACTCGTCACAAGTCCCAAATCGTCATGTCTCTAACATGGAATGTACAAGTGTCCAAAAGGCCTATCTCTATGTCATCATGTCTCTAACATGGAAATAATAGATGTCCAGTGGCCTATGTCAAGTCTCTATGTTGCAGTTTCATAGTTTTCTAAGTTAAGTGTCGCTTGATGACACTTAAGCTTTTCTAAGTTCCAACACAAGTTTAATGTTCTCAATTACATTAATTAAGCTATAATATCATCAAGTGCCCACTCCCAGGAGCCCACAGGAATCACCCCCACATGCCAGCTATATAACCCAGATTCCTCTACTATATAGAGTCAAATTTTAATCATACATAAGGCATGCATTTTAAGTGATTCAAAATTCATAATAAATCTATTTAGCATGAATATGCATTCAAAGTAATTAAATCAAACCGAATAAGCACTTAGGAGCCATTTGTCCCTATGCTCATGAAGCCAAACCCACCAAGTGCGAAAAGCGTTGCTCCGAACCGCTAACAAAGCTTCGATAATCACTCCTTGAGTCCTAAAAAGCACATCCTAGGAGTTACAAGCTAAGAAGATGAACCTTGAGTTCACACTTTAAGGAACTCTACAAAAGGTTGGGGAAAACTCACCACAAGCGAAGGAAGTGCTCTTGATCTCCAAATGGGAGTTAGTGTCCTTCTAATCCAACCTAAATCAAAGTTCTAAACCCATCAATTAGGTCCCAAAGGCCCTAAATCGAAAATCCCCAAATCCTAACCCTAGAATCCAAAACTAGGGTTTCATCTCACAAAAACCCACAAAAACCAAACTAGAGGAAAGAGATCATTCACATACCTCTAAGAAGCTCAACACCAAGCTAAAAAAGCCCTAGGCTTGAAGCTTGATCCACCACAAAGCTCCAAAAGGCAAGCTCCAAGCTCCAACAAGAAGACAATGGCTCTAGGTGGCCAAAGGAGAAGAAAAGAGAGATCAATCTCTTAACAATCCACCAAAAAAACCAAAAGAGCACAAGGGATTAGAGAGAGAAACTCCCCTACCTTGTTTGCTGCTGGGGGAGGGCTGAAATGAAGCCCTAAGGGTGTATGGAACACTAATAGAAATGTTACAATAGCTAAAAACCCCCTGCAGTTCAAACTGCTCGAAACTGCCAGTTTGTACCGGTACAAATCCATTTTGTACCGGTATAAACCCTGCGAAGCAGCCAAACCCGAGCCTCGGGTTTGCCAAGTCTGCCCATTTTATACCGGTATAAATCTTGGTCTGTACCGGTATAGCCATCATTTTGTACCGATATAGACACCATTTTGTACCGGTATAAGGCACAGAATTTCCAACCCGAGAGCCACCTAAAATCCAACTTTTTGGACTTTAGGGCTTGGGACTCATCCCCAAACCTCGGTACACGCTCCATAGGTCGGAACACAGTCAACGACCCTCCAGAAAATCTGGAAAAGCTCCAACACAAGTCAAATACTCGAACTCCGCAATTTGCGCAAGTCCAGTATGTTACATTCACCCCTCCTAAAAAGGAGTTTCGTCCGCGAAACTCTAAAGCGAACTCATACCTCAAGATTCCATCTGAAAGAGATGGGGATAGCGCTCCTGCAGTGCGCTCTCAGGCTCCCACATGGCCTCTCGCTCCTGGTGGTTGCTCCAAAGAACCTTCACGTACGGAATGTCCCGATTCCGCAATTTCTTCACTTCGTGAGCCAAGATCTTCACTGGTTGCTCCTCGAAGCTCAAATCTTCCCGCAGCTCTATGGGTACAGCCTCCAATACATGAGCCGGATCATGGATATATTATCGAAGGACCGATACATGAAAGACGTTGTGCACGCCCGATAGGTTCGGCGGTAGAGCAAGTCGATACGCCACCGGACCTATACGTTCCAAGATCTCATATGGCCCAATGAATCGAGGACTTAACTTACCTCGAATTCCAAATCTCCGAATTCCCTTTGACGGCGAGACTTTCAAGAAGACATGATCTCCAATCTGAAACTCCAAGTCTCGTCGGCGTTTATCTGCATAGCTCCTCTGCCTACTCTGGGCCGTCATTAGTCGCTCCCGAGCGATTCGAACTTTATCCTCTGCTTCCTGAAGCACTTCAGGGCCTAAAGCCAATCTTTCGCCAACTTCACTCCGATGAAGTGGTGTTCTACACTTCCGTCCATACAATGCCTCGAACGGTGCCATCTTGATGCTTGCCTGATAACTATTATTATAAGCAAACTCCGCCATAGGTAGATGCTGCGACCATCCTCCCTGGAAATCAATCACACATGCTCGAAGCATGTCCTCAAGAGTCTGTATAGTGCGCTCCGTGCCCGTCACTGCGGGGTGGAAAGCGATCTTTGAAATCCAATCTAGTACCTAGGGCGTCTGAGACTCCTCCAAAAGTGTGACACAAAGCGAGTGTCTCTATCCGATACGATCGATGTAGGTACTCCATGAAGTCGCACAATCTCATCAAGGTACACTTGTGCGAGCTTCTCTCCTGACCCAGTAGTGTGAATAGGTATGAAGTGCGCCGTCTTCGTCAACCTATCCACGATCACCCAAATAGCATCATGCCCAGCTTGAGAGCGAGGCAATCCTGTCACGAAGGCCATGGTGATCTGCGCCCACTTCCACACGGGAATAGGAAACTACGAAGTTTTCCGCGGAACTCGATGCTCGGCTTTCACGTTGGCAAGTTAGACATCTAGCAACAAACTCGCCAACATCCTTCTTCATCCCAGGCCACCAATAAAGTAACCTCAAGTCCTTGTACATTTTGGTGCCTCCTGGATGAATAGCATAAGGTGCTCTGTGTGCCTCCTGAAGGATGTCCTCTCTAAGTCCCGAATCTGCCGGCACACAAATCCGTCCACCGTAGCGCATCACTCCCTGATCATCCACTAGGAAGTCACCGGTGCAACCATCAACCATTTTGTCTCGAATCTTTTGCAACTCTAAGTCAAGAGCTTGTTCTCTTTAATTCTATCCATAAGTGTAGGTTGCACCACCATAGTCATCAGCCGCAAAGGTGTATCGGGAGTCACTACCTCCAACTCCAACCGCTTCATCTGCTCGATCAACTGCGGTTGAGTAACAACATGCATCGCTAAGTTCTCGGTAGATTTCCGACTTAGCGCATCCGCCACCACGTTAGCCTTGCCCGGGTGGTAGAGAATAGTCAAATCATAGTCCTGGAGTAGCTCCAACCATCTGCACTGTCGCAAGTCCAACTCCTTCTGAGTGAAAAGGTACTTTAAGCTCTTGTGATCCGTATATACCTCACACCGCTCGCCATACAAATAGTGGCGCCATAGCTTTAATGCAAAGACCACGGCCGCCAACTCCAAGTCATGTGTAGGATAGTTCTTCTCATATTCCTTTAACTGGCGAGATGCATACGCGATCACCTTGTCACCCTGCATCAAGACACAGCCCAATCCGTTAGGAGATGCATCACTAAAAACCACATACCCTGCTCCAGCAATAGGTAATGTGAGGATTGGAGCGGTCGTCAATCTCAGCTTCAACTCTTGAAAGCTCTTTTCACACGCATCATTCCAAATGAATTTAGCTCCTTTGTGCGGGAGCCTCGTGAGGGGAGTAGATAACTTCGCAAAGCCCTCCACGCATCGGCGGTAGTAGCCGGCCAAACCAAGGAAACTCCTGATCTCGGTGACGCTCGTCGGTCTTGGCCAATCCTGAATGGCTTCTATCTTCCTAGGATCCACTGCTATACCTGATCCTGAAATCACATGTCCCAGAAAAGCCACTTCTCGAAGCCAAAATTCACACTTCTTCGGCTGAGCGAACAACTTCTTTTCCTGAAGCACTTGTAGTACCAATCTCAAGTGTTCCTCGTGTTCCACATCACTTCGGGAATACACCAAGATGTCGTCGATCGATGAAGACCATGACGAACCTGTCTAGATAAGGCTTGAAAACACGGTTCATTAGATCCATAAAAGCTGCCGGGGCATTAGTAAGCCCAAACGGCATAACAGTGAACTCATAATGTCCATACCGTGATCTAAAAGCCGTCTTCGCCACATCCCCAGGCGCAATCTTCAACTGGTGGTATCCCGACTTCAAGTCTATCTTGGAATACACGTTCGACCCTTGAAGTTGATAAAAAAGATCATCAATCCTCGGCAACGGATATTTATTCTTGATCGTGACTTTATTAAGTTAACGATAGTCCACGCAAAGGCGAAGTGATCCGTTCTTCTTCTTCACAAAAAGAACCGGTGCTCCCCAAGGTGACACACTCGGTCGAATGAAGCCCTTGTCCAACATATCCTGTAACTGTGCCCTCAGCTCCATTAACTCTGCCGGTGCCATCCTATAGGGTGCCTTCGAGACTGGGGTAGTCCCGGGAGCGAGATCTACCACAAACTCGATCTTCCTATCAAGTGGCATGCCTGGTAGCTCTGCTGGAAACACGTCCTGAAACTCCCGTACCACCAGGATATCCTCGATCCTAGGGGTATCATCCTCACCCCTCAATACGATACTAGCCAAATAGGCTACGCATCCACGGTTGATCGGTTGCCTAGCTCGAGACGAACTGATCGACATCGCAAAAGCGAACTCGGCATCCTCTAAACACCACCTCACTCTGACCCGGTTCTCTAAAAGTAACCGTTTGATTAACGCAATCGATGGTGGCGTAGTATCGCGTCAGCCAATCCATACCCAAAATCACGTCAAAATCCCCCAACTTGCGCACTACTCGCAAATCCGCGGGCATGGTCCAATCTCCTACCCGAATAGGACAACTGGGGCAATACTCTCGCACGTCCACAATATGGTCGGGTACAACAATACGTCCAGGGTGTAGTAAAGGAACAAGCGGATGTCATGCAACTCGGCAAACGGTAGATCTATAAATGAATGTGATGCATCAAATAATGCACGTACTCTAATGCCATCAAGTAAAATGATACTGCCACCACGTCCTCGAGCCCCATCGTACCCGCCTCGATGCAACGCGGCGTACATGCGCCCACTCGGCGCACAGCGTGACCCCTCGGCTACAGCGGCTAGACGATCGCCTTGATCTGTCTTGAGTCGACAGAATCCCTGGTGACGTGAAAACCCCGGTGCCGATGCGAGAAAGCAGTCTTAGGTGAAGAAGCTCTCGGGCACTCGGTCGGATGTGGCCCTCACAGCCACTGAAGCACACGCCCGCTGTGGACACTGCAGCGGGTGGTGAGGACCACCGCAGATCACACACCAGGGAGGCCGGCGTCGGTCAGGTCCTCCTCGCTGGGGCGGTGCGCCACGACTGCGCTATTGGTGTCTCGGATGCTTCGGGGGCCTCCTAGAGTGCGTTTGGCTCGCACCCTCGGCACGGGCCTCTTGTCGCGGCCTCTTGCCCTTTCCTTTATCCAAGCCCTCGCGTCTCTCCTGTACCATGGCCGCGCCGCTCTCCATAGTGAGCGCGCGGTTCACTACCTATCGGTAAGTCTGAAGCTCTGATGACTGCACGAACCGGAAGATCGACGGTCGCAGTCCACGCTCGAAGATGCGGGCCTTATCCTCGTCGTCCCGCACGACGAAGGGCACGCAATGCGAGCGAGAAAACTCCCTCTCGTACTCGGCTACGGATCGATCCCCCGAGTAAGGCTGCAGCTCTGCTCCATCACGCCTCTTGACACTGTCGGGGAAGTAGTGTGACAACAGAAGTTCCTTAAACTTCAACCAAGTAATAGCCGCCAAGTCCGTGCTGGGGTTCTCCTGAATATCCATCCACCAGTGGTAGGCCTCGCCGTCGAGGTGGTGGGTGGCGAGCCACACCCTATCCCGCTCCTCCAGAAATGTGTCGCGGAATAGCTTCTCCATGTGCATCAACCACTTTTCCACAATCCAGTGGTCGACGTTCTCACCGTCACAGATCCTCGGACTGCACTTTCCTTGAGGCGACCCATGAGTCGATCCCTCTCGGCTCCCCGAGCCATAACTAGAAATGCCGCCGCCACCGGCGACGCTTGTATCGGGGTGTCCCGGTCCTCCTCCCGGCGCTCAACTGCCGGAGTCGTCTGGTGTGAGCCGGCCGCGGGGGACTGCGCCCGCGGTAAGTCAACCTCGGCTGGTGCCGGCGGTGAAGGAGTCTGAGTCTCCCTCGCGGCCGCCTGCTGCAGTAGAAGGTCCTCCATGCGCTTCATGCGCGCCTCCTGACGCCGTCTTGGCGTCGTCTGTTTGTGTCACCAAAGCTGTGAGGCCCGCCAACTGGCCCCTCAACTCACGGACCTCGCCGGATCCGAAGGTAGCGGAGGCCTCGACCTCCTCAAAAGTTGCCGCATTGTCCGCTCCAACAGATTTCGAGCGAGTTATCGGCATCGTCACTACAACATCATAAAAACGCAAGTTAGTAAGCTCACGCAATCGCATCCCCGCTCATGCTATAAATACCCAAATCATGCGAAAGTAATGAAGTGTCATTTACTACTAACTCCCGATGTTACGTTGTCGGCCGCCAACGTAACCCTCCGCGAAGTTAGAAGTTATACACTTCGATCCAACTCTACTTACTAGAGTTATTCAAGATACCCAATCTTAATACTTTCGCTCACAAGTTAAATAGACCTCGTCTCTCACGAGCCTATATCCTATAGTCCAACCCTAAGGTTTGCTAGGTCCACAAGAAGACTCAACCCTAGGCTCGATACCAATTTAATCTGTCACGCCCCGGGACCCAGCGGAAGCCCGCCCGGCGCGTGCCCAGACCCGCCGTATGTCTACAACATACAAGGCGTCTAACAAAAACAATAAATAACCAACGAAATAAAAAGAATCTAGAAGTATCAGAGCAGTATAACAACTAGAATTCTATACAAGGAAGCATAAAGAAGTGACTAAAAATAAAGTACCAATCTCTAATATAAACTATAAAGAGAGTACAACAAAAAGAAATCCAAACACCACTATAACTAAGTACATGGTAGTCTCTACATAGGGATACAAAACTCTCTCCATCTCACCAAAGTACAAAAAGAGAGAAAAACCCCTACAAGGTGGAAAGCTGCGATAACTAGCTAGCGATTCCCTTTCCACGATCCCTTGCCTCCGCCGGTGCCGAAGGCTCTGAAACACAAAAGAAAAAGGGGGCATGAGAACTATTAGATAATAGTTCCCAATGGGTAATTACTGACTTCAGTTGCATGCTCCACTAGGCCCAAAACTAAGCAAGTAATTATAAACGATAATATAAGCGATAATAAGCGGCATGTAAATAACATGTAAACTACTAAACACAATATCTCTACTTAGCATGAATTTGCATAAATAAGCTATTCTAAGCATGAATAGAAAGCGTTATAATTAACATGAAGTTCCCAACTTGATAGTAAAAGACTAAGTTTACTATTCTAATTAAAGTCCACAGTTTTCTTTAAACTACATTAAGTTTAAGTACAATAAGATCAACCCGAAGGCGATATGGCCGATGCCCAGCCGAAGGCTGCCTAGCCCAAATGCCGAGCCTAATGGCCCCGTAGTAGTCAACATGCCCACCCTAGGAATGAGACTGTCCCACGGCAATCCACTTCGGCGCCCAATCCCGCACGGCGAATACATGAAACGCGTTGGCCAACTCCGGAGTGCCGGCTTGTAGGGAGCGACCCTCACAAGCATGTGCGAATGAGCACAATGGCATATAGTCACAAACTCGTCACAAGTCCCAAATCGTCATGTCTCTAACATGGAATGTACAAGTGTCCAAAAGGCCTATCTCTATGTCATCATGTCTCTAACATGGAAATAATAGATGTCCAGTGGCCTATGTCAAGTCTCTATGTTGCAGTTTCATAGTTTTCTAAGTTAAGTGCCGTTTGATGACACTTAAGCTTTTCTAAGTTCCAACACAAGTTTAATGTTCTCAATTACATTAATTAAGCTATAATATCATCATGTGCCCACTCCCAGGAGCCCACAGGAATCACCCCCACATGCCAGCTATATAACTCAGATTCCTCTTCTATATAGAGTCAAATTTTAATCATACATAAGGCATGCATTTTAAGTGATTCAAAATTCATAATAAATCTATTTAGCATGAATATGCATTCAAAGTAATTAAATCAAACCGAATAAGCACTTAGGAGCCATTTGCCCCTATGCTCATGAAGCCAAACCCACCAAGTGCGAAAAGCGTTGCTCCGAACCGCTAACGAAGCTTCGATAATCACTCCTTGAGTCCTAAAAAGTACATCCTAGGAGTTACAAGCTAAGAAGATGAACCTTGAGTTCACACTTTAAGGAACTCTACAAAAGGCTGGGGAAAACTCACCACAAGCGAAGGAAGTGCTCTTGATCTCCAAATGGGAGTTAGAGTCCTTCTAATCCAACCTAAATCAAAGTTCTAAACCCATCAATTAGGTCCCAAAGGCCCTAAATCGAAAATCCCCAAATCCTAACCCTAGAATCCAAAACTAGGGTTTCATCTCTAAAAACCCACAAAAACCAAAACTAGAGGAAAGAGATCATTCACATACCTCTAAGAAGCTCAACACCAAGCTCAAAAAGCCCTAGGCTTGAAGCTTGATCCACCACAAAGCTCCAAAAGGCAAGCTCCAAGCTCCAACAAGAAGACAATGGCTCTAGGTGGCCAAAGGAGAAGAAAAGAGAGATCAATCTCTTAACAATCCACCAAAAAAACCAAAAGAGCACAAGGGATTAGAGAGAGAAACTCCCCTACCTTGTTTGTTGCTGGGGGAGGGCTCAAATGAAGCCCTAAGGGTGTATGGAACACTAATAGAAATGTTACAATAGCTAAAAACCCCCTGCAGTTCAAACTGCTCGAAACTGCCAGTTTGTACCGGTACAAATCCATTTTGTACCGGTATAAACCCTGCGAAACAGCCAAACCCGAGCCTCGGGTTTGCCAAGTCTGCCCATTTTATACCGGTATAAATCTTGGTCTGTACCGGTATAGCCATCATTTTGTACCGGTATAGACACCATTTTGTACCGGTACAAGGCACAGAATTTCCAACCGAGAGCCACCTAAAATCCAACTTTTTGGACTTTAGGGCTTGGGACTCATCCCCAAACCTCGGTACACGCGCCATAGGTCGGAACACAGTCAACGACCCTCTAGAAAATCTGGAAAAGCTCCAACACAAGTCAAATACTCGAACTCCGCAATTTGCGCAAGTCCAGTATGTTACACATGTATATTGAGCATATTGCATAGTAGGGTTAATTGTGTGTGTTATTACATTTTATGAGTTAAATGCATGTGGAATACTTGTATGATGATTGAGAAATCTATAACCATATATATGAATGCTAAAGAACAAGAACCTAGTGAACTTAGAAAACAAATGTGATATTGGACATAATCTTAGCGAGTGGCATTGACGAGTCTAGATCACTTAGACAACAAGTGTGGCATCAATGGCAAAGAATAAGAACTAGTAGTGACATTATGACATTACAACTTAGAGTAAGGGTCATTTGAACATAGTTCTCCTTGAAGTCAAGGAATGGATTGAATTGGAATCCTTAAAGTTAAGGATTGATCGTACTCACCTTATAGTTCTTGCTCGAGGGCGGTAGCTCCCCCTCGGGCGATGTGCTTCGGAGTTGACATCACTAGGTCGTAGCAAGTATCTCCCCAGAGGACGGTCCCGTCGGGTCGTAGCGAGTATCTCCCCGATGTTACGGATTTTATGTTGGCATATTTCGTGAAGTGAGTCCGGAGTCTTGAAGGTTTAAAGAAGAAGAAATAGATGAAGATCGAAGACTCGCATACTCTAAACATGAATTCATAATGCTCGGTAAGTTCAAATATTATGGATGATGATTTATAAATATTTAAAAGTGTTTGGAAGACTTAGGATGTTTTTAAATTGAATATATGGATAAAATTGAGGTTTTCAAATCCTAGTCTATCTCTATGTTTTCTAATTGATTTTAAACAGGTTTTCAAATCCTAGTCTATCTCTATATTTTCTAATTGATTTTAAACAGGTTTTCAAATCCTAGTCTATCTCTATGTTTTCTAATTAATTTTAAACAAGTTTTCAAATCCTAGTCTATCTCTAATTTATTTCCAAAATTAGATTTTCACAATCCTAGTCTACTTCTAAGTCTTCTAAATCTATAAATAAGCGATGGGGGTTCCATTAATTCATATGCTTCATGAATATACATGCTTGAGAAACCCTAGAGGCTAGGAATTGATCTAAAACCCATTTTCTACTTCATAGCCTCTTTTAGGTCAAATCGAGATATCGTATTGAATATCGTATTGAATATCTATATGTCGATTTGATCTACGATTCGCTTGGAGTTTTCTTCTTCGGTTTTCTACGATACTCCTGAGCGAAGGATCACCATATTCATGCTTCTCATGAACGGCGTCGTGGATTCGGCGCGTTGAAGGCGGTTCGTGGATTCGGATCGTTGCCTCGTGGATTCGAGTGGCGTCGTGGATTCGGCGTGATAGAAGCTTCGTGGATTCGAAGTGGTGGCGTTCGTGGACTCGAACGTGAGGCGTGGACAACCCGAAGGAGGATTGCGCGGAGATCCATAGGAGAGTTAGAGAGGTCGAGTCGTGGAGTTCGGTATCACCTTGTAATCTTTTCTCTTATTGATTGTTTATTCGCGTGTTGGTCACGTGGGTTTTTTACTCCGAGTTTGGAGTTTTCCCACGTAAATCTCGGTGTGCTTTTTATTTTCCGCATTTACTTTTTAAAGCATCGAGATTTGTGGTTTTTGGCCTTTACACCTATTCACCCCCCTCTAGGTGATTAGATACGATCTAGATAGATCCTTGGGGCTACCCCATAAATAACAATTGGTATCAGAGAGGGATCTAGATATATTGCTATCTAATGGCCGAAGAGTTAGTAGGTGTGTTGCAAACTTACGATATGACTTTTCCTACTAACCAATCTTCTTCCAAGTCTTTTTCTCAAAGTAGAGGGATTGCGTTGAAAACATCAAAGGAAGAAGACGTGGACTCGGATTCCGGCGATGAGGAATCAAACGACGAGGATTTAGCGGAAGCGTATCATCAACTCCTCGTCGAATCTAAAAAGATGGCGAAGCATAACAAAAGGCTTCGGAAGCGTCTAATTGACATTGAAGAGGAGAACAAAAATTTGAAAACAATGACGAAAGCTTTCGAAGAGGAAAAGGAAGCAATATTAAAAGATAATTCGATTCTCCAAAAGAAGCTAGATGAAGCGGATTTAACGATCAAATCCTCTAAGAACAAAGTTGAATTTTTGGAGCATCAATTTGAGGAATCGCACAAATCCAACAAAGAGTTGACCAAGGAAGTTCATCAACTCAAGCCCGACATTAAACAATTTTCTTCCGGATCGAAGAAATTGGATCACATGCTTGGGTTAGGTCAAACGAACAAGTTGGGTCTCGGATATGAAAGGACGTATGTTGAGAAGGATCAAAAGACGGCATCAAAAGTCTCAACAACTTTGAAGGACAAGGTGTGTCATCGATGTGGCATCAAAGGACACATCAAAAAGAGTTGCCCGAACAAAAATTTCAAGTCTCAATCGGCAACTTCGAAACGACAATTGGTATCATCTAAAACTCGACATCCCCCACGGAATCAAAAGAAGAATCAATTGAGTCGAGTGCATCAAGCAAACCATGACTCATATGTGAACCGGAAATCAAAGCCACAAGCGAATCGGACATCTAAGCCTCAACGTCAATATCGACCGAACCCACAACCGAACCGGATTTCTAAGTCGAAGCCACAAGCGGTTTGGGTTTCTAAGCCTCAACAACAACATCAATCGAAGAAACTTGTTTCGAAAGGACCTATGGTGGATCAAATGTTTAAACGAACCACAAAAATCGTCAACAAGCCAAGACAACCAACAATTCGACAAGTTTGGATCCGGAAAGGTGATATCTTTCCTTGCTCCTCGTCTTAGTTTATTTTTATTCTTATAATGCTTTGAT
Source organism: Aechmea fasciata (assembly GCA_025177825.1). Taxonomy (NCBI): domain Eukaryota; kingdom Viridiplantae; phylum Streptophyta; class Magnoliopsida; order Poales; family Bromeliaceae; genus Aechmea; species Aechmea fasciata. The sequence goes on along the minus strand of CM045937.1, from coordinate 936,035 downwards.
TGGTGCTTATTGCATATTTTTCTTTCATTGCATTACATGTTTAGACGGGGTTTGAATTGTTTAAAATTTGTTTTGAAAATCGTTTTTAAGGAAAGGGTTTTGGAGAGTTTTTAATTTGATTAAAAATTTTTGAGAAAGGAGATGATTGAAAATTATTAAATTAGAGAGATTAAAAGTTTTTAAAAGAGCCTTAACCGGTATCTAAAGTCAATTCAAATTGAATTAAATTCATATTAATTATCGGTTTCACTCCACTTTTTATTATCTTGACGATAATTTAATATATGATTTCTTCTTACATACTTTCATCAAAATTTTGAAATTAATTTTAATCTATTAGTAATTAATTCATCTTGGTAGTGAATGTTGAATATAATTGATGGATATTTGCTAATTGACTAAGATTCGTCAAAATTATTTTCTATTGTGAGATTGTCTAATTTAGGGGGAGTTTGAATATTTAAAAAAAAAGGATGAGGAGAAACTCCTAAGTTTAAAAGATGTGGAAAGAGTTACATCCTAAAAGAGAGTGTGAAAACTACCACCACATGTAGGAAAGAGCTACCACCCCGGTCGTCCGGTATGTGTGTGAAGCTACCACATGGGTAATTATATGAAAAACCGAAAATGTTGAAAAAATATATATATGAATATTTTAGAATTTTCGGTGATATAAGGTGATAGTTCGAAAAAGATGCTCAAAGAGCCACCCCCGGTACCTTATTAGTTAAATCTCTATTTTGAACGAATTGCGACAAATTGGTGTCAATTTTGCCAAATTTTTAAAAATTATTTTTCATCAATTTGCGTCTTGATGATTTGAAACATTAGATTATCTTTAATATCAAATTTTGATGTTTCAATGTGTTTTGAAATCCTATAATATTTTATTTTCATCATAATGATTTTTGGAGTACAATCTTTAATTTTTATGAAATTAACTTAATTTGGAGGAATTTTTGAGAAACAAGGCAAAATTTTCGAATTCTCATCCGTGGACTATATTTAGTTTGCTTATTTTTGGTATCTAGATTTGTAACTATAACATGACTACGTTCTTTTTGCTAGTTTGTATCTCTCTCATTTTTGGTACTTCCTTTTGGCAATTTTTGACAAAAAGGGGAGAAGAGAAAACTTGAATTGAATTGAAACTTGAATTGAAGATCATAGGAGGAGGGCGTGATATTTTTCGATTTTTAAATTTAAATTTTAATCTTTTGATGCATGAACAAAGGGGGAGAGAATTTTATTTTCATATTTTTACTACTAACTTTGTTTGTGATCTTTGTTCGGGGAAAAAGTAACTTAATTGCAGATCATTGAAGACTTCAAGACTCCTAGTTGCGTCTAAGTCATAGAGTTTGTTTAGGAGTTTTAAAAGTGTTATTTTGTATTTCTCTTTGGATCTTTCACGCGAGAAGTTCATTGTTTTGGTGATGGCAATTAATTTCATTTTTTTTGTGAGTTGAGCGTTGTGATGTAATTTTGGGTTTTGTCACGAAATTGCCAAAGGGGGAGATTGTTACGGATTTTATGTTGGCATATTTCGTGAAGTGAGTCCGGAGTCTTGAAGGTTTAAAGAAGAAGAAATAGATGAAGATCGAAGACTCGCATACTCTAAACATGAATCTACAATGCTCGGTAAGTTCAAATATTATGGATGATGATTTATAAATATTTAAAAGTGTTTGGAAGACTTAGGATGTTTTTAAATTGAATATATGGATAAAATTGAGGTTTTCAAATCCTAGTCTATCTCTATGTTTTCTAATTGATTTTAAACAGGTTTTCAAATCCTAGTCTATCTCTATATTTTCTAATTGATTTTAAACAGGTTTTCAAATCCTAGTCTATCTCTATGTTTTCTAATTAATTTTAAACAAGTTTTCAAATCCTAGTCTATCTCTAATTTATTTCCAAAATTAGATTTTCACAATCCTAGTCTACTTCTAAGTCTTCTAAATCTATAAATAAGCGATGGGGATTCCATTAATTCATATGCTTCATGAATATACATGCTTGAGAAACCCTAGAGGCTAGGAATTGATCTAAAACCCATTTTCTACTTCATAGCCTCTTTTAGGTCAAATCGAGATATCGTATTGAATATCGTATTGAATATCTATATGTCGATTTGATCTACGATTCGCTTGGAGTTTTCTTCTTCGGTTTTCTACGATACTCCTAAGCGAAGGATCACCATATTCATGCTTCTCATGAACGGCGTCGTGGATTCGGCGCGTTGAAGGCGGTTCGTGGATTCGGATCGTTGCCTCGTGGATTCGAGTGGCGTCGTGGATTCGGCGTGATAGAAGCTTCGTGGATTCGAAGTGGTGGCGTTCGTGGACTCGAACGTGAGGGCGTGGACAACCCGAAGGAGGATTGCGCGGAGATCCATAGGAGAGTTAGAGAGGTCGAGTCCGTGGAGTTCGGTATCACCTTGTAATCTTTTCTCTTATTGATTGTTTATTCGCGTGTTGGTCCCGTGGGGTTTTTACTCCGAGTTTGGAGTTTTCCCACGTAAATCTCGGTGTGCTTTTTATTTTCCGCATTTACTTTTTAAAGCATCGAGATTTGTGGTTTTTGGCCTTTACACCTATTCACCCCCCTCTAGGTGATTAGATACGATCTAGATAGATCCTTGGGGCTACCCCATAAATAACACCCGAGTAGGGATTTGAGTTGGCGAGTTTGTTGAGGGCGAAACCTACGGGCTAGCCAAGAGATTGGGTATTGGACTTATGATCTTGCATTCATCACGCGCTTTCTTTCGAGCATATTATTGTTTACTTTCAGGCAAATTAGCTGCATTTGTTAGTTGGTTATTTTCTTACCCTTTTCTTCTATTATGCCTGAATTAGATCTAGTGGGAAAGTCGGCGTGGTTGGTTGCCGAACCCACTGGGAACTTTGTTGTAGTTCTCACCCCACTATTTTCACAGAGCCGGGACCGAGCGAGCCGTCCGAGGATCGCGGTAAGGGCGTCACGCCCTAGGTAGAGACCGCTCGACATGGTTTTACTTTTGCTATAGTTGCATACCCTTTTATATCATCTTTTGTTTTTGATGATTATAGACATTAACTTTAAATATGTAAAGGTTCATTTTGAGGATTTTGGGATGTAAAAAGAAATGATGCAACAAATGTAAAGAATGGTAATCTTTTAAAGAATTATGCATGTATGTGATTTCAATTAATCATAGTACTTGTATGTTTAGTTTAGTACTTTCACTCTGGCTATTGCTTGCCCTCGTGCAAGCCATTTTTGTATGCTTCCACAAGTGCAAAATTTATACTCTATCTGTACTATTGTTGAGCCTTGGGCGGACAGGGAAAGCTCTGTCCGTTCGGTTTGGCCATGGATCGGGCTCGGGGCATGACAGTCTGCGGGACATCAACTCTGTCCCTCTCGCACCAAACTCCGGAGTGCACGACGACTTGTGTGGCGCGACCACCACAAGTATAAAACAGACTGTGAGTATGATCCAATCCCCTCAACTCAAGGATACCCTATCAACTAGGGCTAGCAATCACTTGGGAATCCACCTATCCCAATGTCTATATATAAGTGTTTAGCTACACTATGTTCTTGTTCAACGAGTTATCACTAGGGAGTCCGCCTATCCCTAAGTTCACAATTTACTAGTGTCCCTTTACACTAAATTAGATGCCACTCGTTCTGTCGTTGGGTATCAATTGGGTTTAGATGCCATCAATTGAGATCAAACCTCAATATTAAGCAAAACCCCAAATCGAAGCCCTAGGTTTGCATCTATAGCAAACCACTCTAACAAAACTCTAAATCTAAGCATCAAGCATCTATTAAGCTTATTAGAGTCTCAACTAATCCATTTCTAGAGCAAATAGTGTCACGCCTCACGACCGCCAATTTGGTCGGCACGGGCACGTCAAACAGACGCCGGACGGACAGCACCTCCCCTGTCCGCCCACGGCTCAACATCGAGTCATGTACAAGAATGGTTGCAAGAAATAGAACTCATTTCATCCATGACTAAACAAAGCACAAAGAGTGCAAACCATACAAGAAGGGCAAGCGATACAAGTAAATTCATACAAGTATAAAAGAGAGAAATACTTAACTATTACATTCATGTTCCATACACATTGTCATTTACAACAAGTTTCTTTATACTACTTCAAAATAAATATGTACAACATCTCACAAAATCCTCACCCCTATACATGATCTAATCTCGTATACATGTCGGTAGTTCTAATGCGATAGGTGGCCGCTACCTCGGACTAGGGCGCTATGCCCTTGCCACGATCCTCGCCCGGGGTACTCGCGCTAGGCCCTGCAACAGTGGTGGGGTGAGAACTACGAATAGTTCCAAGTGGGTTCGGCCGCCGACTCCACCGATCTCCCCACTAGGTCCATACGGGCATAGGTATGCAACAGATAGATATTTATATGGAAAGCAGTAAATCATGCTATTGATATTTCTACTATACTCAAACAGTATAAACAAGCATGCTCAGTATAGTGTAAAGAAACTATCATGCTACAGTAAGGAACTCTCAGCTACTGTGTCCAACAAGAAACATGTTCTTCTCACTGTCAAATCTCTTGGCTTACCCTCAAGGTTCGCCACGACTCACAAAGGTCTCAAGGGTGCCGAGGTACGGGGCACTCGCGAACCCGAGACGATCTGCGGGGCATCCACTAGCCCCAGGACATCAACTTGTCCCGTGTGCTATACTCCGGAGTGCACGCTTGTAAGGAGCGACCTCCACAAGCTCAAACAGACTGTGAGTAAGATCCAATCATCTCAACTCGAGGATACCCTACCAACTAGGGCTAACAACACTCAGAACTATCACCTCTAGTTCAACATGCATAGAGTTCACCTAGACTCTAGTTCAACATGTAATTGTTCAATGTTCTCAATTTACTAGATGCCACTCGATCTAGGTTGTCATTTGTTCTTGTCACTCTTTACTCTAGGTTTTTTATGTCATCATTCACCTTTATTCATGTATTCTATCCCAGTGTCAAGCTTATCTCTCTACACTAGCTAGAATCACATGCAAATAAAGGAATATCTTTACCCTAACTTGTTCTTGACAATTTACAATAGATCGATAATATATATACATATACACATACAGACATAGGGAGCAGCCCAGCCCAGCTGCTTCGGGATGGTCACCACCCACCTTCTAATACCATGTCGACTCCACCGGCGCGTTTCGCCGACTTTCCGAAAGCTTCGCCACACTCTATGACAATTTGAGCCAAATTAGGCTCCCGGCTCAATATCTCCGCACTCGCTTGGCGGAACTGCTAACTGTTTTCGCGGGGGTACTCGTGAGCCTAAAACCATTACAAAGATAGGGTTAAATATGATCAAACCCTAACCGTTTGCAAAACCCCATTCGGAGCCCTAGTGTAATAAACCGACTTTTTATCTTGAGGGAATTTGACATTTGATTTTAAATGGTATTGTGCGTAAATTAATTACGAGAGCACACGTCAAATTTCAGGCGAAAATGAGCTAAAACGGAAAAGTAATGCGACCCGGAAGTTCGACTTAAAGTGAATAGTAACTCCGGCGTTTCGTTGAACCGGGAAGTAGAAAAGGGTTCCGGAGCGTACAGAACTCCGAACATAGGCTTCCAATAGCTCGTTTCGAGCAGCTCGGATATTCTGGAACCGTTGGCACTGACGGAATTGAATTCTGATGCACGGTTGTCGAGAAAAAGGGTCCCAAACGATTTTACATATATAAAATATATATGTTAATAAGTTGGTTATTAAGGGAAAGATGGAGAGATGGGTTTGTCGCGAAACGGAGATCAAATCGAGCGAAACAAGATGCTAGGTTTGATGCCCCGATCGTCTTTGAGCAACGCGGCGGCGTAATCCGTTCGGAAATCGCACGGATCTCAGGAATTGTGACTTCTTCGCGAGAGGGTAAAAAGGGCAAATTCGTAAATTCGGCAAAAACCTCGATATTTTATGTATCGAATCGCACGAATTCGAACGTGGAGGGGTGTATCCGCATAATACACATCTTGACAGGGACTAGGAATAGGATTGAGGGATTTGAAGGGCTAAAATGCAATTGTACCATTACTATATGTATAGTTATTGAGGCCCTCATGAGAAATCCGAACTCTAGACCTAATCCCTGCGACCCATAGCCTCCCTACCGCTTCCCCTCAACCCCGCCGACCCCGTGCTTCCTTCCCCGACCTCCGGCGACCTCCCCGGCCGCCGGAAAAGCTTTCCGAACCCTCTCCTTCCATCCCCACGGCCATCACTTCTTGTTCCCTCAAGATCCGAGGGCTAGGGCATCTCCTGACCCAAGCATTGTGTCCCCCTGACCAAGAGAGGTCGGAGGCTCGCCTCCCCGGCCGGCGCCCATCCCGGAGCGCGCCACCACCGTTCTTTGCTCCCTGCGGCCGGCCCGGGCCACCGGACCCGATGCAGGGAGGTCTCGGCAGTGCGCCGCCGCCGCCTTCCATCGGCCGCGGTGCACTCCCCGCATCTCCGGGAACCGGCGCTCCCCGTCCGGCCATCCACCGCACGCCGCCGGCCGCGCGAGAGGGTCCCCGCGGCCGCCTCGGGCTGGTGCGGACCGAGGAGGAGCATCTCCTCCACCGCGCCTTCCCTCGGCCCAAGAAGGGGAGCCCGGCCTCCTCGTGGTCCCCGCACCCGACCGGTCGCCGCCCCGACGATCCGGCCGGCGCCGTGCCGCCGGCGCCGCCAAACCCGAGCGGAAGCTTGAAGGGTGGTGCGCCGATGCCGTGCCAGCTGCCGCCCTCCGCCGTCGGCCGACGACTTCTCCGGACCCCTAGGACCGACGCTTCCCTCCCCGGCGGCGCGCGCGCCTTGCCGCCGGCGGCCGGACCCTAGCTCCCCTTGCCGTGCTTTGTATTTTGGTTACGTGTGTGTGTAGGGTTTTTGGATCTCCCAATTGACGATCCGTTAGGGCTTTCTGATATCGGAGGGTGATCACGGTCAACGATTTTTCGTGCCGAGCGCGATGGTCATCTCCGCTCCGTTGAGGGTTTTGATGCCCCGGTTAGCGGGAAATTAATGTTTTACGCGCTGTGCGCGTTGTTTCTTATTTTTTCGTGTCGCTTGTACGCTTCCCACAGCGGCCGGCTTCGCTCCGAAAGGTGAGCACGGTCTCCGGCACGCCGAAATCTATCAACGGGTGCCTTGATAGGGTTATTGGATCCCTAGTTAATTGTATGTGGCCATAAAAGCTCCGAAATTGCATGAAATACTGCGATTTGGCGCGTCTTGATGGGCTTTTCTGCAATTTTGTTGTTTGGGGCCACTGTGGACAGCGTGTACATGATGTGGGTAACCTCTGGACTGATCGTCCAAGGTCCCAAGCTCTCGGAGAGACCGGGAATTTATTTTCGGTGCGTTTCTCGGCGAAATCCATCGACGGAACCCGGGTTTGGTTAGGAATTCGTCCGACGGTGCCTCGCGAGTCATTGTAGTGTCGCTGAGACTTGTTGACTGATCACTCGCGTCATTTCGAGAGTTTAGGAATGACGGGTGAGCGACGGTTGGTTCCGGTGTCGAAATAGACACTTTCGGGAACCCGTATTTGTACAATTATCCGACGATAATTGTATTGTAGTATTATCTTGTGTATGCTGCGAAAACATCCAAATAGGAGTGTTTTATGGCAGCGGGTGACTCGTGACACGAGTCGGTGCATTTCGGGACCGTTCGTGGGTCCCGGCGGAGTCCCGGTGCGGTTTACGGGACTTCTGGCGGGTTACGGTAATTGGTTTCGGAAAACCAATCTCCGTGGGATTAGTTTGTGGGATGTGGAGTTAGTGTTTATTAGTGGTGGGTTAGACACTAACCGAGTGGACCTTCCTTAGATCCGGTTGACACTCTTTTGCAGTCAGGAGACAGACGCGACAGTTGTACAGGTGGGTACTTCGTTCTGACGTCGGTACAGTGGTGCAAACTCGGTGACATTCCTTCCACCCCTTACTGTTTATATTGCTTATCAGTTATATATTGAACCTTGCACTGATGTTATTCCATTACTCTACTCAGTTGTTTCCATGCTTAGTATCATGTGTAGGAGTAGAGTAGTTCATCTATATCTGTGACCTAGTTGGTCGGTTCTTGTACTATATATTTGTGACCTGGGTGGTTGGTTTCTGTATCTCGTTTCCATGAGTCGATTCCTTGACTTCTGTCGTCGATGACCGTGCGGTCGGTGTACCCTGAGGGGTTGGATTGTCGGCTAGGGGCTGACGGTAGTTCTGGATTCTGTTGATACACACTGTTGACCTATTCGTTTATTCTTCGTGCATATATTCTAGTTGACCTGAGTTATCAGTTCTTGTGTTTTCTTGAGTAGTGTTTGCATACAGTTGAGAGGATGTTGAGTTGTTCCATCCTAGTTGACCTGAGTTGTCAATTCTTGTGTTTTCTTGAGCGATTTTTGCATACAGTTGAGAGGATGTTGAGTTGTTCCATCCTAGTTGACCTGAGTGGTCGGTTCTTGTACTTCCATACAGTCGATGACCTATACGGTCGGTGAGTCTGAGGGCGGGATTGTCGGTGGTTCTTTGACGGTTGACCTTTGAGCATATGAGCATCGATCGCCCGACTCGTTCGCATTTCACGAACACCAGCGGTTTGGCCACCACAAGAGGGTGTTCTTTTCCGGAAAAGTGGTCGGGTGTGCCAACCCGTGAACCCATAGGCTACCTTGGGTTATATGCAGGTATAGAGTGGCAGTGGGCATTGCCTGAGGTCTGCGGACCAACACGGCGGTTTTCAGATTGGGTATATTTGGACTTCTTGTCCGGTTGACGCATATAGCTATAGTAGTGGTTGTCGTTTGTATACATTCAGTATTTCTTTACAGTTGTTTTACTACTATAGCTCTGGTATTCTCGTATGTTTCCAGTTCTTCTTTACAGTAGCAATAGTTGTTCTTTTACATATTGTTCATACGTTTATCATAGCTATTGTACTACCTGTACCTTTACTTTTGTTGTTCTCCGTGACTAGTGAGTACCCCTCGCCCACGTCGGCTCGCGGTACCCACTGGGAGGGGAGACATGTTTACATGTTCTCACCCCCCGCCTTTGTTGACAGGTGACATAGTAGATCCGAGTGGGATAGCTGGTGAGGATCGCGTCTAGTTTGCGATAGAGCCTCCGACCCGGTTTCTAGTTTGCGATAGAGCCTCCGACCCGGTTTGTACTACTTTGTATTTCTCCTTTTTATTCCTGTTGTTATAGTTTAGTTAGTTATATGGTTCAGTTGGTTTACTTTATTTGAATTCGTATGGTTTTTGTTAAGGATTTTATAAGTTGGCAGATTTCGTGAACTTATTGGAGTCTTGAAGAGATCAAGAGTATCAAGACAAAGTTGGATGATCCAGGACTCGTCTAAGAAGATCGGCACCTCAGGTATATCTTAAAGATCATTTATGATGATTTACTATAAGAGTATAGTAGTTAGAAGACTTTAAAAAGCTTTAAAATGATAAATTTGCGAAAATCTGAATTTAAGTGGTCAATGTCCCGACATTCCTCATTGTCCGGATCCCGTAAGCATGTTTGCTGCGGGTTATCAATGTATGTCCAGACAATGGTCAATGTCCGGATCCCGTAGGCTTCACTTTGCATATCCTTTAATCATGTCCGGATATCCTGCCTATGTCCGGTCTCAGTAAGCTGAGTTTTCATGCTATGCAAAGTAAGACCGGACATCCTCAGGCATTGTCCGGACCTAGCTCATTGCGAAAATATTGACGGAAGGATGGACCGGACAATGAGCTAAGACTGGACAGAGGCAAGACCTGACATTCTTTCAAGACCGGACATTGGACACGAAATATTTCCAAAAAAGGCTGATTTGAATCCTAATCTATTTCAAAGTCTTCTAACTCTATATATAGACCATGGGAGGTCCAAGGAATACATGCTTCAGATCTAAGATCAATTCTAAACCCTAGAAACTCTCTTTTAAGCTTGATGACCTAATTCTAAGAGAGGGTTTCGTTTTTGTTGATCGTCGAGTTGATTCTGGATTTTCTCTTTGATTATTTGCATGATGAGTGACATGTTTTCCTTATTTTCTGAAATCACAATAATATGTTCTCATTGAGGGTTGCACTAATCGAGGGAGAGTAGTTTCAAAGTTAAAAGAAGTGAAAAGAGTTACATCCTGTTTTGGGAGTGTGAAAACTACCACCAATTCAAGATGTGGAAAGAGTTACATCCTTCCAAAGGAGTGTGAAAACTACCACCACATGTAGGAAAGAGCTGCCACCCCGGTCGTCCGGTAAGTGTGTGAAGCTACCACATGAATGTAAGTATACATCTCTAAAAGAAGATCATAATTTTGAATAGAAGTATTTGGTGGATTTTCTATTTGAATTGAATGAAATAAGGTGGCCATTAAAAGATGCTCGAAGAGTCACTCCTTGAATTCGATGTGTGCATAACTCAATTGGACTATATTCTTGTACTTATTTCAGTTTGTGGGATATACGTTAATCCTTATCTATGTGGATTTGAAATTTAAACTCAGTACAACTGTTGTTTAGATCTCGACAGATGTGCCTAAATTCACAATATATGAAGTTTAATTTTTGATTGATGAATGGTTCAACATTTATGACATCGTTGATTTGTATTGGATTAGATTTTGTTATTATATTTCATACAATTGATGTTAGAAACTGGTTATTAAGTAAAAAAAAAAAAAAAAAAAAACCATTGTTTTTGAAAATTTACTTGCTGAGACCGGTCTCGGTTGGTTGTCCGGACCGCACGCTCGCAGGGGGAGCAACCCTGTGTGACATCCGGACATTGCAAGCAATGTCCGGTCTCAGCTGGAGCGGACTGTCTATAAGCCAGCACGACCGAGCCTTTGTTCAAAACACCTTTTTTCACACTTTGGTTGCACTTTCTCTCTGTAGAAACCCTAGAGTGCTTCCTTTGGTCATTTTGCATCAACTTCCTTCAATCTTCTTCGAGTTTTAGGTATGATTTGCATGCTCTTCTCTTTTTGTGCTTATTTTCCTAAAAAACTAGGGTTTTGGTGTTTTATGGTGTTAGATCTCTTCTTTGCTGTTTTTGAACTGATTTGTTGCTTCAATCTTACTTAAACATGTTTACATTTCATTTCTATACACTTTATTTCATGTTTTATCGTCAGATCTGTGTGCATTTTGGATCAAACCTAGGTTTTCACTGTTCACTGGGGATTTTTTCGATTTTTCTTGGTTTTTGTTCATTTTTCATGCATATTGTCTACATTAAATTTGTTCCTTATGGCTCTAGGATGCTCTAGATTAATTTTACAATTTACGGCCAATTTTTCTTATATTATGATATATTATGATCAATGTGTCTATCTTTGCATGTATGAACAAAAACTTTTTGACATCATGTACTCCTCGCTACTAGTTCTTGTCTTTTTGATGGCAAGAGGAGGCCCTGGTGCTAAACGTAGACGCTCCTCTGCCCAACAACAGGAAGAACCTCCGGCCGAGGAAGTCGGAAGTGAATACAATCCTGCAGACGACTCAGATCGTGAGTCCCAGGAAGGGGATTGGGAAACTGTTTTGGCTGAGGCGCTTTCGACGCAAGGTGAGCACGTGAAAGGAAAAGGAAAGTCTACAGACAAAGGGAAAGAAAAGGCAACGGAAACTGAAAAAGGAAAGTCCAAGGAGAAATCCAAAGGAAAAGGGAAAGGCAAGGAGAAGGCCCAAGACGCAGAACACGTTGAGGTGCAACGAACTGAACGGAGGCGTAAGCGGACAGCAGGTATTACAATAGGGGAGCCTCAATCTACAGCTGCTTCACCTCCTCGAGTACCTCAGGCTCCTGTTGATCCTAAGCGCCTACGATTGTATTCTTCAAAGCAGTGCGTCGGAGAGCGATTTGTTGGGGTCGCAAACTTGATTAAGAGAGCTCCTGGATTTCAAGCTCTATTTGAGAATGGGAATCTACACAAAATTTGCGAATTTACTGAACGTACAGGATATGGACTTGAACTTATCAGGGAATTTTACATGAGAGCAGGCCATTTTGTCACGCTCCGCGACCGCTACCAATTTGGTCCGGTCCGGGCATGTCAAACAGACGCCGAACGGACATCACCTCCCCTGTCCGCCCAAGGCTCGACAACAAGTCATGTACAAGAATTTCCCAGGAAGAATTCAATATGCATACATGACAAGAAACGAAGCACCACCAGTGCAACAAGTAAGAGCAAAATACCAGTATACTATACAAGTAAATAAAGAGAGAAACATCTAGCTATTACATCCACTTTCGACATTCACAATAACATTTACATTTTTCTTTCTTTCTTTTAACTCTCAATGAATACACTTTTTCATCTCTCAATAAATATACATTTTTCATCTCTCAACTGAATATACAGTTGCTTATTCATAATACAATCATGGCTCACATGTACACGAGGGTACTCTAATGCATAAAGGAAGCTGCTAGCTACAAGGGCACTGTGCCCCAACCTCGGTCCTCTGCCGGTATGCTCTCGCTAGACCCTGTAATAGTGGTGGGGTGAGAACTAACTTCCTTAGTTCCCAGTAGGTTCGGCTGCCGACTCCACCGATCTCCCCACTAGGTCCATATGGCATAAGCATATATAGATAGATAGATAGATAGATAGATATGGAAAGCGGTAAATCAGGCTATATCATCTATTCTACTATGCCCAAACAACAAGTAAGCATGCTCAATATAGTACAAAGTAAACTACCATGCTACTATGCTCAAAAGAAACTATGTTCTTTACTTTATCAAATCTCTTGGCTAACCCGTTGGGCCCTTAGCTTCCTCCCGCGGGGTTCCATAACTCACCAACTCGAAATCCCAATTATCGGGCCCTAAGCTGCCTCCCGATGGGACCGTCTGTTAAGGATTTTGTGTTGGCAAGTTTCGTGAATTGAGTCGGAGTCTTGAAGGATCGGAGCGGATCGAAGAACGGTGAAGAATCAAAGACTTCGAAGAAAAAGGAAGTGGCTCACGATGAGAATCACGATGCCTAGGTAAGTTTTTAATTCATGTTATGGTGATTCATACTTAGTTATAGGCATTAGAATCATAAAATCATTGGATAACGGATTAGAAACTGTAACGGAACTTTGTAGTTTTCGAAAAATGAAAAATCAGCAAAAATACAAAGTTATACCGGTATGGAAAAAGATCTTTGTCTTAGGTATGGGAAAAGTTGCTATACCGGTATAACCATCGATCCCATTACCGGTTCCAAGGCTTCGAAAAATAATCTTCCGTCCTTGTGGAACCGGTAACCAGTTCAAGTTTGTACCGGTACAGATAGGTAAAAATCTGATTTTTTCTCTAATCCGAATCTAATTGATTCTAAAGTCTATAAATAGGTTCTTAGGGTTCTCTAACTTCGGGCACTTGATCATAATACATGTTTGAGAAACCCTAGAGGCTAGGAATTCCTTCAAAACCTATTTTCTACTAAATAGCCTCTTTTAGGTCAAATCGAGACATAGTAATTCTTATTCTATATGTCGATTTGATCTACGATTCGTTGGAGTTTTCTTCTTCGGTTTTCATCGATACTCCAACGAAGGATCACCATATTCATGATTCTATTCATGGTGGCGTCGTGGATTCGGCGTGATTGAAGACTTCGTGGATTCGGAGCGTGGCGTCGTGGATTCGGCGTATTGAAGACTTCGTGGATTCGAAGCAAGGCGTTTCGTGGATTCGGAACGTGGGCGTTCGTGGATTCGGACGTGATCGTGGACAACTCGGTGGAGTGCGCGGAGATCCATAAGAGAGTTAGAGAGGTTAAGTCCGTGGAGTCGGTAATCACCTTGTAATCTTTTCTCTTAGTGGATTGTTATTCGCGTGTTGGTCCCGTGGGTTTTTTACTCCGAGTTTGGAGTTTTCCCACGTAAATCTCGGTGTGTTTTTAATTTCCGCATTTACTTTTAACGCATCGATTATTTGTGATTTTTGGCCGGTACACCTATTCACCCCCCTCTAGGTGTCGGATACAATCTAGATAGATCCTTGGGGCTTCCCCGTAACCCACATTTGGTATCAGAGCGGGATCTAGATATATTGATATCTAATGGCCGAAGGCGGTAACATTAATCGACCTCCGCTTTTCGACGGCACGAATTATGCCTATTGGAAAGTTCGCATGAGAGCTTTTCTAATTGCAATCGAAGAGCGGGTGTGGAAAGCAATTGAGTTCGGATGGAAACCTCCAACCGAAAAGGTCGATTATGTTGAGAAGCCTAAACCACGAGACAAGTGGACGAAAGATGAAAACGAGGCATCTTCGTTTAACGGCAAGGGCATAAACGCTTTATTTAATGCCTTGTCTCAAACGGAGTTTACTCGCGTTTCGGCTTGTGAAACCACGAAAGAGATTTGGGATACTCTACAAGTTACGCATGAAGGAACAAGCTTAGTAAAGGTCCAAAAATTACAAATGCTTACAAGCAAATTTGATTCGATTTCTATGGACGATAACGAGACCTTTACCGAGTACTATACACGTCTACAAGACGTAGTAAATACATGCACTAACTTGGGAGAGAAAATCCCGGAGTCAAAAGTTGTTAGAAAAATTCTTCGAACTCTTCCGGAACGTTTTCGGGCAAAGGTTGCCGCGATCGAAACGGTTAAGCATCCGGACGAGATGAAAGTCGAAGAATTAGTAAGCGCTTTACAAACGTATGAGATGACTTTTCCTACTAATCAATCTTCTTCCAAGTCTTTTTCTAAAAGCACAGGGATGGCACTCAAATCAACAAAGGAAGAAGACGACGACACGGATTCCGACAAAAATATTACGCTTGCGGATTTTGAACAACAATTGGCGCTCCTCACGAAGAAGTTTCGCCGGAATTTCCGAAAGAAGAACGATGCTTCATCTTCGAAGCGAAAATCCTTTTCTAAACCTTCTTCTAATTCTAAATTGAAAGATAAAAAACTTGCAAAGTCTTCGAATGAAAAAGATGAATTCGAAGGGGAAATCCAATGCTTCAAGTGTAGAGGCTACGGCCATATCGCAACGGATTGTCCTTCGAAGAAGACGTATAAACCGAAGGCTTTGCAAGCTAAAACGAAAACTTGGGATGACTCTTCTTCAAACGGATCATCATCAAGTGATGAAGAAAAGGATCATATGGCTCTATTTTCTAATTCTTCTTTGACTAATGTTGCTTGTTTATCTTCAATTATATCTAATTCAAATCCTTCTCTTTCTTCGCATGGGTCTTCGAGCGAGAATGGCGAAAGCGAGGAGGAAGCAAACGACGAGGATATAGCGGAAGCATACAATCAACTTCTTGTTGAATCACGGAAGATGGCTAAATTCAATAAGAAGTTGGAAAGTCGATTGTTGGAGATTGAAGAGGATAACAACAATATGAGGATCATGAATGAAGCTCTTGAGGAGGAACGAGAATCGATTTTGAATAACAATTCGGTCCTCCAAAAGAAGCTAGAAGAATCGGAATTAACAATGAAATCTTATTGGGATAAGATTGGATTTTTGGAGCAACAATTTAAGGAAACCTACACATCCAATCAAGTGTTAACCAAGCAAGTTCATCAACTCAAATCGGATCTTCAACAATTTTCCTCGGGTTCGAAAAAGTTGGATAACATGCTCGGGTTAGGTCAAACGAACAAGTTGGGCCTCGGATACGAAAGGACATATGTTGAGAAGGATCAAAAGACGACATCGAAAGTCTCAACAAATTTAAAAGCAAAGGTATGTCACCGATGCGGAGTCAAGGGACATATCAAAAAGAGTTGCCCGAACAAGACAACGAAACCTCAATCGACACCTACTTCTATTCGGTATCTCCCACGGAATCAAATAGGAAATCAATTGGGACGAGTACCTCGTGCAAACCGGAAGTCTAAGCCTCAACGTAAATATCAACCGAAGAACCAAGCATCAAGACAATCATCGGTTGAACAAAGGTTGAAAGAAGTCAAGCCTCACGTCGACAAGTCAAAACAAGGAAAAATTCGACAAGTTTGGATTCGGAAAGGTGATATCTTTCCTTGTTATTCTTCTTAGCTTGTTTTTCGGTTATGTAATGCTTTGATAGGTGCATATTTCTTACTTTTATTCATTGCATTATATGCTTAGACGATTTTTGGTACTTATTGAATATTTTTTATGCTTGGTTTTCTTTTGTTTGAATATCGTCTTTGAGGAAAGGTAAAGGGGATTTTAAAAAAAAAAAAAAAAATTCTCGAGAGCGGAAATGATTGAAACTCTTTAAAGTAGAGAGATTAAAGGTTTTTTTTCAAAGAGAATTAACCGGTATTTAAAGTCAATTCAAATTGAATTAAATTCATATTAATTATTGATTTTACTTCACTTTTCATTATTTTGACGATAATTTATTATGTGATTTCTTTTTACATACCTTCATCAAAATTTTGAAATTAATTTTAATCACTTTGTACTTAATCCATCTTGGTAGTGAATGTTGAATATAATTGATGGATATTTTCTAATTGACTAAGATTCGTCAAAATTATTTTCAATTGTGAGATTGTCTAATTAAGGGGGAGTTTATTTTATTTAAAAAAAAAAGAAACTCCTTAGATTAAAAGATGTGGAAAGAGTTACATCCGAAAGGAGTGTGAAAACTACCACCACATGTAGGAAAGAGCTACCACCCCGGTCGTCCGGTACGTGTGTGAAGCTACCACGTAAGAAATTATGAGAAAAATCGAAAAAGGTTGAAAAAAATTGAATATGTTAGAAATTTTCGGCGATATAAGGTGATAGTTTGAAAAAGATGCTCAAAGAGCCACCCCCGGTCTATATTAGTTAAATCTCTATTTTGAACGGGTTGCGACAAATTGGTGTCAATTTGGACAAATTTCTAGAAAATTATTATTTATCAATTCGCATCTTGATGATTTAAATAATTTTGATTGTTCTTAATATCAAATTTTGATGATATGATGTCTTTTGAAATCGAGAGAATATTTTCTTGTCATCATAATAATTGTTGTCGTCAAATCGTAATTTTTGTGAAATTAATTTGTTTTTGGAGAATTTTTAAATGAAAAAGGCTATTTTTCGAATTCTTGTTGATCTGTCTGCAGATTCATCCCATCTAAGGTACAAATTACTGTAGCCCGCGATATAACACCGGTAACGATTCCTTTTTCCACTCTCTACACTCATTCAAAACGCGCTCTCTCTCTCTCTCTAAAAACCCAGAGCCTCTTCTCTTTCAGATCTGCACGTTTTCCCCTCAAACAACAGGTATTTTAGCTTGGATCTAAGATCAAACTCGATTTTTGCATATTTTTTTGAATATTCCGGGACAAGTGTTCGATCTTTGTTATTACTCGTTTTTGATGCAATTTTTTGCAGTAATTCACTATCTGAACTTATTATCTTGCATTCAGAACACTTAGAACTAGTTTAAATTCGATATTTTTCGCAGATCTATGTTCTAGGTTTCTATTTTAATGGAATTTCGGAACAATTGTTTGATCTCTGTTTACGCTCCTTTTTGATGCGATTTTTTGCTGAAAATCGGCTATTGGACACAAGATCTTGCATCTAAAACACCTAGATCACATTAAAATCCGTTATTTTTTACAGATTTACGTTCTAGGGTTCAATATTGGTCGAGTTTCGGGATTTTTGAAAGTGTGCCAAATTTGATGAAATTTTCTGCATGATTCGAGTTCGTTATTGCTTTATTATTTATTCTTGAATTATTTGTGAATTTTTCACAATTTTTAGAGAATTTTTTCAAAAATGTGTTCATGTGAGGTTTTTCATGTGCAGGAAAATGGCTTTTTCTTTGGTTCTTGTACTTCCGGTGCTCATGGGTGCTTTGGAGGTCGTCGAGGACGTAGTAGAGGAAGTAGAGAGACTTCCAAACGGACTCGCCAAGAGGAGTCCGAAGGATCGATCCCGACTATCGGGTCGAGGGAGGCGAGGAGGTTGAAGAAGAAGAAGAAGATCTTTGAGGAGCTGTTTCCCGTCCCGACAAGGAAAAGGCATTCTTGGTGAGTCATCGCGAGGAGGTGGTGCTTCCAGGGAGCGGCGAGCCAAGAGGATAGCGGAGGTTCCTCCTGAGAGGGCTCGTGCTTACTCGGTGCGATCATGCCTAGCGGGGCGGCAGGTAGTCTTCAAGGACACGACGAGCGAGTTCCCGAGTTTAGGCGGCCCGATGCGAGAGAGCACCTATTGAGCACGTTGGACGGGTAGCGGCTCGCACACCTTTGCGTGGAACTCATTCAGGAGTTCTACCTGCGTGGTGTAGTTCTCGCAGAGGATGAAGACACAGGGACTTATGTATTTGAGACGTCAGTGCGTGGACAGAGACTGACGGTCACTCCTCACGAGATTGGAGAGATTCTAGGGATGTATGTTGACACGAATGGACTACATTATACTGCTGGGACATTCCAGTCCTCGACACATTGGGAGACTGTGGTTGAAGCAGTCTGCAAGCCGGGCGTTCGCACGGATCGGGCAGTTGTGGAATCAAAGGATTTGCGCCCTGAGTACCACTTGCTTTCTTTGATTCTGTGCTACAACGTCCAGCCAACTATTGGGACCAAGAGGCTTCGCTGGGATCGTTTGCTATTATTGTTTCTTCTTGGTCACCCTGAGCAGTGCCGTGGATTAAACATTAACATACCATTCCTTATCTGGCAGCGAATGGTTCATGTTATCCAGTCGTCAGTACGGCGGGAGCTACTACCGTTTCCTTTGCTTATCAGTCAGATTTTACGGGGACACGGCGTAGACACAAGGTGCGATAAGTATGACTACGGACTTGGGCCGATTGATGCGGTGACTTGGGCAAAGTCGAGCACCTTGAAGACTTTTCGGCGGACCAAGGAGCTCCCCACCTGCAGCATCGAGTAGTGCTGTACCTTCTCCACCTCCACCGTCACGACGAGCAGAGCGTGCACCGCCTGCAGGGTCCTCTAGATCAGGAGGCACAGTCACTTTGGACACACTTCATCGTGACATGGGTGAACTCACGAAGGAAGTAAGTTTTCTCAAGAAAGGTTTCAAGAGTCTGGAGAAAGGACTGAAGAGAATCTTGGAGAAGATGGGTTGCACACATGATGATATCTTTCCATCGACCTCATCCTATCAGCGCTCTGTATCTCGCCGTTCTGCTCAGTGTCGGCCGGAGGCTGCGGGTTACGGATCTCTGCTAGAGCAGATGATGACGATGACGAGGCGACTGAGTGACTTCTGCCTCGACTTCTCTATTACTGCTGATTTACTGCTTATCTTAGGATCATGTTTAGTCTCCTTTCTGTTTTTTTTTAATGTTTATCTTTTCTTATGCATCTCGATTTGTAACTATGGTTTAACTACTCTCTGTTTAGTTTTGTGTTTCTTTCTATCTCTGTTTCTTTTTGGCAATTTTTGACAAAAAGGGGGAGAATGGACTACAGGTACAGGGGGAGTTGATAGTGCATACACGTAGGGAGATGCATATACAAAGGGAGACATGATTACGAGGAGGGAGGAGAAAGTATTTTTGTGCGAAGAATTTGAAAAGTTGATGGAACAAGAACAAAGAGAAGTGGAGAGGCGAAGATGAGAACAAAGACATTAATTGGTGATTGACTACTGTTCTGATCTTCTATTTTATTTTATAATTGTTTTGCAGGAAATCAAGACTTCAAGACTCCTAGTTGCGTCTAAGTCATAGAGTTTGTTTTAGGAGTTTTTGATGTACTTTTGGATTTCTTATTGTATTTGGACTACACGCGAGAAGTTTAATGTTTTGGTGATGACATTGAACTTCGTTTCTCTTTATGATGTAATTTTAGTGAGCTTTTGTGTTTTGTCACGAAATTGCCAAAGGGGAGATTGTTAAGGATTTTGTGTTGGCAAGTTTCGTGAATTGAGTCGGAGTCTTGAAGGATCGGAGCGGATCGAAGAACGGTGAAGAATCAAAGACTTCGAAGAAAAAGGAAGTGGCTCACGATGAGAATCACGATGCCTAGGTAAGTTTTTAATTCATGTTATGGTGATTCATACTTAGTTATAGGCATTAGAATCATAAAATCATTGAATAACGGATTAGAAACTGTAACGGAACTTTGTAGTTTTCGAAAAATGAAAAATCAGCAAAAATACAAAGTTATACCGGTATGGAAAAAGATGCTGTACCGGTATGGAAAAAGTTGCTATACCGGTATAACCATCGATCCCATTACCGGTTCCAAGGCTTCGAAAATAATCTTCCGTCCTTGTGGAGCCGTAACGATTCAAGTTTGTGCCGTGAGATAGGTAAAAATCTGATTTTTTCTCTAATCCGAATCTAATTGATTCTAAAGTCTATAAATAGGTTCTTAGGGTTCTCTAACTTCGGGCACTTGATCATAATACATGTTTGAGAAACCCTAGAGGCTAGGAATTCCTTCAAAACCTATTTTCTACTAAATAGCCTCTTTTAGGTCAAATCGAGACATAGTAATTCTTATTCTATATGTCGATTTGATCTACGATTCGTTTGGAGTTTTCTTCTTCGGTTTTCATCGATACTCCAACGAAGGATCACCATATTCATGATTCTATTCATGGTGGCGTCGTGGATTCGGCGTGATTGAAGACTTCGTGGATTCGGAGCGTGGCGTCGTGGATTCGGCGTATTGAAGACTTCGTGGATTCGAAGCAAGGCGTTTCGTGGATTCGGAACGTGGGCGTTCGTGGATTCGGACGTGATCGTGGACAACTCGGTGGAGTGCGCGGAGATCCATAAGAGAGTTAGAGAGGTTAAGTCCGTGGAGTCGGTAATCACCTTGTAATCTTTTCTCTTAGTGGATTGTTATTCGCGTGTTGGTCCCGTGGGTTTTTTACTCCGAGTTTGGAGTTTTCCCACGTAAATCTCGGTGTGTTTTTAATTTCCGCATTTACTTTTAACGCATCGATTATTTGTGATTTTTGGCCGGTACACCTATTCACCCCCCTCTAGGTGTCGGATACAATCTAGATAGATCCTTGGGGCTTCCCCGTAACTCACACCGTCTGCTGGACAGATACTTTAGTCCATGGGCAAATACTTTAGCCCATCATGTGACAACTCCGGAGTGCACTGCTTGGGTGGAGCGACCACCACCAAGCCAAAAGCAGACTATGTGAGTATGATCCAATCCTCACTCAGGAGGATACCCTGTCAACTAGGGGTGCAATCTCTCAAAGCTATCATCTCTAGCTCAATATGCACAGTGTACATCTACACACTAGTTCGACCGGTTCTTATCAATGTTCTTGTTTACTAGATGCCACTCGATCTAGGTTATCATTCATCTAGATGCCACTCGATCTAGGTTGTCATTCTTCTAGATGTCACTCAATCTAGGTTATCATCTTTCTAGATGCCACTCGATCTAGGTTGTCATTCTTCTAGATGTCACTCAATCTAGGTTGTCATTCTTCTAGATGTCACTCAATCTAGGTTATCATCTTCCTAGATGCCACTCGATCTTGGTTGTCATTCTTCTAGATGTCACTCAATCTAGGTTGTCATTCTTCTAGATGTCACTCAATCTAGGTTACCATTTTCCTAGATGTCACTCAATCTAGGTTATCGTTTTCTTAGATGTCACTCAATCTAGGTTATCATTTTCCTAGATGCCACTCGATCTATATTGTCATTGTTCTTTGTTTTGCTACTCATGCAAGTTCTTTACTGTAGAGTTTCAATATTACCATTCGCCTTTATTCCTGTATTCTATCCTAGTGTCGAGCTCAACTCGCTACACTAGCTAGAATACATGCCAATAAAGGAATGTCTCTACCCCGTCACGTTCTCGACAATATAATATAGATCGCTAATATATACATATACACATACAGACATAGGGAGCAGCCCAGCTGCTTCGGGATGGACACCCCCCACCTTTTATAGCGTTTCGATTGCTCGTCGTCACTTGCAATCGGCCTCCTGCGGCACCCGTATCCGGTACGGCCCAATCTCGCAACTACGCCTCAACCGTGCTCCGCTTCGCAGCCCCGAAAATTATAGGTCTTCGGTTTGCTGCCACGAGCCCCCGATTCCATTTTCACGAGTTTTGGAAGCTTTCGCTGCAAGCTGCGACCAACTTTACGTTAAAGGCTTAAGTCCTCAATATCTTCTATTTTCGCTCCGATTTCAGCACAGGTCATTTTTGACCTATACTTTACTTCTCTAAGTCCAATAAAAAGTAGTGTCTCACACTATTTTTATTTATATTTAATTTTAAACTGAGAATCCGGTATACTGCATCTCACCGCAACTTCTTAATTTTCGGAAGTTCGGTATCTTACATTCTCCCCTCCTTAACAGGAGTTTCGTCCCCGAAACTAACTCACTTCAACCCAATTTCTACTCTAACTCGATTTATCGAGCAATCGGGGATTCCAATGCACTTTTCCATCTCGGAGTGGCCTTTCACTCATTGGAATTGTCCAATGGCCCACTACGAAGGATGTGAGACCAGATTCACTCACACCAGTCAAGCAAAACACTGAAAGTGCATTACCATTCCCGCGAGTCTCGGTGGTAGGGCAAGTCGATACTCGACGACTCTACATGCCCAACACCACTCGCAAACAGGCACTCCAAGGCCAAATCGCTTCCTTTGAGACCGAAACTACCCGCCATCCTCGTGGTGTGGATCTAACAAGAATGCGTCAGCTAGTCAAACGACCCACCACCGCTACACAATGCACACGGGTAGATCTTCTCAATTACCCGCGCGTCCACAAAGTGGCGCTTTACCACTCTGGCTATCCAAGAGTCCGATACAACTCTTCCTTGCGTTCACCCTCCATTCAAGGAATACACTCCGATTCGATCACCGGCATTGCCTAGAAGCAATATCACAGGTGCATCGACCCATCGCGAGTGCTACTTGAGATGGCAGCTCGGACTGATGGCGTGGATTATTTGAACGCTGGTTTTGATTCGGTTGGTGATTGGAGAAGAGTCTTGAATGCACTTTGTGTCCCAGGTGCTGAGAACAATAGGAATGCTATTCTGTCAAAGGATTTAAGGTTAGAATATCGATTCTTGAACTTTGTAGTTTGCTACAACATCATGCCACTAGCAAATACAAAGGTAATTCGCTGGGATCGAGTTCTATATATGTATTTGTTGGGACATCCAGCTTTAGTTCAAGAGCGGAACATCAACTTGAATGTTCCTTTTCTCATCTGGAAGAGAATGGCACGAGAGATCAAGACAGCTAGCCAGAAGGATCGCCTACCGTTTCCTTTACTGATTATGAGGATTCTTTGGCTACATGAGGTCAATATGACATGTTCATCTTATGAGTATTCTCTCGGTCCGATTAGCGACACCACTATGGTTAAATCTCATGTTCAGCTCCACGGTCACTCTCCACCACGTGCTGAGGCTCCTGCTCCGCCTTCCCCACATGCTGCGGGTTCTGATACTGAAGCCTCTATATCTTCTGTATATCGTGAGCAACAGCGCTTATCTGGAGAGCTCGCAGAAATCAGGACAGATGTTGCTAAGCTTAACAAGAAGTATGGTCGTATCTCTCGCTTCTTGAGGCTTCTTTGTGAGAAGCTGGGTTGTGGAAGCTCCGAGATGCCACCTCCTGGTAGCGACTCCGAGTGACTTGTAGTGGGTCCTCCCTTTTGTCGTTTTGGCGTTTTGTGACAAAAAGGGGGAGATGCTTTGGTGGTGATGTATGATGTGGATGTGGTTTGGTGGTGATGATGATGTTTTTTGAAAACTTTGATGATGCTGCTTTGCTTAGGTAGATTAGTTAGTTAGTTTGACTAGCTTGACTTAGTTTGCATAGTTTACTTGACGTTTGCTCATGCTTTGAACTCTTGTACTTATGACTTTTTGCTTTTCATGTTGAATGAAAATCTTGGTGCTTGAATGTGTGTGTTGAGATTTCTTTTGCAGGAACGTTCAAGACTTCAAGACTCCACTGTCTAAGTCATAGAGTTTGTATAGGATGAATTTGAGTTTAAACTTGTAATTCTGTTTCTTATTGGATCGATCATGCTGAGAGTTATCGTTTGGTGATTGCGATAATTCTTGTCTTTTATGTTTTTGAGGTATGTACGGGCTTGTAATGTGTTTTGTCACGAAATCGCCAAAGGGGGAGATTGTTAAGGATTTTATAAGTTGGCAGATTTCGTGAACTTATTGGAGTCTTGAAGAGATCAAGAGTTTCAAGACAAAGTTGGATGATCCAGGACTCGTCTAAGAA
Source organism: Aechmea fasciata (assembly GCA_025177825.1). NCBI lineage: Eukaryota > Viridiplantae > Streptophyta > Magnoliopsida > Poales > Bromeliaceae > Aechmea > Aechmea fasciata. The sequence goes on along the minus strand of CM045937.1, from coordinate 911,787 downwards.
GCTCGGCACCTCAGTTATATCTTAAAGATCATTTATGATGATTTACTATAAGAGTATAGTAGTTAGAAGACTTTAAAAAGCTTTAAAATGATAAATTTGCGAAAATCTGAATTTAAGTAGTCAATGTCCGGATCCCGTAAGCATGTTTGCTGCGGGTTATCAATGTATGTCCGGACAATGGTCAATGTCCCGATCCCGTAGGCTTCACTTTGCATATCCTTTAATCATGTCCGGACATCCTGCCTATGTCAGGTCTCAGTAAGCTGAGTTTTCATGCTACGCAAAGTAAGACCGGACATCCTCAGGCATTGTCCGGACCTAGCTCATTGCGAAAATATTGACGGAAGGATGGACCGGACAATGAGCTAAGACCGGACAGAGGCAAGACCGGACATTCTTTCAAGACCGGACATTGGACACGAAATATTTTCAAAAAAGGCTGATTTGAATCCTAATCTATTTCAAAGTCTTCTAACTCTATATATAGACCATGGGAGGTCCAAGGAATACATGCTTCAAATCTAAGATCAATTCTAAACCCTAGAAACTCTCTTTTAAGCTTGATGACCTAATTCTAAGAGAGGGTTTCGTTTTTGTTGATCGTCGAGTTGATTCTAGGTTTTCTCTTTGATTATTTCCTTGAGAATCAACTTGATGATTAACTAGAAGGGATTTCCCATTGTCTATGGTACTACAAAGTTGAAATCACCATAAATCATCATTGTTCTTCTCCGGATGGAGAGCTTGCGCGGGGATCGCGTGTGGAGGCCGAGGATTCGGTGGACGCTTTGAGGATTCAAGGTGTTGGCGCGGCAAGGAGTTGCGGCGTGATCGTTTGGAGGATTTCAAGCGATCGAGGACTAGCGAAGGAGATCCACGTTGGAGATTCGGTAAAGTTGGGTAGGGTAATCGGTATATCACCTTGTACTCACTTTGTTTCTTAGTGGATTTTTCGTGTGATCGGTCCCGTGGGTTTTTCTCTCCGATTTGGAGTTTTCCCACGTAAAAATCTTGGTGTGTTGATTTTATTTTCCGCATTATCATTAAAATCACATTAAGATTTTAAACTTGCCATTGTGCACCTATTCACCCCCCTCTAGCTATTAATTACCTTTTAGATCCTAGGATTCCATAACTATCAGTTTTGAATGAAATAAAGAGGTTTTGGCTTTTGTAAAATGAAAATAGTTTTCTACCCCTCGTGGTAGCGTACTTGTAACATACTGGACTTGCGCAAATTGCGGAGTTCGAGTAGTTGACTTGAGTTTGGAGCTTTTCCAGATTTTTCTGGAGGGTCGTTGACTGTGTTCCGACCTATGGCACGAGCACCGAGGTTAGTGGATGAATTCCAAGCACTAAAGTCCAAAAATTTGGATTTTAGGTTGCTCTCGGGTTTGACTACGGAGGGCCGGTGCAGTACGGCCTTGGTTGCTATCTGGTACGGCCATTGTTGCTATACCGGTGCGAGGTGGATTAAATCGGTATGGGATGGTGGAAGCGACCAACCGAGCCTCGGGTTTGGGTGTTTCGCGAGTCTATCTGGGTATGGGATGGCTTGTCTTGTACGGCTGGATTTCGACGGTTTAAAGCTGCAGGGGTGTTTTAGCATTTTGTTGCTTCTAATATAGCACCCCTTGCCCCTAGGGCTTCTCCTTGTGCTGAGAACAAGAGAGAAGGAGGTAAGGAGCTTCTCTCTCTACTCCCTTGTGTTTTCTAGGGTTTAGGTTGGATTTTTAGAGGATTAAAACCCTCTCTTTTGCTCTTTTTGCTTGATAGAGCCTCTACCACCATTGTTGGAGCTTGGAGCTTGCCTTTTGGAGCTTTGTGGTGGATCAAGCTTCAAGCCTAGGGCTTTTTGAGCTTGGTGTTGAGCTTCTTAGAGGTATGTGAATGATCTCTTTCCTCTAGTTTTGAATTTTGTGGGTTTTTGTGAGATGAAACCCTAGAATGGGATTCTAGGGTTAGGATTTGGGGATTTTCGATTTAGGGCCTTTGGGACCTAATTGATGGGTTTAGAACTTTGATTTAGGTTGGATTAGAAGGACTCTAACTCCCATTTGGAGATCAAGAGCACTTCCTTCGCATTCGGTGAGTTTTCTCCAACCTTTTGTTGAAATCCTTAAAGTGTGAACTCAAGGTTTATCTTCTTAGCTTGTAACTCCTAGAGTGTGCTTTTTAGGACTCTAGGAGTGATTATCGAAGCTTCGTTAGCGGTTCGGAGCAACGCTTTTCGCACTTGGTGGGTTTGGCTTCATGAGCATAGGAGCAAATGGCTCCTAAGTGCTTATTCGGTTTGATTTAATTATTGAATGCATATTCATGCTAAATAGATTTATTATGAATTTTGAACCACTTAAAATGCATGCCTCATGTATGATAAAATTTTCACTCTATATAGTAGAGCTTTCGGGGTTAAACAGCATGCATGTGAGGGTGGGATTTGTGGGCACCTGGAAGTGTGCCATTCATGTTTATGTAGCTTAATTAATGTAATTGAGAACATTAAACTTGTGTTGGAACTTAGAAAAGCTTAAGTGTCATCAAGCGGCACTTAACTTAGAAAACTATGAAACTGCAACATAGAGACTTGACATAGGCCACTGGACATCTATTATTTCCATGTTAGAGACATGATGACATAGAGATAGGACTTTGGACACTTGTACATTCCATGTTAGAGACATGACGATTTGGGACTTGTGACGAGTTTTGTGACTATATGCCATTGTGCTCATTCGCACATGCTTGTGAGGGTAGCTCCCTACAAGCCGGCACTCCGGAGTTGGCCAACGCGTTTCTTGTATTCGCCGTGCGGGATTGGGCGCCGAAGTGGATTGCCGTGGGACAGTCTCATTCCTAGGGTGGGAATGTTGACTACTACGGGGCCATTAGGCTCGGCATTTGGGCTAGGCAGCCTTCGGGTGGGCATCGGCCATATCGCCTTCGGGTTGATCTTATTGTACTTAAACTTAATGTAGTTTAAAGAAAACTGTGGACTTTGACTAGAATAGTAAACTTTAACACTTTACTATCACTTGTGGACATTATAGATTTTGATTAGAATAGTAAACTTAGTCTTTTACTATCAAGTTGGGAACTTCATGTTAATTATAACGCTTTCTATTCATGCTAAGTAGAGATATTGTGTTTAGTAGTTTACATGTTATTTACATGTCGCTTATTATCGCTTATTATCGTTTATACTTACTTGCTTAGTTTTGGGCCTAGTGGAGCATGCAACTGAAGTCAGTAATTGCCCACTGGGAACTATTAATTAATAGTTCTCACGCCCTCTTTTTCTAATGTGTTTCAGAGCCTTCGGCACCGGCGGAGGCAAGGGATCGTGGAAAGGGAATCGCTAGCTAGTTATCGCAGCTTTCCACCTTGTAGGGGTTTTCTCTCTTTTTGTACTTTGGTGAGATTGAGAGAGTTTTGTATCCCTATGTAGAGACTACCATGTACTTGGTTATAGTGGTGTTGGATTTCTTTTCGTTGTACTCTCTTTTATAGTTCTTAGTGGATTTTGGTTCTTTCTTTTATCTACTTGTTTATGCTTCCTTGTATAGAAATCTAGTTGTTATACTGCTCTGATACTTCTAGATTCTTTTTATTTTGTTGGTTATTTATCGTCTTTGTTAGACGCCTAGTATGTTGTAGACATACGGCGGGTCTGGGCACGCGCCGGGCGGGCTTCCGCTGGGTCCCGGGGCGTGACAGATTAAATTGGTATCAGAGACTAGGGTTGAGTCTTCTTGTGGACCTAGCAAACCTTAGGCAGGTTGGACTATAGGATATAGGCTCGTGAGAGGCGAGGTCTATTTAACTTGTGAGCGAAAGTATTAAGATTGGGTATCTTGAATAACTCTAGTAAGTAGAGTTGTATCGAAGTGTATAACTTCTAACTTCGCGGAGGGTTACGTTGGCGGCCGACAACGTAACATCGGGAGTTAGTAGTAAATGACACTTCATCACTTTCGCATGATTTGGGTATTTATAGCATGAGCGGGGATGCGATTGCGTGAGCTTACTAACTTGCGCTTTTATGATGTTGTAGTGGCGATGCCGATAACTCGCTCGAAATCTGTTGGAGCGGACAATGCGGCAACTTTTGAGGAGGTTGAGGCCTCCGCTACCTCCGGATCCGGCGAGGTCCGTAAGTTGAGGGCCAGTTGACGGCCCTCACAGCATTGGTGACGCAGCAGGCGACCGCGGCCCAGCGACAGGAAGCGCGCATGAAGCGCATGGAGGATCTTCTCTTTGCGGCGAGCGGCGAGGTGCGAGGAGGCTCGGACCCCTTCACCGCCGGCCTGGCCGAGGTTGACTTACCGCGGCGCGATCCCCCGCGGCCGGCTCACAGACTACACCGGCGGTTGAACGCCGGGAGGAGGACCGAGACACCCCGCCAGTTCGAGCATCACCGGTGGCAGCGGCATTTCCAGTTATGGCTCAGGGAGCCGAGAGGGATCGACTCATGGGTCGCCTCAAGGAGTTTAGGAAGTGCAGTCCGAGGATCTTTGACGGTGAGAACGTCGACCACTGGATTGTGGAAAAGTGGTTGATGCACATGGAGAAGCGATTCGCGACACATTTGTGGAGGAGGGGATAGGGTGTGGCTCGCCACCCACCACCTCGATGGCGAGGCCTACCGTGGTGGATGGACATTCGGGAGAACCCCGGACACGGATTTGGCATCTATCACCTGGATGAAGTTCAAGGAACTTCTATTGTCACATTACTTCCCCACAAACGGTGTCAAGGCGGATGGAGCGAGCTGCGCGCGACCTTACTCGGGGGATCGATACGTAGCCGAGTACGAGAGGGAGTTTTCTCGGCCATTGCGTGCCCTTCGTCGTGCGGGACGACGAGGATAAGGCCCGCATCTTCGAGCGTGGATCGAGACCGTCGATCTTTCGGTTCGCTCATCGGAGCTTCAGACTTCCCGACAGGTGGTGAACCGCGTGATCACTGTGGAGAGCGGCCCGGCCATGGTGCAGGAGAGACGCGAGGGTTTGGACAAGGGAAAGGGCAAGAGGCCCGCGGCCGAGGGTGCGAGCCAGACGCACTCTAGGAGGCCCCCGAAGCATCCGAGGCACCAGCAGCGCAGTCGAGGCGCACCGACTCAGCGAGGAGGACCTGACCGACGCCGGCCTCCCGGTGTGTGATCTCGCGGTGGTCCTCACCACCCGCCGCAGACACAGGGCAGTGTGCTCCAGGGCTGGAGGGCCACATCCGTACCGAGTGCCCGAGAGGTTCTTCACCGGCACCATCTTCTGCATCGGCACCGGCTCTACCAGCCGCCAGCCAGGGGACCCCGTCGACACAGTACCAGACTGGGCGGCCGACCGTCCAGCGCCAGAGCGAGGGGTCACGTCAGGCGCCGAGTGGGCGCATGTACGCCGCGCAGACTGAGGCGGCAGCGACAGCTGAGGATGTGGTGGCAGGTATCATTTTACTTGATGGCATTAGAGTACGTGCATTATTTGATACCGGTGCATCACATTCATTTATAGATCTACTGCTTGCCGAGTTGCATGACATCCGCTTGTTCCTTTACTACACCCCGGACGTATTGTTGTACCCGACCACATTGTGGACGTGCGAGAGTATTACCCCGCTTGCCCTATTCGGCAGTGAGATTGGACCATGCCCGCGGATTTGCGAGTAGTGCGCAAGTTGGGGGATTTTGACGTGGTTTTGGGTATGGATTGGTTGACTAGATACTACGCCACTATCGATTGTGTTAATCGAACGGTTACTTTTAGAGAACCGGGTCTGAGTGAGGTGGTGTTTAGAGGATGTCAGAGTTCGCTTTTTGCGATGTCGATCAGCTCGTCTCGAGCTAGGCAACTGATCAACCGTGGATGCGTAGCCTATTTGGCTAGTATCGCATTGAGGGGTGAGGATGATACCCCTAGGATCGAGGATATCCCGGTGGTACGGGAGTTTCCAGCGGAGCTACCAGGCATGCCACCTGATAGGGAGATCGAGTTTGTGGTAGATCTCGCTCCCGGGACTACCCCAGTCTCGAAGGCACCCTATAGGATGGCACCGGCAAAGTTAAAGGAGCTGAGGGCACAGTTACAGGATATGTTGGACAAGGGCTTCATTCGACCGAGTGTGTCACCTTGGGGAGCACCGGTTCTTTTTGTGAAGAAGAAGAACGGATCACTTCGTCTTTGCGTGGACTATCGTGAACGTAATAAAGTCACGATCAAGAATAAATATCCGTTGCCGAGGATTGATGATCTTTTTGATCAACTTCAAGGATCGAATGTGTATTCCAAGATAGACTTGAAGTCGGGATACCATCAGTTGAAGATTGCGCCTGGGGCTGTGGCGAAGACGGCTTTTAGATCACGGTATGGACATTACGAGTTCACTGTTATGCCGTTTGGGCTTACTAATGCCCCGACGGCTTTTATGGAGCTAATGAACCGTGTCTTCAAGCCTTATCTAGACAAAGTTCGTCGTGGTCTTCATCGACGACATCTTGGTTTATTCCCGAAGTGATGTGGAGCACGAGGAACACTTGAGATTGGTACTACAAGTGCTTCGGGAAAAGTAGTTATTTGCACAGCCGAAGAAGTGCGAATTTTGGCTTCGAGAAGTGGCTTTTCTGGGACATGTGATTTCAGGATCAGGCATAGCAGTGGATCCTAGGAAGATAGAAGCCATTCAGGATTGGCCAAGACCGACGAGCGTCACCGAGATCAGGAGCTTCCTTGGTTTGGCCGGCTACTACCGCCGATTCGTGGAGGGCTTTGCGACGTTAGCTACCCCCTCACGAGGCTCACGCACAAAGGAGCTAAATTCATTTGGAATGATGCGTGTGAAAAGAGCTTTCAAGAGTTGAAGCTGAGATTGACGACCGCTCCAATCCTCACATTACCTATTGCTGGAGCAGGGTATGTGGTTTATAGTGATGCATCTCTTAACGGATTGGGCTGTGTCTTGATGCAGGGTGACAAGGTGATCGCGTATGCATCTCGCCAATTAAAGGAATATGAGAAGAACTATCCTACACACGACTTGGAGTTGGCGGCCGTAGTCTTTGCATTGAAGCTATGGCGCCACTATTTGTATGGCGAACGGTGCGAGGTCTATACGGATCACAAGAGCTTAAAGTACCTTTTCACTCAGAAGGAGTTGAACTTGAGACAGCAGATGGTTGGAGCTACTCAAGGATTATGATTTGACTATTCTCTACCACCCGGCAAGGCTAACGTGGTGGCGGATGCGCTAAGTCGGAAATCTACCGAGAACTTAGCGATGCATGTTGTTACTCAACCGCAGTTGATCGAGCAGATGAAGCGGTTGGAGTTGGAGGTAGTGACTCCCGATACGCCTATGCGGCTGATGACTATGGTGGTGCAACCTACTCTTATGGATAGATTAAAGAGAAGCAAGCTCTTGACTTAGAGTTGCAAAAGATTCGAGACAAAATGGTTGATGGTTGCACCGGTGACTTCCTAGTGGATGATCAGGGAGTGATGCGCTACTGTGGACGGATTTGTGTGCCGGCAGATATGGGACTTAGAGAGGACATCCTTCAGGAGGCACACAGAGCACCTTATGCTATTCACCCAGGAGGCACCAAAATGTACAAGGACTTGAGGTTACTTTATTGGTGGCCTGGGATGAAAAAGGATGTTGGCGAGTTTGTTGCTAGATGTCTAACTTGCCAACAAGTGAAAGCTGAGCATCGAGTTCCAGCGGGAAAACTTCAGAGTTTGCCTATTCCCGTGTGGAAGTGGGAGAAGATCACCATGGACTTCGTGAATGGATTGCCTCGCTCTCAAGCTGGGCATGATGCTATTTGGGTGATAGTGGATAGGTTGACGAAGTCGCGCACTTTATACCTATCCATACTACTTGGCCGGAGAGAAGCTCGCACAAGTGTACCTTGATGAGATTGTGCGACTTCATGGAGTACCTACATCGATCGTATCTGACAGGGACACTCGCTTTGTGTCACACTTCTGGAGGAGTCTACAGGACGCCTTGGGTACTAGATTGGATTTCAGCACTGCTTTCCACCCCTAGAGTGATGGGCAGTCGGAGCGCACTATATAGACTCTAGAGGACATGCTTCGAGCATGTGTGATTGACTTCCAGGGAGGATGGTCGCAGCATCTACCTATGGCGGAGTTTGCTTATAACAATAGTTATCAAGCAAGTATCAAGATGGCACCGTTCGAGGCATTATATGGACGAAAGTGCAGATCGCCACTTCATTGGAGTGAAGTGGGCGAAAGATTGCCTTTAGGCCCCGAAGTGCTCCAGGAAACAGAGGATAAAGTTCGAATCACTAGGGAGCGACTACTGACGGCCCAGAGTAGGCAGAGGAGCTATGCAGATAAACGCCGACGAGACTTGGAGTTTCAGATTGGAGATCATGTCTTCTTGAAAGTCTCGCCGTCAAAGGGGATTCGGAGATTTGGAATTCGAGGTAAGTTGAGTCCTCGATTTATTGGACCCTATGAGATCTTGGAACGTATAGGTCCTAGCGTATCGACTTGCTCTACCGCCGAACCTATCGGGCGTGCACAACTTCTTTCATGTATCGGTCCTTCGAAAATATATCCATGATCCGGCACATGTATTGGAGGCTGTACCCATAGAGCTGCGGGAGGGTTTGAGCTTCGAGGAGCAACCCGTGAAGATCTTGGCTCGCGAGGTGAAGAAATTGCGGAATCGGGACATTCCGTACGTGAAGGTTCTTTGGAGCAACCACGAGGAGCGAGAGGCCACGTGGGAGCCTGAGAGCGCACTGCAGGAGCACTATCCCAATCTCTTCCAGATGGAATCTTGAGGTATGAGTTCGCTTTAGAGTTTCGCGGACGAAACTCCTTTTTAGGAGGGGAGAATGTAACATACTGGACTTGCGCAAATTGCGGAGTTCGAGTAGTTGACTTGAGTTTGGAGCTTTTCCAGATTTTTCTGGAGGGTCGTTGACTGTGTTCCGACCTATGGCACGAGCACCGAGGTTAGTGGATGAATTCCAAGCACTAAAGTCCAAAAATTTGGATTTTAGGTTGCTCTCGGGTTTGACTCTGGAGGGCTTGTACCAGATGCCTTGGTTGCTATACCTGACCCATTGTTGCTATACCAGACAGGTGGATTCTCAGACGGTATGGGATGAGCCGAGGCACCCAACCCGAGCCTCGGGTTTGGCTGTTTCGCAGGGTCTGTACCGGTATGGGATGGCTTGTACCGGTACAGCCTGGCAGATTTCGAGCAGTTTAAACTGCAGGGGTGTTTTAGCATTTTGTTGCTTCTAATATAGCACCCCTTGCCCCTAGGGCTTCTCCTTGTGCTGAGAACAAGAGAGAAGGAGGTAAGGAGCTTCTCTCTCTACTCCCTTGTGTTTTCTAGGGTTTAGGTTGGATTTTTAGAGGATTAAAACCCTCTCTTTTGCTCTTTTTGCTTGATAGAGCCTCTACCACCATTGTTGGAGCTTGGAGCTTGCCTTTTGGAGCTTTGTGGTGGATCAAGCTTCAAGCTTAGGGCTTTTTGAGCTTGGTGTTGAGCTTCTTAGAGGTATGTGAATGATCTCTTTCCTCTAGTTTTGAATTTTGTGGGTTTTTGTGAGATGAAACCCTAGAATGGGATTCTAGGGTTAGGATTTGGGGATTTTCGATTTAGGGCCTTTGGAACCTAATTGATGGGTTTAGAACTTTGATTTAGGTTGGATTAGAAGGACTCTAACTCCCATTTGGAGATCAAGAGCACTTCCTTCGCATTCGGTGAGTTTTCTCCAACCTTTTGTCGAAATCCTTAAAGTGTGAACTCAAGGTTTATCTTCTTAGCTTGTAACTCCTAGAGTGTGCTTTTTAGGACTCTAGGAGTGATTATCGAAGATTCGTTAGCGGTTCGGAGCAACGCTTTTCGCACTTGGTGGGTTTGGCTTCATGAGCATAGGAGCAAATGGCTCCTAAGTTCTTATTCGGTTTGATTTAATTATTCTGAATGCATATTCATGCTAAATAGATTTATTATGAATTTTGAACCACTTAAAATGCATGCCTCATGTATGATAAAATTTTCACTCTATATAGTAGAGCTTTCGGGGTTAAACAGCATGCATGTGAGGGTGGGATTTGTGGGCACCTGGGAGTGTGCCATTCATGTTTATGTAGCTTAATTAATGTAATTGAGAACATTAAACTTGTGTTGGAACTTAGAAAAGCTTAAGTGTCATCAAGCGGCACTTAACTTAGAAAACTATGAAACTGCAACATAGAGACTTGACATAGGCCACTGGACATCTATTATTTCCATGTTAGAGACATGATGACATAGAGATAGGCCTTTGGACACTTGTACATTCCATGTTAGAGACATGACGATTTGGGACTTGTGACGAGTTTTGTGACTATATGCCATTGTGCTCATTCGCACATGCTTGTGAGGGTCGCTCCCTACAAGCCGGCACTCCGGAGTTGGCCAACGCGTTTCTTGTATTTGCCGTGCGGGATTGGGCGCCGAAGTGGATTGCCGTGGTGGGGCACTCTCATTCCTAGGGTGGGAATGTTGACTACTACGGGGCCATTAGGCTCGGCATTTGGGCTAGGCGACCTTCGGGTGGGTATCGGCCATATCGCCTTCGGTTGATCTTATTGTACTTAAACTTAATGTAGTTTAAAGAAAATCGTGGACTTTGACTAGAATAGTAAACTTTAACACTTTACTATCACTTGTGGACATTATAGATCTTGATTAGAATAGTAAACTTAGTCTTTTACTATCAAGTTGGGAACTTCATGTTAATTATAACGCTTTCTATTCATGCTAAGTAGAGATATTGTGTTTAGTAGTTTACATGTTATTTACATGTCGCTTATTATCGCTTATTATCGTTTATACTTACTTGCTTAGTTTTGGGCCTAGTGGAGCATGCAACTGAAGTCAGTAATTGCCCACTGGGAACTATTAATTAATAGTTCTCACGCCCTCTTTTTCTAATGTGTTTCAGAGCCTTCGGCACCGGCGGAGGCAAGGGATCGTGGAAAGGGAATCGCTAGCTAGTTATCGCAGCTTTCCACCTTGTAGGGGTTTTTCTCTCTTTTTGTACTTTGGTGAGATTGAGAGAGTTTTGTATCCCTATGTAGAGACTACCATGTACTTGGTTATAGTGGTGTTGGATTTCTTTTCGTTGTACTCTCTTTTATAGTTCTAAGTGGATTTTGGTTCTTTCTTTTATCTACTTGTTTATGCTTCCTTGTATAGAAATCTAGTTGTGTGCAACCCATCTTCTCCAAGATTCTCTTCATTCCTTTCTCCAGACTCTTGAATCCCTTCTTTAGAAAACTCACTTCCTTCGTGAGTTCACCCATGTCACGATGAAGTGTGTCCAAAGTGACTGCGCCTCCTGACCTAGAGGACCCTGCAGGCGGTGCACGCTCCGCTCGTCGTAACGGTGGAGGTGGAGAAGGCACAAGACTACTCGATGCGCAGCGGTGGAGCTCCCTTGGTCCGTCGAAAAGTCTTCAAGGTGCTCGCGTACTTTGCCTGTGTCACCGCATCAATCGGCCCAAGTCCGTAGTCATACTTATCGCACCTTGTGTCTACGCCGTGTCCCCGTAAAATCTGACTGATAAGCAAAGGAAACGGTAGTAGCTCCCGCCGTACTGATGACTGGATAACATGAACCATTCGCGCGTATAAGGAATGGTATGTTAATGTTTAATCCAAGGCTCGCTCGGGTGACCAAGAAGAAACAATAATAGCAAACGATCCCCGAAGCCTCTTGGTCCCAATAGTTGGCCGGACGTTGTAGCACGTAATCAAAGAAAGCAAGTGATACTCGGGCGCAAATCCTTTGATTCCACAATCGCCCGATCCGTGCGAACGCCTCGCTTGCAGACTGCTTCAACCACAGTCTCCCAATGTGTCGAGGACTGGAATGTCCCAGCAGTATAATGTAGTCCAGTCGTGTCAACATACATCCCTAGAATATCTCCAATCTCGTGAGGAGTGACCGTCAGTCTCTGTCCACGCACTGACGTCTCAAATACATAAGTCCCTGTCTCTTCATCCTCTGCGAGAACTACACCACGCAAGTAGAACTCCCGAATGAGTTCCACGCAGAAAGATATGCGAGCTGCTACCTGTCCAACGGCTCAATAGGTGCTCTCTCGCATCGCCGCCTAAACTCGGGGAACTCGCTCGGTCGGGTCCTTGAAGACTACATGCCGCTCCGCTAGGCATGATCGCACCGAGTAAGCACGAGCCCTCTCAGGAGGAGCCTCAGCTATCCTCTTGGCTCGTCGCTCCCGGTAGCACCACCTCCTCGCGATGACTCACCAAAGAATGCCTTTTCCTTGTCGGACGAGAAACAGCTCCTCAAAGATCTTCTTCTTCTTCTTCAACCTCCTCGCCTCCTCGACCCGATAGTCGGGATCGATCCTTCGGACTCCTCGGCCTTGGCGAGTCCGTTTGGAAGTCTCTCTACTTCCTCTACTACGTCCTCGACGACCTCCACAGCCATGAGCACCAGAAGTACAAGAACCACTCAAAAAGCCATATTCCAACACATGAAAAACCTCACATGAACACATTTTTGAAAAAATTCTCTAAAAATTGTGAAAAATTCACAAATAATTCAAGAATAAATAATAAAGCAATAACGAACTTGAATCATGCAGAAAATTTCATCAAATTTGGCACATTTTCAAAAATCCCAAAATTCTACCAATATTGAACCCTAGAACGTAAATCTGTAAAAAATAACGGATTTTAATGTGATCTAGGTGTTTTAGATGCAAGATCTTGTGTCCAATAGCCGATTTTCAAAGAAAAAAAAATCGCATCAAAAAGGAACGAAACAGAGATCAAACAATGTTTCCGAAATTCCATTAAAATAGAAACCTAGAACATAGATCTGCAAAAAATATCGAATTTAAACTAGTTCTAAGTGTTCTGAATGCAAGATAATAAGTTCAGATAGTATTTTACTGCAAAAAATTGCATCAAAAACGAGTAATAACAAAGATCGAACACTTGTCCCGGAATATTCAAAAAATATGCAAAAATCGGGTTTGATCTTAGATCCAAGCTAAAATACCTGTTGTTTGAGGGGAAAACGTGCAGATCTGAAAGAGAAGAGGCTCTGGGGTTTTTAGAGAGAGAGAGCGCGTTTTGAATGAGTGTAGAGAGTGGAAAAAGGAATCGTTACCGGTGTTATATCGCGGGCTACAGTAATTTGTACCGGTATGGGATGAATCTGTACCGGTATAGATCAACAGTAATTCGAAAAATAGCCTTTTTCATTTAAAAATTCATAAAAATCAAATTAATTTAAAAATTAATGATTTGACGTCAAAAATTATTATGATGACAAGAAATATTCGATGATTTCAAAAGACATCATATCATCAAAATTTGATATTAAGAACAATCAAAATTATTTAAATCATCAAGATGCGAATTGATAAATAATAATTTTCTAGAAATTTGTCCAAATTGACACCAATTTGTCGCAACCCGTTCAAAATAGAGATTTAACTAATATAGCACCGGGGGTGGCTCTTTGAGCATCTTTTTCTTCAAAACTATCACCTTATATCACCGAAAAATTCTAAAATATTCACAATTTTTTTTTTTTTTTAACTCTTTCGGTTTTTCTCATAATTTCTCACGTGGTAGCTTCACACACGTACCGGACGACCGGGGTGGTAGCTCTTTCCTACATGTGGTGGTAGTTTTCACACTCCTTTCGGATGTAACTCTTTCCACATCTTTTAAATTAAGGAGTTTCTTCCTTTTTTTTTTAAATAAAACAAACTCCCCCTCAATTAGACAATCTCACAATTAAAAATAATTTTGACGAATCTTAGTCAATTAGAAAATATCCATCAATTATATTCAACATTCACTACCAAGATGGATTAAATACAAAGTGATTAAAATTAATTTCAAAATTTTGATGAAGGTATGTAAAAAGAAATCACATAATAAATTATCGTCAAAATAATGAAAAGTGAAGTAAAATCGATAATTAATATGAATTTAATTCAATTTGAATTGACTTTAAAAATCAGTTAGTTCTCTTTGAAAAACCATTAATCTCTCTACTTTAAAGAGTTTCAATCATTGCCGCTCTCAAAAATATTTAAACAAAATCCCCTTTACCTTTCCTCAAAGACGATTTTCAAACAAAAGAAACTCAAGCATCAAAAATATTCACTAAGTACCAAAAATCGCCTAAGCATGTAATGCAATGAATAAAAGTAGGAAATATACACCTATCAAAGCATTACATAACCGAAAAACAAGCTAAGAAGAATAACAAGGAAAGATATCACCTTTCCGGATCCAAACTTGTCGAATTTTTCGTTGCTTTGACTTGTCGACGTGAGAGTTGACTTGTTTCAACCTTTGATCAACCGATGATTGTCTCGATGCTTGGTTCTTCGGTTGATATTTACGTTGAGGCTTAGTCTCCCGGTTTGCACAAGGTACTCGACCCAATTGATTTCCTATTTGATTCCGTGGGAGATACCGAATAGAAGAAGGTGCCGATTGAGATTTCGTTGTCTTGTTCGGGCAACTCTTTTTGATATGTCCCTTGACTCCGCATCGGTGACATACCTTTGCTTTTAAATTTGTTGAGACTTTCGATGTCGTCTTTTGATCCTTCTCAACATATGTCCTTTCGTATCCGAGGCCCAACTTGTTCGTTTGACCTAACCCGAGCATGTTATCCAACTTTTTCGAACCCGAGGAAAATTGTTGAATGTCCGACTTGAGTTGATAAACTTGCTTGGTTAACACTTGATTGGATGTGTAGGTTTCCTTAAATTGTTGCTCCAACAATCCAATCTTATCCAAATAAGATTTGATCGTTAATTCAGCATCTTCTAGCTTCTTTTGGAGGAGCGAATTGTTATTAAAAATCGATTCCCGTTCCTCCTCAAGAGCTTCATTCATGATCCTCATATTGTTGTTATCTTCTTCAATCTCCAACAAACGACTCTCCAACTTCTTATTGAACTTCGCCATTTTTCGCGATTCAATAAGAAGTTGATTATATGCTTCCGCTATATCCTCGTCGTTTGCTTCCTCCTCGCTTTCGCCATTCTCGCTCGAAGATTCATGCGAAGAAATAGAAACATTAGAATTAGTAGCAATAGAGGATAACCAAATAGCATTAGAGGAAGGCAAAGAAGACTTGGAAATTAAAGCAATATGATCCTTTTCTTCATCACTTGGCGATGATTCACTCGAAGAAGAATCATCCCAAGTTTTTGCTTGCAAAGCTTTTTGTTTATATGTCTTCTTTGAAGGACAATCCGTTGCTATATGACCGTAGCCTTTGCACTTGAAGCATTGGATTTCCCCTTCAAATTCATCTTTCTCTTTTGAAGACTTTGCAAGTTTTTTATCCTTATCCTTAGAATTAGAAAAAGGTTTAGAAAAAAATTTCCGCTTCGAAGATGAAGCATTGTTCTTTCGGAAGTTCCGTCGGAATTTCTTCGTGAGGAGCGCCAATTGATGTTCAAAATCCGCAAGCGTAATATTCTCGTCGGAATCCGTGTCGTCGTCTTCTTCCTTTGTTGATTTGAGTGCCATCCCCGTGCTTTTAGAAAAAGACTTGGAAGAAGATTGATTAGTAGGAAAAGTCATCTCATACGTTTGTAAAGCGCCTACTAATTCTTCGACTTTCATCTCATCCGGATGCTTAACCGTTTCGATCGCGGCAACCTTTGCCCGAAAACGTTCCGGAAGAGTTCGAAGAATTTTTCTAATGACTTTTGACTCCGGGATTTTCTCTCCCAAGTTAGCGCATATATTTACTATGTCTTGTAGACGTGTATAGTACTCGGTAAAGGCCTCGTTTTCATCCATGAAAATCGAATCAAATTTGCTTGTAAGCATTTGTAATTTTTGGACCTTTACTAAGCTTGTTCCTTCATGCGTAACTTGTAGAGTATCCCAAATCTCTTTCGCGGTTTCACAAGCCGAAACGCGAGTAAACTCCGTTTGAGACAAAGCATTAAATAAAGCGTTTATGCCCTTGCCGTTAAACGAAGATGCCTCGTTTTCATCTTTCGTCCACTTGTCTCGTGGTTTAGGCTTCTCAACATTATCGACCTTTTCGGTTGGAGGTTTCCATCCGAACTCAATTGATTTCCACACCCGCTCTTCGATTGCAATTAGAAAAGCTCTCATGCGAACTTTCCAATAGGCATAATTCGTGCCGTCGAAAAGCGGAGGTCGATTAATGTTACCGCCTTCGGCCATTAGATATCAATATATCTAGATCCCGCTCTGATACCAATTGTGAGTTACGGGGAAGCCCCAAGGATCTATCTAGATTGTATCTAATCACCTAGAGGGGGGTGAATAGGTGTAACGGCCAAAAAACCACAAATCTCGATGCTTTAAAAAGTAAATGCGGAAAATAAAAAGCACACCGAGATTTACGTGGGAAAAACTCCAACTCGGAGTAAAAAAACCCACGGGACCAACACGCGAATACCAATCCACTAAAAGAAAAGATTACAAGGTGATTACCGACTCCACGGACTTAACCTCTCTAACTCTCTTATGGATCTCCGCGCACTCCACCGAGTTGTCCACGATCACGTCCGAATCCACGAACGCCCACGTTCCGAATTCACGAAACGCCTTGCTTCGAATCCACGAAGTCTTCAATACGCCGAATCCACGACGCCACGCTCCGAATCCACGAAGTCTTCAATCACGCCGAATCCACGACGCCACCATGAATAGAATCATGAATATGGTGATCCTTCGTTGGAGTATCGATGAAAACCGAAGAAGAAAACTCCAAGCGAAGCGTAGATCAAATCGACATATAGAGAAGGATTTACTATGTCTCGATTTGACCTAAAAGAGGCTATTTAGTAGAAAATAGGTTTTGAAGGAATTCCTAGCCTCTAGGGTTTCTCAAACATGTATTATGATCAAGTGCACGAAGTTAGAGAACCCTAAGAACCTATTTATAGACTTTAGAATCAATTAGATTCGGATTAGAGAAAAATCAGATTTTTACCTATCTGTACCGGTACAAACTTGAACTGGTTACCGGTTCCATAAGGACGGAAGATTATTTTTCGAAGCCTTGGAACCGGTAATGGGATTGATGGTTATACCGGTATAGCAACTTTTCCCATACCGGTACAGCATCTTTTTCCATACCGGTATAACTTTGTATTTTTGCTGATTTTTCATTTTTCGAAAACTACAAAGTTCCGTTACAGTTTCTAATCCGTTATTCAATGATTTTATGATTCTAATGCCTATAACTAAGTATGAATCACCATAACATGAATTAAAAACTTACCTAGGCATCGTGATTCTCATCGTGAGCCAATTCCTCTTTCTTCGAAGTCTTTGATTCTTCACCGTTCTTCGATCCGCTCCGATCCTTCAAGACTCCGACTCAATTCACGAAACTTGCCAACACAAAATCCTTAACAGTCTGGGCACGCGCCGGGCGGGCTTCCGCTGGGTCCCGGGGCGTGACAGTACTTTTGAAAGAAAAGAGTTGTTATGGAAATGTGATTAAACCTTTGGTGAATGGTGTATGTGAATGTATAATTATGATTGTGTGTATATTCACTCTTTGTGGTTGTTTCCTGGTTGTATTATTATACTCTGTACTTGTGCGACGCCGTGCAAATACATGGGAGACTCTGTCCGTGCGAACAGTGGAGTCCCTGTATTTGTGGCGGATCTGGCATACCCTGGGGAGTCAAGTTTAAAAAAAAAAAAAAAAATTTCCGCTGTGTTTTTACTTATAAAATGACCCCGAGGTGTGACACCTAGCTCGCAACTTAGGCAAAAATAGCCGTAACGAACTCTAGATCATACTTCTAGCAACTAGCTAGAACTCTAGAGCTCACCAAAATCCATTTCTAAGGTTAAATAGCAAAACCCTAGAATATAATGCTTTAGAAAATCCAAAGCTTACCACAAGAAATCTTTCTCTTAATGAAGAAGAAGGCTAGGGAGGGAAATCTCACACCTCCAAGCTTTTATCCTCAACTTCTCCTTCTTCCTCTTCTTTTTCTTCTTCTTTTTCTCCTTCTCCTTCTATCAGCCAAGAGAGAGAGAAAGAGGGCCTTTTCTTTCTTTACTTGGGCTGCAAGAATGAGGGTCAAGAGAGAAGTCAAATACAAATAACTCTCTTGTGTCCATAATTACCAAAATACCCTTCCACTTAATCCTCCCAATACAGCCCAATTTTGGGCATTTTCGGGTACTGAGACCGGTCTTCACCACCAAGACCGGTCTCCAGGATCCGGTCTTGCCCACCAAGTCCGGATCCCGAGAGCAAAACTCTTGCGCAAGGTCCCTGCGCCCATTTTCCAGTGTACGGGATCCGGTCTCCATCATCGAGTCCGGTCTCTGGAGTCCGGTCTCCAAGCGCGAATTGGGACTTAGCCGATTTCTGCCAAGTTTCCTAGCTTCGGGATCCGGTCCTCACATGTGGGGACCGGTCTCCAGGCACATAATCTGCACTTTCGCAGATTCTTCACCAATTCGCTCTCGGAGGCCCACGTCGATACACTGTCGACTTATTTAATGCTTTTGGCCTCACTAAAGCATTACAAGCTTGACTTTGATCATTTTGAATCATAGTCCGGTTTCTCGATTCGCAGTTTCGAGTTCTTACAAATAGAACCAACCCTAGAAACCCACCATGGTGGAGAGGAAGAAAAGAAGATGTTAATCCTTCCTTGGCTTGATCTTCACCAAATTCTCCTCCTTCTTCTTCTTCTTCTTCTCCTCCTCCTCCTTCTTCTTCTTCTTCTTCTCTTTCTAGTGAGAGAGAGGGAAAGAGAGAGGGAAAGAGAGAGAGAAAGTGTTAGGGTTGGGAGGAAATGAAAGATGGAGGGAGCTCAATTCCCTCTATACCCTCAACTTATGCTACAAATGCATAAAAACCCCTCCACTTTGCTTCCTATGCACTACCCAGCCTGGGCAGTTTTCGGGTGCGGGGACCGGTCTGTCCCTAGAGGGGCCGGTCCCCGAGAGCAATCTTTGCGGGCAAAGGGCTCTGCCCATTTCCTACGCGTACGGGAACCGTTCCCTGCCTCTAGGGACCGGTTCCCGAGAGCAAAAATTGTCCGCAGTGGATTTTCTGCCACACACCATGCTTACTGGAACCGGCCCCTCACACCAGGGACCGGTCCCCGAGAGCAAAATCTGCCAAGTGCAGAATTTCACTAATTTGCTCTCCGAGGTCCAACTCCAATGCACTTTTCGTATTTTGGATGTCTTCGGCTTTTCCGAATGGTACCCAATCGACAATTAGTCGATTCCGAATGAAGGCGAACTCTCGGATTTCGAGAATTCACTTTCTTACATTTACCAAGCTCGACTAGCACACCGGGACTCAAGCCCAAACCCTGTACTCACGTGCCTATATACCGTAAGTCTTCCAATGGGTCAACCTAACCAATAGTACAGTTTATTTATTTTTCAAAACAATCTGCCAATGGTGCCGTGGTTGTAACTTAGCTCTGATACCACTTTAATCTGCCACGCCCAAGGGTCCCTTTGGATTTAAAATCCAATGCGGAAGTGCCCAAATTTTTTATTTTTTTTTTAAAAAAAACCTTGACCCCTAAGGTATGTCAGATCCGCCACAAATATACGGAGCCCACTGTTCACAAGGACAGACTCTCCCTTGTATTTGCACGGCCTCGCACAAGTACAAGATACAACCATAACATATGACTATCCATATTCATTCATTCACCATTTGCATCACATTCATTTCATCACAAATATTCATAAGTTCACATCTATTAGTTTAAAACGTTTCCTACCCAGAAACTCGTTTCAAAATACTAGGAAATAGGAAAAACCAGAAAATCCTTTTTGAAACCATTTTCCACACGAAAATCTTTTTCTTTTTAAAACACGCTACCACGAGGGATAGAAAACCATTTTTAACTCATAAAACTCCGTGAACTTTATTACATTCATAATACCATATGAATCCAAATAAAATAAACCACTGAACCATAATTACTGTCTAGGCCATTTACTAAAAGACAAGTTTGAGAGTTTAGTCAAAATGACGGGTCTGTAGCTCTACCGATCGCTAAGCACGCTCCTCATGAACCGTCCCACTAGGACCCACGACATCACCTGAAAGGGGGCGAGGGGTGAGAACATGTACATATGTCTACCCTTCCAGTGGGTACCGCAAGCCGATGAGGGCGAAGGGCACCCACCAGTCAAGGAGGATAAACAGGGATATGAGTAACTCGCCTCAAACCGACTAAATGACTGCTAAGTCCATAAACTGAGCCTTTCATCAATGTATAGTGGGGGTATGCCCCTGCTTAAGCAATGTACTTGAAAATTATATCAATTCAAGTTCATCTTTATACTATGGTCTCTTTCCATCATCGGCATTAAATTTGGTCTCTTAACCGAGGGTTCCTTAACACTAAAACTGTGGGGTAATTAATAGCTGATTCTTGAGTCGGTTGGAAGCCATGAACCTATAATCCTGATTCAAAATAAAATTTATACAAATTTAATCTCTACTATGAATGACCACTCGCCTTGGAAACACCTACATCGAGGCCGGTTCGTTCGCGGCAGACACTACCTATGCATTCATATATGTAATTAACTACCGCTACATGCATCAATGACAAACCACTTCACTTTGGCATGGAAGTGACCTAATCACTTCGGTGAAGCACAACCTACCTTGCTACGCTATCCGATTGCTTGTCGACAATTATAGTCGGCCTCCCGCGGCACTCGTTATTCAGTTCAGCTCGAACTCGCAATCGATCACCAACCGCACGTCAATCCGCAACCTAGGATTGTCAGGGACCCTTCTCTAACCTCCAATTAGAGAAACATAGGGTTAATTTAGATCAAAATCCTCCAAATCCCAAAACCCTCATCATTAACCCTAGCATGCACAAACCTCCCAATTAATCCAAAATTAAATGGAGCAACATACTAGAAATACTTTAGAGTTCACTAGAACACCAAATATTAAGGATTTAACCAAATCCTAAATACTTACCGAAATGCGAATGCTGAGTCGGAAGCACGCCACTCCACCGGGCGCACGAAGACTCGATCCGTGGCCTCCAACGCGTTCCCAAGCTTCTTCTTCACCAACCTTCCGAATTTAGGAGAAAGATCTAGAGAGAGAATGGAGAGATCTAGAGAGAGAGAGGTGTTTCTCTCTCTAACCATGAGTGTGTGTGTGGGTTTGGCTAAGGAGGAAGGAAGAAAGGGGGTTAAGGCCCCTTTTAAAAGGAACTCCCACCATTTTATAAGATTGCCCCTGCTCCCGCCGGGCATTTTCGGGCTTTGGGGTCCGGACCTTGGCCTCAGGGTCTAGACCCCGTAGGTCCAGAAAAACTACAAATTTTAGCCTTTTTCAATTTTGGTCCGTTTTCGCTCGTTTTTGCTGCCGAGGCCTCCGATGCATCTCTAATCGTACCGAGACCCCCAAAACATCTTTTCGAGCGCGTTTGGATCATCTTTTCATCCATGCCTTGCCGGATTTCGGCCAAGGTCCATCCATAACTTTTTGGGTTCCGTTTTTGCTCCCGACGCATACCGCAAACACCCGAATGCTCCCGAACTTCACCGAAACTACTCTAGCATCCTTTCGAGCCAGTTTCTACCAAAACTTCATAACCGTAGGAGTTCAGTTCCTCACACCTACTCTCTTACGGTCCGATTGCGTTGCCTCGACTTCCGAAAATTTTTCTGTATTTTTCTTTTATCACTTTCGGGAAAGGATTCGATAAACATCAACCTTCGAAACTCCTCCCAATCGATCAGGGGAAGATTCGGGGATCGATCCTTCTTCACTCTGCTCCACCACACTCGGGCTGACTTCTTGAAGCAATGTGCGGCCAAGTGCACGTTATCCTGTTCCATGGTGTAGATGTGTAGTGCACTGGATTTTTAATATAAAATAAAATTACTGCGAAATATTATTTTATTGGACTTAGAAAAGTGAAATATAAGTCGGAAATGACTTGTCGCAGAAATTGGAGTGGAAACAGAAGATTTGGAATTTCTGTAAGGAACGGGGCTAATATTTTATAAGAAAATATAGTGTCAGAAAATTATGAAAAATTAGAGAATATGTCAGAATTATTTTTATGAGGCTAGATTTAAGGTTTCATGTCATTCTGACACCCGGAAGGTGAAAAATAAAATCCGACTACTATCTGCTAGAGATTCCAAGTCAGTAGAGCTTTCGGTGACAAAAAATGGTCGAAACTGAGAAGTTAAGATATCGTTCTTCTTATTAAATTAAATCGAGCCTGACTGTCAAATTTGAGCGCAAACGGACATTCAGAGGGCTCCAGCGAAGAGGAACAGGTTTTGAGGTGCTAAACTAAAATTGTAATAGTGTTATGTGAAGGCTTACTTGGTGGTGAAGTTTCCAATGTATACAAGTGAAGGGTTTACTTGGAGGTGAAGTTTTCTATATATATGAGGGACTTGAGCCTTTTCTCTCATTCTCCACCAGTTAAACCAAAAGAGAAACCTTCTCTTTCTCTCTCTAGACCTCTCTCTCCTAGAGTTTTGCTCCAAAGGTGGAGATTGGTGGAAGAAGCTTACTTGGAGGTGAAGCTTTCTTCTTCTTCACCATTGGCCTGAAGAGAGCTTGGGTTTGAGGTGAGCTTTATGGGATTTCATGATTTTAAGTTAGGGTTTTTGTGTAAATCCCTTATAAAAGAGTTTAGTTGGAACCTTAGTTGATTCTAAACCATGTTATTGCATAATCTACCATGAGATCTGGATTTGATGCAATAAGAGGGATTTAAGGGTTTCAAAAGAGGGCTTTCGACCATGAGAGGTTTTGATCTCAATTGATCCTATGTTTTCGCAATTGAAGGTAAAGCTGACGCGGTGGATCGCTTAGATTGAGGTTTCATTGAGCCGAATGTGGTCTGTTACGGATTTTATGTTGGCATATTTCGTGAAGTTAGTCCGGAGTCTTGAAGGTTTAAAAAGAATATACGAAGATCGAAGAATCGCAGACTTAAAACATAAATCCACAATGCTTGGTAAGTTCAAATATTATTGATGATGATTTATAAATATTTAAAAGTGTTTGGAAGACTTAGGATGTTTTTAAATTGAATATCCGGATAAAATTGAAATTTTCAAATCCTAGTCTATTTCTAAGTCTTTTCCCTGAAACCGAATGTGTTTCCAAATTGAGTGTTTTCAAATCCTAGTTTATCTCTAATTTGTTTCCAAAATTTAGTTTTTTTTCAAATCCTAGTCTATCTCTAATTTGTTTCCAAAATTTAGTTTTTTTTTCAAATCCTAGTCTATCTCTATTTTGTTTCCAAAATTGAGTTTTTCAAATCCTAGTCTATTCCAAATTTGAGTTTTTCAATTCTAGTATATTTCTATGTCTTCTAAATCTATAAATAAGATGTGGGTGTAACAACCCACATTCTCGTAAAACGTGCCGAGTTCTGTCAAAATGAGCGGAACGCGGAGTGAGTCGAGAAACACAAGGTTCTAAGTGTTTTGGAACTTGTGTGAAGTGCAAACGGGACCCGAGGAGCAAGAAACTGCAATTCTGCAAAAGTTGCAGAATTGGAGCAGCAGAGACCGGTCCCCATGCATGGAGACCGGATGCCACAAGCCTGGCAGCCGCAGCAACCAAAAATTGGCTAAGTCTTGGAGTTTCTGCTTGCGGGATCCGGATCAGGAGGCTGAGACCGGTCCCCACCGGCGAAATCAGCAGGAAAATGGATAAGTCCCAGAACCACAGCTTGCGGGATCCGGATCCCATGGCCAGGTCCGGATCCTGAACCCGAAAACTCCCCAGTTTGAGCAGTTTGTAATTTTCGTGAATGGAGGGAGGGGCTTTTTGACAATTGTCACAACACCATAAGTGCCCAATGGCTTCCTCCTTCACAGCCATTCACTCCCTCACCACTCTCTTTCATTTCCCCTCTTTCTCTCTCTAGAAAACATCTCCTAGAGCTTGGAGAGGTTGGAGAAGGAGCTTGGAGAAGGTGATCTTGGTGGCTTTGGAGCTTGGAGAAGACTTAGAAGCTCTCCTACAAGGTGGAGCTTGGATCAATGTGAGGTTTCTATGAGAACTAGGTTAGGGTTTGGGTTTTCCTCCTTGTAACCTAGGGTTTTGAGCTTCTCTCTTGTTTAGAAGCCTCTTGTCACGCCCCGGGACCCAGCGGAAGCCCGCCCGGCGCGCGCCCAGACCCGCCGTATGTCTACAACATACAAGGCGTCTAACAAAAAAAACGATAATTAACCAACAAAATAAAAAGAATCTAGAAGTATCAGAGCAGTATAACAACTAGAATTCTAAACAATTAAGCATAAAAGAAGTGACTAAAAATAAAGTACCAAATCCACTAAGAACTATAAAAGAGTAATACAACAGTAACCTCCACGAGCAACAACTAAAGATCCCACAGCGAAAACTAATATAATACATGGTGGTCTCTATCACTGGATACAAAAGATCACTCTCTCACAACACAAAAAGAGAGGAAGAACCACCTAAACAAAAGTGGCAAAGAAGCTAGCTATCTAGGCGACTCCCTTGCCGCGATCCCGTGCCTCCGCCGGTGCCGAAGGCTCTGAAACACATAAGAAAAAGAGGGCGTGAGAACTATTAAAAATAGTTCCCAGTGGGCAATTACTGACTTCAGTTGCATGCTCCACTAGGCCCCAAAACTAAGCAAGTAAGTGTAAGCGAAATAAATAACGAGTAAGCTACTAAAGCATGATATCTCTACTTAGCATAAATAAGCATAAGTAAACGACTATTCTAAGCATGAATAGTAAGTATAACCAACAGTCCAATATCCATAGCAATAGTAAAGAGTTAAAGTTTACTATTCTAACCATAGTCCAATAATTCCACAAGTGATAGTAAGGTGTTAAAGTTTACTATTCTAGTCAAAGTCCACAGTTTTCATTAAACTACATTAAGTTTAAGCACAATAAGTTCAACCCGAAGGCGATATGGCCGATGCCCACCCGAAGGCTGCCTAGCCCAAATGCCGAGCCTAATGGCCCCGTAGTAGTCAACATTCCCACCCTAGGAATGAGACTGTCCCCACGGCAATCCACTTCGGCGCCCAATCCCCGCACGGCGAATACAAGAAACGCGTTGGCCAACTCGAGTGCCGCTTGTAGGGAGCTACCCTCACAAGCATGTGCGAATGAGCACAATGGCAAAAGTCACAAAACTCGTCACAAGTCCCAAATCATCATGTCTCTAACATGGAATGTACAATTGTCCACAAGGCCTATCTCTATGTCATCATGTCTCTAACATGGAATATAGTATATGTTAAGTGGCCTATGTCAAGTCTCTATGTTGCAGTTTCATAGTTTCTATGTTAAGTGCCGCTTTATGACACTTAAGGTTTCTAAGTCCCAACATGTATTTAATGTTCACAATTAATATTAGCAAAGCTAAAATCACCATAAATGGCACACTCCCAGGCGCCCCCAAGAACCACCCCACATGCATGCAGTTTAACCCAGATAGCTCTACTATATAGAGTGGAAATTTTATCATACATAAGGCATGCATTTTAAGTGATTCAAAATTCATAATAAATCTATTTAGCATGAATATGCATTCAAAATAATTAAATCAAACCAACTAAGCACTTAGGAGCCATTTGCTCCTATGCTCATGAAGCCAAACCCACCGAGTGCGAAAATCGCCGATCCGAATCGCTAACTAAGCTTCGATTCCTACTCCTAGCACCCTACAAGGCATGCCATAGGAATTACAAACTCAAAAGATGAGTCTTGAGTTCAAACAATAAGAAACTCTACTAAAGGGTGAAGAATACTCACCGAAAGCGAAGAAAGTGCTCTTGATCTCCAAATGGGAGTTAGAGTCCTTCTAATCCAACCTAAATCAAAGTTCTAAACTCATCAATTAGGTCCCAAAGGCCCTCAATCGAAAATCCCCAAATCCTAACCCTAGAATCCCATTCTATGGTTTCATCTCACAAAAACCCACAAAATTCGAAACTAGAGGAAAGAGATCACTCACATACCTCTAAGAAGCTCTAATCCAAGCTCAAAAAGCCCTAGGCTTGAAGCTTGATCCTCCACAAAGCTCCAAAAAGCAAGCTCCAAGCTCCAACAAGAAGATAATGGCTCTAGGTGGCCAAAGGAGAAGGAGAGAGAGATCAATCTCCTAACAATCCACCAAAAAATCCAAAAGAGCACAAGGGTTTAGAGAGAGAAGGTCTCCTACCTTGCTTGCTGTGATGGAGGGCTCAAATGAAGCCCTAGGGGTGTGTGGGAACCTAATAGAAGCAACAAGATGCTAAAACACCTCAGCCTGGTCCGTCACATTCTCCGCTTTGTACCGGACAAACCCATTTTGTACCTAAGATAAACCCCGCGAAAGCCCAAACCCGAGCCTCGGGTTTGCCAAGTCTGCCCTCTTTATACCGGTATAAATCTTGGTCTCAGACTGCATAGCAATCATTTTGTACCTGTAAGATAGACACCGTTTTGTACCCAGATAAGGCACGTAATTTCCAACCCGAGAGCCACCTAAAATCCAACTTTTTGGACTTTAGGGCTTGGGACTCATCCCCAAACCTGACACGCGCCATAGGCTCAACACGCTCAACGACCTTCCAAAAAATCTGGAAAAGCTCCAACACAAGTCAAATACTCGAACTCCGCAATTTGCGCAAGTCCAGTATGTTACACCTCTTGAGGCTTGGGCTCCATGAAAATCCATGGTAGCTCAAGGTCCTCTCATGGTGGATCATTAGGGTTTCTAGTAGAGGCTCTAAAAGTGATTTAGATTGTTCTAGATGAACTCTAAGAGGATTAACAAGCTTTCTTTTGCTTGTTTAGGAGATCAAAACCTAGGGTCTCACATAGGGTTTGGTAGAGCACCCAAATTTGGGGCTTTTTGCCATAGAGGTTCTAGGGTCAAATTGACCTTGTAGAAACCTAATTGGGAGTATCCCCGACGCGTGGGGCAACTCCGTTTGTTTAAACAAAAAGCCTACCTATGAGTTACTATGTAAACTAGCCTGATTAAGGCTCTGTTTAACGACCAGGTGGTAAACTAGGGATCGGTTGGGCACGAAACTCGACCCGCAACCCATCCGTAATATCTAGAGGTGGGTGGTGCATTCCAAGGACATCGGACTTCTCTCTATGTCTAAGTGTCACTTCTATTGAGCATATTTAATATTGAGCATGTTGTATTGTAGGGTTTAATATGCATTTCTTATTGCTTTGAGAGTTCAAATGCATAAGGTAGAATGTTATGAGATTGTGTGATAAAGAACAAGAACCCTATGTATGCATGCTAAAGAACAAGAGCAACAACTTAGTGTAATTGACAAGTGAATGTGACATTGGACATGTACTTAGAAAATGTGGCAATGATGAGTCTAGAGTACTTAGACAACATGTGTGGCATCAAAGAACGAGAACAAGAACAAGTAGTGTACATAACACTAGTAGAGTTTTGAGATTGACATTATGACAACAACCTTAGAGTTAAGGGTCATATGAATATAGTCTCCTTGAAGTCAAGGAATGAATTGAAATTGGAATCCTTAGAGTTAAGGATTGATCGTACTCACCATATAGTCCTTGCTCGAGGGCGGTAGCTCCCCCTCGGGCGATGTGCTCCGGAGTTCTCATCACTGGGTTGTAGTGTTTCCCCAGAGGACGGTCCCGTCGGGTTGTACTGTTTCCTCGACAATCGGGATTTGAGTTGGTTGAGTCTTGTTGAGGACGAAACCTACGGGTTAGCCGAGAGATTGGGTATTGGACTATGATCTTTCAGTCATCATGAGTTTTTATTCGAGCATCTTATCGTTTACTTTCAAGCGTATTAGCTGCATTTGTTAGTTGGTTATTATCTTACCTTTCTTTCTATTACGCTTGAATTAGACCTAGTGGGAAAGTCGGCGTGGTTGGTTGCCGAACCCACTGGGAACTTCGTTGTAGTTCTCACCCCACTATCTCCACAGGGCCGGGACCGAGCGAGCCGGCCGAGGATCGCGGTAAGGGCATCGCGCCCTAGATAGAGACCGCCCGAGTATTTATTTTGGTAGTTGCATTTCCCTTTATATATATATCATCTTTTGTATTTGATGATCATAGTTGTTTAACTTTAATGTGAACACTTTCATTTGGAGGAAAATGTGATGTAAGAAAGAAATGATGCATAGTATGTAAAGACTTTAAAGAACTCAAAGTTGTAAAGATATTTACATGTATGTGATTGCAATTAATCATAGTACTTGTAAAATTTAGTTAGTACTTTCACTTTGGCTATTGCTTGTCATCGTGCAAGCCGTTTGTGTATGCTTCCGCATGTGCGAAATTTTTATACTCTATCTGTACTTGTTGCGCCTTGGGCAGTCAGGGGAAGCTCTGTCCGTTCGGCGTCTATTTGACGCGCTCGAACCGGCCAAATGGATCGGGCTCGGGGCGTAACAGATTAAATGGTATCAGAGAGTATAAAAGCCAAAAAGTGAAAGCTAGAATGGACCTAGGGGCCATAGCAATGGAAAAGACCTTAAGGACCTAGGAAACGTGAGTGACGTTGAACAAATATAGCGAAAGCATATGATTGGGTTAAAGTTATTATGTCTCTAAGTTGCTTAGGGACTAATTGTAAGTTGCTATTTGTTTTCTATTCCTTGTGTTGTGATCGGCGGCCGACGACATGATACTTGAGAATGAGAATAAATGCGCTTGTTTGCTTTCGCCGGATTGGGTATATCCGAGTATGTGGGTCAAGTGTCTAACGGAAGTTGCTTCTTTTAAGGAAGCAATGGCACCTCGTGGTCGACCCCGAACCAGGTCGATGCCTGAGGAACCGAGTGCGGCTCCTGTGCAACCCGCAGCCAGCAGCGGCGGGGGGCTTGAGGAGCAGATGGCCACGCTTATTGGCGCAGTGCGGCAACAAGCTGAGTCCGTGAGCGCTCAAGGCGAGCAGATCCGACGGCTCCAGGAGACGTTGGAGC
The DNA here is from genome assembly GCA_025177825.1 of Aechmea fasciata. Taxonomy (NCBI): domain Eukaryota; kingdom Viridiplantae; phylum Streptophyta; class Magnoliopsida; order Poales; family Bromeliaceae; genus Aechmea; species Aechmea fasciata. Next base: position 882,784 of record CM045937.1, on the reverse strand, counting down.
AGCAGCAAGCGACGGCGCAGGCAGGGGCCGAGCACCCTACACCTCCTGCCAGGATGCCGACCGTAGTCGAGGGTGCGGCGGCGGCAGATCCAGTTGCGACCGTGCCAGTTACGGCGATTCAGGCCGGATCGGGGACTTCAGACCCCGGTAGCGCGGCAGACGACGAGGAACGGGAGCGTGCGTTGGCGGCGCTCATTAAGTTCATGGAATTCAAGCTACCTATCTTCGAGGGAGGAGTGGTGGAGCCGGCGGTCGTGGAGTCGTGGGTCGACTCCATGCAAACAATCTTCGAGGACTTCAACACCCTGGAGAAAGACAAAGTACACTTCGCCACCCATTGCCTAGACAAGGCGGCGAAGGCGTGGTGGAAGCGGATCAAGCGGGATAGGTCACCCGACCTTCCGCCTATGATGTGGGAGGAGTTCAAGAGAGCGGTATTTTCGAACTACTTCCCCGACTCCGTGAAGCGGAAGATGCATGAGAAATTCCGCAAGTTGAGGCAAGGAGACCGCTCTGTGGCGGACTATGAGCTAGAGTTCTCCCACATCATTGATTGTGTCCCGGACGTGGTACGTGACGACCGGGATCGGGCCGATTGGTTTTTGCGAGGACTTCGGCCGAGGATTTATGAGGAAGTGCAACTTTTCCACCTCACGACCTTTGCGGAAGTCTTCGACCGGGCTCTATCTGCGAAGCACGGCAGCGCCTACGCGCGGGAGGAACTCGAGGCCATGGCGGAGAGTAAAGAGAAAGGCAAGAAGCGAGCGGCGGGTGGTGCCAGGGGCCGGCCGAATGCAAAGAAACCTCCTCGGTATCCCCGACAGCAGACGAGGAGCGGGAAGCCCTCCCGTTGCGTTATTTGCGGCGGGGATCACCGACCGAATTTGTGCCCGCAGCGAGAAGGAAAATGCTACAGGTGTGGCCAACCCGGGCACATGATTCGAGAGTGCCCGAGCTGGGGATCGTCTGCACCGTCAACAGCATCAACCCTTTCTACCCCGAGGTAGCTGATGGGGTTGCCACCCCCTATGGGGGCTGGACGCTCATCATCATCGCGTCAGCCGGAGGCATCGAGAGCACCGAGTGGGCGGGTTTTTGCCACTCAGGTGGAGGAGCAGACTCCAGCTTTCGACGACATTGTGGCAGGTATTATCTCTATCAACGGCACTAGAGCCCAAGCTATATTCGACACTGGTGCATCGCATTCATTTATAAGTGCATCGTTTGCTAGAACTCATGACTTAGAGATTATACATGATGAGGAAGGTTGGGATATTAAATCCCCCGGGCATGCCTATAGCGTCTACGACGAGTGTCCGGCGTGTCCAGTCCAGATAGGCGATTAGGTCATGCCGATCGATATGTTAGTGCTGACTCAGTTGTGGTCGTTTGATGTAATCTTGGGGCTAGACTGGCTTACCAAGTATTATGCGGTCATCGACTGTGAGAGAAGGGTGATCACTTTTTGTGAGCCAAATCAAGAGGAAATGGTGTACCGAGCGTGTAAGGGTGCACGCTTTGCGGCGACCATAACCACGGCTAGAGCCAGAAAAATGATAAAGGGTGGTTGCAAAGCCTACTTGGCAACCATCGTGGACAGCCGAAAGGAGCACCCGGACCTGGAGGGTATTCGGGTGGTGTGCGAATACCCGGACGTATTTCCGGCGGAGTTACCGGGATTGCCACCGGACCGAGAGGTCGAGTTCGTCATTGACTTAATTCCCGGGGCGGCGCCAGTTTCGAAGGCTCCGTATAGGATGGCACCGGTGGAGCTAAAGGAGCTTAAAGCACAGTTGGAAGACTTGCTCGATAAAGTCTTTCTGAGGCCGAACGAGTCTCCGTGGGGAGCTCCGGTGCTATTCGTCAAAAAAAAAGATGGCACACTTCGACTTTGCGTGGATTACCGCGAGTTGAACAAGGACACGGTGAAGAACAAGTACCCGTTGCCAAGGATCGACGACCTATTCGATCAACTGCAAGGGTCAAAGGTGTATTCAAAGATAGACCTACAGTCGAGGTATCATCAATTGAAGATACGGCCCAAGGATGTGCACAAAACGGCGTACCGTACACGGTATGGCCATTATGAGTTCACGGTAATGCCATTCGGGCTTACTAATGCCCCGGCGGCCTTTATGGACTTAATGAATCGTGTTTTCCGTCCGCTATTGGACCGATGCGTCGTGGTATTCATTGACGACGTGTTGGTGTATTCTCGGACCGAAGAAGAACACGAGGAGCACTTAAGGCTCGTCTTGGAAATACTCCGAAAAGAGAAATTGTATGCCAAATTGAAGAAATGTGAATTTTGGCTTTCGGAGGTTACCTTTCTAGGACATGTGATTTCGGGTGAGGGCATTTCGGTGGATCCGAAGAAAGTAGAGGCAATTAAAGATTGGCCTCACCCGACGAGCGTAACGGAAATCCGCAGTTTTCTTGGACTTTCGGGTTATTATCGGCGGTTCGTGGAGGGGTTCTCCAAAATAACCACTCTGCTAACGGGCCTCACACACAAGGGTGTCAAGTATGTTTGGAGCGAAGATTGCGATCGGAGCTTCAAAGAGTTGAAGGAAAGGTTGACGACGACCTCGGTACTTGCTCTACCGACGCCGGGGGAGACATACGTCGTGTACAGTGATGCTTCCTATATCGGACTCGGGTGTGTTCTGATGCAAAATGGGAGAGTCATTGCATATGCTTCGCGCCAATTGAAGCCTTATGAGAAGAACTACCCGATTCACGATTTGGAATTAGCCGCGGTGATTTTCATGCTAAAATTGTGGAGGCATTACTTATATGGGGAACATTGTGAGATCTACACAGACCACAAAAGTCTTAAGTATTTGTTCACCCAAAAGGAGCTGAATATGCGACAGCGGCGGTGGCTAGAGTTGTTGAAAGACTATGATGTCACAATTTTATACCACCCCGAAAAAGCTAACGTCATGGCCGACGCGCTAAGTAGAAAATAGGGAGAAAACTTAGCTTCGGCAATCACACCCCAACCGTTGTTGCAACAGGAGATGCAACGGCTTGGATTAGAAGTGGTAGCGCCGGGAGTACCGGCTATACTTGCTACCTTAGTGGTGCAACCGACCTTATTGGAGAGGATTAAGGAGTCGCAAGCTTCCGACGAGTATCTTCAAAAGGTGCGTGAGCAAGTGAAAAACGGTAATGCCGATGACTTTGGCATTGGGACCGATGGCACACTTCGGTATCGAAACCGTTGGTGTGTACCTAAGAACAAGGATCTCCGCAAGGCGATTATGCAAGAAGCGCATCAATCTCCTTATAGTATACACCCGGGCGGCACCAAAATGTACCAAGACTTAAAGTTGCAATATTGGTGGCCGGGCATGAAGAAAGACATTGGAGAATTTGTTGCGCAATGTCTTACTTGCCAACAAGTAAAAGCGGAGCGGAGATTTCCGGCGCGGAAGCTACAAAGTTTACCTATACCCGTTTGGAAATGGGAAAATATTGCAATGGACTTTGTGACCGGGCTACCTCGATCTCAAGGTGGACACGATGCAATTTGGGTGGTCGTGGACCGGTTGACGAAATCGGCGCATTTCCTACCGATTCATATTACTTGGTCGGGGGACAAGTTGGCCCAAGTTTATATTGATGAGATTGTGAGACTTCATAGGGTACCGACGTCTATCGTATCGGATCGGGACTTGAGATTCACTTCACACTTTTGGAGGAGCCTACAAGAGGCATTAGGCACACGGCTCGATTTTAGCACGGCATTTCATCCTCAAAGTGACGGTCAATCGGAGAGGACGATACTAATACTTGAAGACATGCTCCGAGCGTGTGTACTTGATTATAAGGGCAATTGGCATGATCATCTACCAATGGCGGAATTCGCGTACAATAACAGTTATCAGGAAAGTATCGCGATGGCGCCATTTGAGGCCCTTTATGGAAGAAAGTGCCGCTCTCCAAATCATTGGAGCGACGTGGGCGAGAAAGCTGTTCTTGGCCCCGATGTAGTGCGGGAGGCGAAAGAAAAAGTTCGCCTTGCCCGCCAACGACTTGCGACGGCGCAATCTCGGCATAAAAGTTATGCCGACAAGCGAAGAAAGGACATAGAGTTCGAGGTTGGCGACAACGTGTTCTTAAAGATATCGCCAACACGAGGAGTCAAGCGGTTTGGAATTCGGGGAAAGCTAAGTCCTCGATATCTCGGACCATTTGAGGTTTTGGAGTGAGTTGGAGCAGTGGCCTACAGAGTAGCATTACCACCGAGGCTTGCGGGAGTCCATGATGTGTTTCATGTATCAAATCTCCGCAAGTACGTCCATGACCCCGACCATATTCTTGCGTTTGAACCGTCAGAGATTCAAGAGGACATGAGTTATGAGGAGTTCCCGGCCTATATTATTGATCGGGAAGAAAGAAAACTACGGAGCCGAAGGATTCCGTATGTTAAAGTTCGGAGGAGTGTCACGCCCCGGGGTCGGCAGACCTTCCCCAAAGCGTGCCCAGACCCGCCATATGTCAACACATACAAGGCGTCTAACTAAAAACAGCGGAATTTAAAACAATATAAGGCTACAACTATGAATATCAGAGCCACAACTAAGCAAGAACCAAACCACAAGTAAAAGAAAGTAAAGCGTCTAAATCACTAACAAAGAAGTAGAGAGTAGTACACAGTTAACATCAATACCTCTCAACTACACAAAAGTGGTGATCTCTATACAAGGTAAAAACACTCCTTCTCTCCAAAATAAAACAAGAGAAAAAGGAAACCACCTATCCAAAACCCTCTCACAAGCCGCTATCCCGAGGCAACTCCTTTGCCGCGGTCCCGAGCCTCCCCGATGCGAAGGCACCGAAACGAGTCGAAACGAGAGGCGTGAGAACTATAAACATATAGTTCCCAGTGGGCAATTACTGACCTGCACAAAATTGCTCCACTAGGCCCAAAAGAGAGTAATATAAGTACTGAAATAAATAACTGTAAATAAAGCGTAACTGAAAAGCTGAATAATTAACCCAAGGTAATTATATTACATGCTTTAATCTATCCGTTAGCCAACTCTAAACAAGTATATCCAACCAAGTTCCCAAGTCTACCATAATAGAAATGATGACCTATCAAGTATACTACTATGTCCAATACTATGTCACAACATATATATCCAACTACTAATCTGAGTTAAGTAGTGATTATCCTTTAATATAGAATGACGATGTTCAATCTCAATTTGGGATCTACACAAGTGTAATCACGCTTGCGCCCCCTAAGTGTCGTGGTAACCCCCACATCCCCGTAGGAATGAGTCTCACCAATTCGGCCCCATAGGTATCTCAATACCGCACGTGCGAATACATCGCAAAGGCTAACTCCGAGTGCCGCTTGTAGGGAGCGACCCTCACAAGCATGTGCGAAGAGCACAAATGGCAACAAGCAAGTCCAAGTCCCAAGTCCCACACATGGCAAATGTCACTAGCAACCCTAAGGTCTAGTACAACAAATTCTCGTGACACTAGAATTTCTATGTCAAGTTCATTCACGAGCCTAATGCCGCTTGATGACATTAGCTCACTATTTTACACTTTTGATGCCAACCCAATGCCGCTTAATGACAAGGGCTTTTCTCCTATGTCATGTATAGTTCTATGTTCTCAAACACATGTCAAAGTCCTCTTAAACACATAGTTTCAAGTTTTCAAATAGAATGCTACAAGGCTTCAGCTCTCACATGCATTCGTCTCTACTATATAGAGTAAAATTGCATTACACATAACATATGTATCTTAAGCATTCTAAAATTCACAAATAAATCAAATAGCATGAAGATGTACTAATTCCCATTTAACCATAAGCAAATAAGCACCAATGAGAATTTCTCATTGTGCTAGGTGAGGCCAAACCCACCGTCGCTCCAAGCGTCGCTCTGAACCGCTAACGAAGCTTCGATTCCTACTCCTAGTACCATACAAAGGAGATCCTAGGAGTTACAACCTCAAGAGATAAGTCTTGAGTTCAAACTTTAAGCTTCTGTGTAGAGAGTAAGGAGAAATTCACCTGTAACATACTGGACTTGCGCAAATTGCGGAGTTCGAGTATTTGACTTGTTTTGGAGCTCTTCCAGATTTTCTGGAAGGTCGTTGACTGTGTTCCGACCTATGGCGCGTGTACCGAGGTTTGGGGATGAGTCCCAAGCCCTAAAGTCCAAAAAGTTAGATTTTAGGTGGCTCTCGGGTTGGAAATTCTGTGCCTTATACCGGTACAAAACGGTGTCTATACCGGTACAAAATGATGGCTATACCGGTACAGACCAAGATTTATACCGGTATAAAGAGGGCAGACTTGGCAAACCCGAGGCTCGGGTTTGGCTGTTTCGCAGGGTTTATACCGGTACAAAATGGATTTGTACCGGTACAAACTGGCAGAATGTGAGCAGACCGAACTGCAGGGGTGTTTTAGCATCTTGTTGCTTCTATTAGGTTCCCACACACCCCTAGGGCTTCATTTGAGCCCTCCATCACAGCAAGGTAGGAGACCTTCTCTCTCTAAACCCTTGTGCTCTTTTGGATTTTTTGGTGGATTGTTAGGAGATTGATCTCTCTCTCCTTCTCCTTTGGCCACCTAGAGCCATTATCTTCTTGTTGGAGCTTGGAGCTTGCTTTTTGGAGCTTTGTGGAGGATCAAGCTTCAAGCCTAGGGCTTTTTGAGCTTGGATTAGAGCTTCTTAGAGGTATGTGAGTGATCTCTTTCCTCTAGTTTCGAATTTTGTGGGTTTTTGGGAGATGAAACCCTAGAATGGGATTCTAGGGTTAGGATTTGGGGATTTTCGATTGAGGGCCTTTGGGACCTAATTGATGAGTTTAGAACTTTGATTTAGGTTGGATTAGAAGGACTCTAACTCCCATTTGGAGATCAAGAGCACTTTCTTCGCATTCGGTGAGTATTCTTCACCCTTTAGTAGAGTTTCTTATTGTTTGAACTCAAGACTCATCTTTTGAGTTTGTAATTCCTATGGCATGCCTTGTAGGGTGCTAGGAGTAGGAATCGAAGCTTAGTTAGCGATTCGGATCGGCGATTTTCGCACTCGATGGGTTTGGCTTCATGAGCATAGGAGCAAATGGCTCCTAAGTGCTTAGTTGGTTTGATTTAATTATTTTGAATGCATATTCATGCTAAATAGATTTATTATGAATTTTGAATCACTTAAAATGCATGCCTTATGTATGATAAAATTTCCACTCTATATAGTAGAGCTATTTGAGTTAAACTGCATGCATGTGGGGGTGGTTCTTGGGGGCGCCTGGGAGTGTGCCATTTATGGTGATTTTAGCTTTGCTAATGTTAATTGTGAACATTAAATACATGTTGGGACTTAGAAACCTTAAGTGTCATAAAGCGGCACTTAACATAGAAAACTATGAAACTGCAACATAGAGACTTGACATAGGCCACTTAACATATACTATATTCCATGTTAGAGACATGATGACATAGGGATAGGCCTTTTGGATAATTGTACATTCCATGTTAGAGACATGATGATTTGGGACTTGTGACGAGTTTTGTGACTTTTGCCATTGTGCTCATTCGCACATGCTTGTGAGGGTAGCTCCAAGACTCGAGTTGGCCAACGCGTTTCTTGTATTCGCCGTGCGGGATTGGGCGCCAAGTGGATTGCCGTGGGACGCCTCATTCCTAGGGTGGGAATGTTGACTACTACGGGGCCATTAGGCTCGCATTTGGGCTAGGCAGCCTTCGGGTGGGCATCGGCCATATCGCCTTCGGGTTGAACTTATTGTGCTTAAACTTAATGTAGTTTAATGAAAACTGTGGACTTTGACTAGAATAGTAAACTTTAACACCTTACTATCACTTGTGGAATTATTGGGCTATGGTTAGAATAGTAAACTTTAACTCTTTACTATTGCTATGGATATTGGACTGTTGGTTATACTTACTATTCATGCTTAGAATAGTCGTTTACTTATGCTTATTTATGCTAAGTAGAGATATCATGCTTTAGTAGCTTACTCGTTATTTATTTCGCTTACACTTACTTGCTTAGTTTTGGGGCCTAGTGGAGCATGCAACTGAAGTCAGTAATTGCCCACTGGGAACTATTTTTAATAGTTCTCACGCCCTCTTTTTCTAATGTGTTTCAGAGCCTTCGGCACCGGCGGAGGCACGGGATCGCGGCATGGGAGTCGCCTAGATAGCTAGCTTCTTTGCCACTTTTGTTTAGGTGGTTCTTCCTCTCTTTTTGTGTTGTGAGAGAGTGATCTTTTGTATCCAGTGATAGAGACCACCATGTATTATATTAGTTTTCGCTTTGGGATCTTTAGTTGTTGCTCGTGGAGGTTACTGTTGTATTACTCTTTTATAGTTCTTAGTGGATTTGGTACTTTATTTTTAGTCACTTCTTTTATGCTTAATTGTTTAGAATTCTAGTTGTTATACCGTCTCGATACTTCTAGATTCTTTTTATTTTGTTGGTTAATTATCGTTTTTTTGTTAGACGCCTGTATGTTGTAGACATACGGCGGAGTCTGAGCGGCGGCTTGGGTCCGGGCGTGGATTAAATTGGTATCAGAGCCTAGGGTTGAGTCTTCTTGTGGACCTAGCAAACCTTAGGCAGGTTGGACTATAGGATATAGGCTCGTGAGAGACGAGGTCTATTTAACTTGTGAGCTAAAGTATTAAGATTGGGTATCTTGAATAACTCTAGTAAGTAGAGTTGAATCGAAGTGTATAGCTCCTAACTTTGCGGAGGGTCGCGTTGGGGGACGACAACGTAACATCGGGAGTTAGTAGTAAATGACACTTCATTACTTTCGCATGACTTGGGTATTTATAGCATGAGCGGGGATGCGATTGCGTGAGCTTACTAACTTGCGCTTTTATGATGTTGTAGTGGCGATGCGATAACTCGCTCGAAATCATTGGAGCGGACAATGCGGCAACTTTTGAGGAGGTTGAGGCCTCGCTACCTCCGGATCCGGCGAGTCCGTGAGTTGAGGAGCCGATTGGCGGCCCTCACGGATTGGTGACGCGACGACGGCGACGGCACGGCGTCGGGAGCGCGCATGAAGCGCATGGAGGACGCTTCTCTGCGGCGGGCGGGCTGCGAGGAGGCTCGGACCCCTTCGCCGCCGGCACCGGCGAGGTTGACTTACGCGGGCGCGATCCCCCGCGGCCGGCTCACACCGAACGACTTCGGCGATTGAGCGCGGGAGGAGGACCGGGACACCCGCCGGTGAGAGCATCGCCGGTGGCGGCGGCATTTCCGATTATGGCTCGGGGAGCCGAGAGGGATCGACTCATGGCTCGCCTCAAGGAGTTCGGGAGGTGCGGCAGGGACCTTTGACGGAGAGAAGGTCGACCTTTGGATCGTGGAAAAGTGGTTGATGCACATGGAGAAAGTTCGTGACACGTTCGTGGAGGAGCGGGACAGTGTGGCTCGCCACCCACCACTTGGACGGCGAGGCCTACGGTGGTGGATGGATCTCGAGGAGAACCCCGGCACGGACTTAGCTTCTATTACTTGGACGAGGTTCAAGGAGCTACGTGGCACACTACTTCCCAGACGGCGTCAAGGCGGATGGAGCGAGTTTGCGCGGCTGACACGGGGGACGGATACGCGCGAGTACGAGAGAGAGTTTTCTCGGCTTACGCATTGCGTGCCCTTCGTCGTGCGGGACGCGAGGATAAGGCCCGCATTTTCGAGCGTGGTGCGGCCGTCGATTTTCCGGTTCGTGCGATCCTGCGAGCTTCAGAGACTTGCAAACGGGTGGTGAACCGCGCGCTCACTTTGTGAGAGGCGGCGCGGCCATGGTGCGGGAGAGACGCGAGGGTTTGGACAAGGGGAAGGGCAAGAGGCCCGCGGCCAGGAGTGCGAACGGACGCACTCTAGGAGGCCACAAAGCATCAGAGACACCGGCGGCGCGATCGTGGCGCACACCGCCCGGCGAGAGGACCACGTGACCGGCAAGCCTCCCCGGTGTGTGATACTGCGGTGGTCCTCACCACCGCCGCCGGTGTCCACGGCGGGCGGCGAGTGCTTCGGTGTGGCCGGGAGGGCCACATCCGTCTCGAGTGCGAGAGGTTCTTCGCACGGCACCATCTTACGCATCGGCACCGGCTCCCGGCCCGACGAGACCCCGTCGACACGATGCAGGCCAGGCGTGGCCGAAATCGGCGCGAGCGAGGGTCACGTCGGTGCGCCGAGTGGGCGCATGTACGCCGCCAGACAGGCGCGGCAGTGAGGATGTGGTGGCGAGTATCATTTTTACTTGATGGCATTAGAGTACGTGCATTATTTGATACGGGGCATCACATTCATTTATAGATCGGTTTGTTTGCCGAGTTGCATGACATCCGGTTTGTTCCTTTACTACACCCTGGACGTATTGTTGTGCACCACATTGTGGACGTGCGGGAGTATTGCCCGGTTGCCCTATTCGGGTAGGAGATTGGACCATGCCGCGGATTTGCGAGTAGTGCGCAAGTTGGGGGATTTTGACGTGGTTTTGGGTATGGATTGGTTGACTAGATACTACGCCACTATCGATTGTGTTAATCGAACGGTTACTTTTAGAGAACTGGGTCAGAGTGAGGTGGTGTTTAGAGGGTGTCAGAGTTCGCTTTTTGCGATGTCGATCAGTTCGTCTCGAGCTAGGCAACTGATCAATCGTGGATGCGTAGCCTATTTGGCTAGTATCGCATTGAGGGGTGAGGATGATACCCCTAGGATCGAGGATATCCCGGTAGTACGGGAATTTCAGGACGTGTTTCCAGCGGAGCTACCAGGCATGCCACCTGATAGGGAGATCGAGTTTGTGGTAGATCTCGCTCCAGGACTACCAGGTCTCGAAGGCACCCTATAGGATGGCAGCGAGTTAAAGGAGGCGAGGGCACGATTACGGGATATGTTGGACAAGGGCTTCATTCGGCCAGAGTGTGTCACCTTGGGGAGCAGGTTCTTTTGTGAAGAAGAAGAACGGATCACTTCGTCTTTGCGTGGACTATCGTGAACTTAATAAAGTCACGATCAAGAATAAATATCCGTTCCCGAGGATTGATGATCTTTTCGACCAACTTCAAGGGTCGAATGTGTATTCCAAGATAGACTTGAAGTCGGGATACCATCAGTTGAAGATTGCGCCTGGGGATGTGGCGAAGACGGCTTTTAGATCACGGTATGGACATTACGAGTTCATTATGCCGTTTGGGCTTACTAATGCCCGGCGGCTTTTATGGATTTGATGAACCGTGTCTTCAAGCCTTATCTAGACAGGTTCGTCGTGGTCTTCATCGACGACATCTTGGTTTATTCCCGAAGTGATGTGGAGCACGAGGAACACTTGAGATTGTTACTACAAGTGCTTCGGGAAAAGAAGTTATTTGCAAGAAGAAGTGCGAATTTTGGCTTCGAAGTGGCTTTTACGGGACATGTGATTTCGGGATCGGGTATAGCGGTGGATCCTAGAAAGATAGAAGCCATTCGGGATTGGCCAAGGACCGACGAGCGTCAGAGATCGGGAGTTTCCTTGGTTTGGCCGGCTACTACGCAGTTCGTGGAGGGCTTTGCGAAGTTATCTACTTCCCTCACGAGGCTCACGCACAAAGGAGCTAAATTCATTTGGAATGATGCGTGTGAAAAGAGCTTTCAAGAGTTGAAGCTGAGATTGACGACCGCTCCAATCCTCACATTACCTATTGCTGGAGCAGGGTATGTGGTTTATAGTGATGCATCTCTTAACGGATTGGGTTGTGTTTTGATGCAGGGTGACAAGGTGATCGCGTATGCATCTCGCCAATTAAAGGAATATGAGAAGAACTATCCTACCCACGAATTGGAGTTGGCGGCCGTGGTCTTTGCATTGAAGCTATGGCGCCACTATTTGTATGGCGGCGGTGCGAGGTCTATACGGATCACAAGAGCTTGAAGTATCTTTTCACTCGAAGGAGTTGAACTTGAGGCAATGCGAGATGGTTGGAGCTACTCAAGGATTATGATTTGACTATTCTCTACCACCCGGGCAAGGCTAACGTGGTGGCGGATGCGCTAAGTCGGAAATCGGCCGAGAACTTAGCGATGCATGTTGTTACTCAACCACAGTTGATCGAGCAGATGAAGCGGTTGGAGTTGGAGGTAGTGACTCCCGATACGCCTATGCGGCTGATGACTATGGTTGTGCAACCTACACTTATGGATAGAATTAAAGAAAAGCAAGCTCTTGACATAGAGTTGCAAAAGATTCGAGACAAAATGGTTGATGGTTGCACCGGCGACTTCCCAGTGGATGTTAAGGGAGTGATGCGCTTTGGTGGACGGATTTGTGTGCCAGCGGATTCGGGACTTAGAGAGGACATCCTTCAGGAGGCACATAGGGCACCTTATGCTATTCATCCAGGAGGCACCAAACTGTACAAGGACTTGAGGTTACTTTATTGGTGGCCTGGGATGGAAAAGGATGTTGGCGAGTTTGTTGCTAGATGTCTAACTTGCCAACAAGTGAAAGCTGTGCATCGAGTTCCAGCGTGAAAACTTCGAGTTTGCCTATTCCGTGTGGAAGTGGGAGAAGATCACCATGGACTTCGTGACGGGATTGCCTCGCTATCAAGCTGGGCATGATGCTATTTGGGTGATAGTGGATAGGTTGACGAAGTCAGCGCACTTTATACCTATCCATACTACTTGGGCTGGAGAGAAGCTCGCACAAGTGTACCTTGATGAGATTGTGCGACTTCATGGAGTACCTACATCGATCGTATCTGACAGGGACACTCGCTTTGTGTCACACTTCTGGAGGAGTCTACAGGACGCCTTGGGTACTAGATTGGATTTCAGCACTGCTTTCCACCCCAAGAGTGACGGGCAGTCGGAGCGCACTATACAGACTCTAGAGGACATGCTTCGAGCATGTGTGGTTGACTTCCAGGGAGGATGGTCGCAGCATCTACCTATGGCGGAGTTTGCTTATAACAATAGTTATCAAGCAAGTATCAAGATGGCACCGTTCGAGGCATTATATGGACGAAAGAGCAGAACGCCACTTCATTGGAGCGAAGAGGGCGAAAGATTGGCTATAGGCCTGAAGTACTCCGGAAACGAGAGGATAAAGTTCGAATTGCTCGGGAGCGACTACGCGACCCGAGTAGGCGGAGGAGCTATGCAGATAAACGCCTACGAGACTTGGAGTTCAAGATTGGAGATCATGTCTTCTTGAAAGTCTCGCCGTCAAAGGGAATTCGGAGATTTGGAATTCGAGGTAAGTTAAGTCCTCGATTCATTGGACCATATGAGATCTTGGAACGTATAGGTCCGGTAGCGTATCGACTTGCTCTACCGCCGAACCTATCGGGTGTGCACAACGTCTTTCATGTATCGGTCCTTCGAAAATTTGTTCACGATCCGGCTCATGTATTGGAGGCTGTACCCTTAGAGCTGCGGGAGGATTTGACCTTCGAGGAGCAACCCGTGAAGATCTTGGCTCGTGAGGTGAAGAAATTGCGGAATCGGGACATTCGTACGTGAAGGTTCTTTGGAGCAACCACGAGGAGCGAGAGGCCACGTGGGAGCCTGAGAGCGCACCGCAGGAGCGCTATCCCCATCTCTTTCAGATGGAATCTTGAGGTATGAGTTCGCTTTTGAGTTTCGCGGACGAAACTCCTTTTTAGTTGGGGTGAATGCAACATACTGGCCTTGCGCAAATTGCGGAGTTTGAGTATTCGACTTGTTTTGGAGCTCTTCCGGATTTTACGGAAGGTCGTTGGCTTGTGTTCGACCTATGGCGCGTGTACCGAGGTTTGGGGATGAGTCCCAAGCCCTAAAGTCCAAAAGTTGGATTTTAGGTGGCTCTCGGGTTGGAAGTGCATTGCCTTATACCGATACAAAACGGTGTCTATCTGGGTACAAAATGATTGCTATCGGTCTGAGACCAAGATTTATACCGGTATAAAGAGGGCGGACTGGGCAAACCGAGGCTCGGGTTTGGCTCTTTCGCGGGGGTTTATCTTAGGTACAAAATGGATTTGTCTTAGAGTACAAGCGGCGAGAATGTGAGCGAGGCAAGGCTGAGGGTGTTTTAGCATCTTGTTGCTTCTATTAGGTTCCCATACACCCCTAGGGCTTCATTTGAGCCCTCCATCACAGCAACCAAGGTAGGGGACCTTCTCTCTCTAAACCCTTGTGCTCTTTTGGATTTTTTGGTGGATTGTTAGGAGATTGATCTCTCTCTCCTTCTCCTTTGGCCACCTAGAGCCATTATCTTCTTGTTGGAGCTTGGAGCTTGCTTTTTGGAGCTTTGTGGAGGATCAAGCTTCAAGCCTAGGGCTTTTTGAGCTTGGATTAGAGCTTCTTAGAGGTATGTGAGTGATCTCTTTCCTCTAGTTTCGAATTTTGTGGGTTTTTGTGAGATGAAACCCTAGAATGGGATTCTAGGGTTAGGATTTGGGGATTTTCGATTGAGGGCCTTTGGGACCTAATTGATGAATTTAGAACTTTGATTTAGGTTGGATTAGAAGGACTCTAACTCCCATTTGGAGATCAAGAGCACTTTCTTCGCATTCGGTGAGTATTCTTCACCCTTTAGTAGAGTTTCTTATTGTTTGAACTCAAGACTCATCTTTTGAGTTTGTAATTCCTATGGCATGCCTTGTAGGGTGCTAGGAGTAGGAATCGAAGCTTAGTTAGCGATTCGGATCGGCGATTTTCGCACTCGGTGGGTTTGGCTTCATGAGCATAGGAGCAAATGGCTCCTAAGTGCTTAGTTGGTTTGATTTAATTATTTTGAATGCATATTCATGCTAAATAAATTTATTATGAATTTTGAATCACTTAAAATGCATGCCTTATGTATGATAAAATTTCCACTCTATATAGTAGAGCTATTTGGGTTAAACTGCATGCATGTGGGGGTGGTTCTTGGGGCGAGTGTGCCATTTATGGTGATTTTAGCTTTACTAATGTTAATTGTGAACATTAAATACATGTTGGGACTTTGAAACCTTAAGTGTCATAAAGCGGCACTTAACATAGAAAACTATGAAACTGCAACATAGAGACTTGACATAGGCCACTTAACATATACTATATTCCATGTTAGAGACATGATGACATAGGGATAGGCCTTTTGGATAATTGTACATTCCATGTTAGAGACATGATGATTTGGGACTTGTGACGAGTTTTGTGACTTTTGCCATTGTGCTCATTCGCACATGCTTGTGAGGGTAGCTCCTACAAGCGGCACTCGGAGTTGGCCAACGCGTTTCTTGTATTCGCCGTGCGGGGTGGGCGCCGAAGTGGATTGCGTGGGGCAGTCTCATTCCTAGGGTGGGAACGTTGACTACTACGGGGCCATTAGGCTCGGCATTTGGGCTAGGCAGCCTTCGGGTGGGCATCGGCCATATCGCCTTCGGGTTGAACTTATTGTGCTTAAACTTAATGTAGTTTAATGAAAACTGTGGGCTTTGACTAGAATAGTAAACTTTAACACCTTACTATCACTTGTGGAATTATTGGGCTATGGTTAGAATAGTAAACTTTAACTCTTTACTATTGCTATGGATATTGGACTGT
This sequence comes from Aechmea fasciata, assembly GCA_025177825.1. Taxonomy (NCBI): domain Eukaryota; kingdom Viridiplantae; phylum Streptophyta; class Magnoliopsida; order Poales; family Bromeliaceae; genus Aechmea; species Aechmea fasciata. The sequence continues at coordinate 867,215 of CM045937.1, read as the reverse complement.
TGGCTATACTTACTATTCATGCTTAGAATAGTCGTTTACTTATGCTTATTTATGCTAAGTAGAGATATCATGCTTTAGTAGCTTACTCGTTATTTATTTCGCTTACACTTACTTGCTTAGTTTTGGGGCCTAGTGGAGCATGCAACTGAAGTCAGTAATTGCCCCAGGGAACTATTTTTAATAGTTCTCACGCCTCTTTTTCTAATGTGTTTCAGAGCCTTCGGCACCGGCGGAGGCACGGGATCGCGGCAAGGGAGTCGCCTAGATAGCTAGCTTCTTTGCCACTTTTGTTTAGGTGGTTCTTCCTCTCTTTTTGTGTTGTGAGAGAGTGATCTTTTGTATCCAGTGATAGAGACCACCATGTATTATATTAGTTTTCGCTTTGGGATCTTTAGTTGTTGCTCGTGGAGGTTACTGTTGTATTACCCTTTTATAGTTCTTAGTGGATTTGGTACTTTATTTTTAGTCACTTCTTTTATGCTTAATTGTTTAGAATTCTAGTTGTTATACTGCTCTGATACTTCTAGATTTTTTTTATTTTGTTGGTTAATTATCGTTTTTTTTGTTAGACGCCTTGTATGTTGTAGAAATACGGCGGGTCTGAGCTGTGGCCAAGGCGGGCTTTCCGGGCGTGACATCACCTTAGAGTAAAAATCCTTCTCCAATCCTCAAATGGAGGTGAGATCTCTTCCAAGGCAACCTAAACAAAGGTTCTAAACCAATTAATTGGACTCTAAAAGCCCTAGGTTGCAAATCCCCAAAATAAACCCTAATCTACTAAATCTAGAGTTTCAACAAGTAGAAAGCTTCAAAATCCCAAACTAGAGGAAATAGAGGTGATGCCTACCTTTAACGAGCTCCAAATCAAAGTCCACAATCCTCTAGAAGTGAAGGTCTTCCTCCAATAGAGCTCCAAGATCAAGCTCCAAGCCTCAACCAAGAAGATGCTAGCACTAGCAAGCAAAAGAGGGAAAAAGAGAGGGTTAATCTCTTTAGAAATCCATCCAAAAACCAAGTAATGGAAGAGAAATGGTTGGAGGGCTCCCCTACCTCTCTCCCTCAGGTCCTCAGCACAAAAAAAGCCCTAGGGGGCGTGGGTGCTACTAATAGAAGCAACAAATTGCTAAAAAGCCCCTGCAGTTTCGGATTTTCGAAAGCGCAGTATCTTCGTACAAGCCAGAGTGCATGCAGTCGGACCTGTAGCGACCAAACCGAGGCTCGGGTTTTGCGCCTCAGCCGTCCCATACGGTATAGATCCCCCTCTGTCGGTATAGCAATAAAGGCATCTTGTCTGACAACTTTTCTGTGCGTACGGACTCCCAGATAGCAAACCGAGAGCAACCTAAAATCCAACTTTTTAGACTTTAGTGCTTGGGATTCATCCACTAACCTCGGTACACGTGCCATGGGTCGGAACACAGTCAACGACCCTCCAGAAAATCTGGAAAAGCTCAGATCTCACATCTAACACTCGAACCTGGCAATTTGCAAAGTCCAGTGCGTCACATTCACCCCTCCTAAAAGGAGGTTTCGTCTGCGAAACTCAAAATTAAAGTCATACCTCATGACTCCATCTGAAAGAGATGGGGATAGCGCTCTCGAAGCGCACTCTCTAGCTCCCACGTGGCCTCCCGCTCCTCGTGGTTGCTCCACAGGACCTTCACATAAGGAAGCTCCCGGTTCCTCAACTTCTTCACCTCGCGAGCTAAAATCTTCACGGGTTGCTCCTCGAAGCTCAAATCGTCCCTCAGCTCCAATGGTGTAGCATCCAAAACATGAGCTGGATCATGTACATACTTCCGAAGGACCGATACATGAAATACGTTGTGTACACCCGATAGGTTCGGCGGTAGAGCAAGTCTATACGCTACCGGGCCCACATGCTCCAAAATCTCATACGGTCCAATGAAACGGGGCTCAACTTACCCCGAATCCCAAATCTCTCGACTCCTGCAGTCGGCGAGACTTTCAAAAAGACATGGTCTCCAATCTGAAACTCCAAGTCTCGTCGACGTCTATCAGCATAGCTCTTCTGCCTACTCTGGGCTGTCAACAACCGCTCCCTAGCAATGCGAACCTTGTCCTCTGCTTCCTGGAGCACATCTGGGCCTAGAGCCAAACTCTCACCAACTTCACTCCAATGAAGTGGCGATCTACATTTCCGTCCATAGAGTGCCTCAAATGGCGCCATCTTGATGCTTGCTTGATAACTGTTGTTATAAGCAAACTCTACCATCGGTAGATCTTTGCGACCATCCTCCCGGAAGTCGATTACGCGGGCTCGAAGCATGTCCTCGAGTGTACGTATAGTACGCTCTGGCGCCGTCACTCGAGGGTGGAAAGCGATCTTTGAAATCCGTCCAGTACCCAAGGCGTCTGAGACTCCTCCAAAAGTGTGACACAAAACGTGTGTCCTGTCCGATACAATCGAGGTAGGTACTCCGTGAAGTCGCACAATCTCATCCAAGTAAACACGTGCGAGTCTCTCTCCGGTCCAAGTAGTGTGGACGGGTATGAAATGTGCCGATTTCGTCAACCTATCCACGATCACCCAAATAGCGTCATGCCCGGCCTGGGAGCGAGGCAATCCCATCACAAAGTCCATGGTGATCTTCTCCCACTTCCACACTGGAATCGGTAGGCTCTGTAATTTCCCCGCGGGAACTCGGTGCTCAGCCTTTACTTGTTGGCAAGTTAAACATCTAGCCACAAACTCGCCAACGTCCTTTTTCATCCCGGGCCACCAATAGTGTAACTTCAAATCCTTATACATTTTGGTGTCCCCCGGATGTATAGCATAAGGTGCACGGTGTGCCTCCAGAAGTATCTCATCTTTAAGCGTCGGCTCCGACGGTACACAAACCCGTCCACGGAATCGCATCAAGTCACCACCGTCCAAAGTAAAGTCCCCGGTGCAACCATCAATCATCTTTGCTCGGATCTTTAGCAACTCCGCATCAAGAGCTTGCTTTTTCTTAATTCTTTCCAATAAAGTAGGTTGCACCACTAATGTCATCAACCTCATAGGTGTGTCAGGAGCCACCACCTCCAACTCTAGCCGCTTCAACTGCTCGATCAACGGCGGTTGAGTAACTATCATCATTGCTAAGTTTTCCGTCGATTTCCTACTTAGCGCATCAGCCACCACGTTAGCCTTGCCTGGGTGGTAGAGTATCGTCAGATCATAATCCTTGAGCAGCTCCAACCATCTGCGCTGTCTCAAGTTCAACTCCTTCTGAGTGAACAGGTACTTTAAGCTCTTGTGATCCGTATACACTTCACACCGCTCGCCATAAAGATAGTGGCGCCATAGCTTTAGTGCGAACACTACGGCCGCCAACTCCAAATCGTGAGTAGGATAATTCCTTTCATACTCCCTTCAACGGCGAGAAGCATACGCGATCACCTTTCCGTCTGCATTAACACGCGGCCCAATCCGCTAAAGGAAGCATCGCTATAAATCACATACCTGCTCCGACAGCGGCAAGGTCGGGATTGGCGCGGTAGTCAATCGCGACTTCAACTCTTGAAAGCTTTTCTCGCACGCATCATTCCAAATGAATTTGGTGCCTTTATGCGTGAGCCTCGTGAGGGAGTAGATAACTTAGCAAATCCCTCAACAAACCTCCGTAGTAGCCAAACCAATAAAACTCCGTATCTCTGTGACACTCGTCGGTCTTAGCCAATCCTTGACGGCTTCAATCTTCTTGGGATCCACGGCTATACCTGATCCTGAAATCACATGGCCCAAAAACGCCACCTCTCTAAGCCAGAACTCGCATTTCTTCAACTTGGCATAGAGTTTCTTTTCCCGAAGCACTTGAAGTACCAGTCTCAAGTGTTCCTCGTGATCCGCATCACTTCGGGAATAGACCAAAATGTCGTCTATAAACACCACGACAAATCTGTCCAAATATGGCTTGAAGACACGGTTCATTAAATCCATAAAAGCTGCCGGGCCATTAGTAAGCCCGAACGGCATAACGGTGAACTCATAGTGTCCATACCGTGTTCTGAAAGCCGTCTTTGACACATCCTCGAGCTTGATCTTCGGTGATGATAACCCGTGCAAGTCGATCTTGGAGTACACGCTAGATCCACTGAAGGCGGTCAAACGGATCATCGATCCTCGGCAACGGATACTTATTCTTAATCGTGACTTTGTTAAGTTCACGATAATCCATACATAAGCGAAGTGATCCGTCATTTTCCTCACAAAGAGAACCAGGTGCTCCCCAAGGCGACACACTCGGCCTCACAAAACCTTTATCCAAAAGATCCTGCAGCGTGCCCTCGGCTCCTTAAGTTCTGCTGGTGCCATCCTATAGGGCACCTTTGAGATTGGAGTAGTCCCAGGAACGAGATCTACTACAAACTCAATCTCCCTATCAGGCGGCATTCCTGGTAGCTCAGCTGGAAACACATCCTGGAACTCCCTCACCACAGGGATATCCTCAATCCTAGGAGAGTCCTCAACATCTCGGGGTGCAATACTAGCCAAATAGGCTATGCACCCGCTACTAATCAACTGCCTAGCTCGAGAGGAGCTAATAGTCATCGCAAACAGCGAACTCTGGCAACCCTGAAACACAACCTCCTCGTGACCAGGCTCTCTAAAAGTCACAGTACGACTCACACAATCGATCGTAGCAAAGTCTGGTCAACCAATCCATGCCCAAAACTATGTCAAACTCTCCAAGTTTGCGCACCACAAATAGGTCCGCGGGCATGATCCAATCCCCAATCTGAACCGGGCAACTAGCACAACACTCCTGAACGTCTATAGAATGTCCGGGTATAACCACTCGCCCTGAATGCAACAAGGAAGTCATAGGAATGCTATGCAACTCGGCAAATAGCCGATCAATAAAAGAACAAGATGCGCCAGTATCAAATAAAGCACGAACTCGAATGCAGGAAATCAAAATGATACCTGCAACCACGTCCTCAGCTGCTGCCGCTGCCTCGGTCTGGGCGGCATACAATCGTCCACTCGGGCCCTTGCGTGACCCCTCGCTCTGCCTCTGTGCAGAAGATCTCCCGGCACAGTAAGATCTTTGCGGTGTCCTCGAGGTGGAACACAGTGAGCCGGTCTTGAAGGCATCGACGGTGTGGGGGCGGATCCTCGGACACTCGGAAATGGCCCTCCGGCCGCAAGAGAAGCATCGGCCGGCCCTGCGGGCCTTGTCGGGGTGGTGGGGGCCGCTACAAATCACACATCGCGGCGGCGGTCGCCGCTCAGATCCTCGGCGGCTATTTGTGGGGTCCTCGTCCACGTGGCGGCTCTGGGGTACTTTGGCGGCTTCCTAGAGTGCGCCTGGCTCGCACCCTCGCCTGAGGGCCTCTTGCCCTTGCCCCGATCCAAGCCTTCCTGCCTGTCCTTCAAGAGCATCGCGCCCCGCTCCACAATGAGAGCGCGATTCACCACCTCTCGATAGGTTTGCAACCCAGACGACTGCACGAGCCTAAAGATAGATGGCCGAAGTCCATTCTCAAAGATCCTGGCCTTGTCCTCGTCGTCCCGCACGACGAAAGGTACACAATGTAGAAGCACGGTGAACTCCGCTCATACTCGGCCAGCTGTCAGCTCCCACGGCGCGAGGTTGCGCAAATCGGTCTCCATGCGGCGTCGAACACTGTCGGGAAATAGTGCTCCGATAATAGTCCCTTGAACCTCGTCCAAGTCATCGGCGCCAAGTCGGTGCTCGTGTTCTCCTGAATATCCCGCCACCACTGATAGGCCTCGCCGTCCAGATGGTGAGTGGCGAGCCAAACTCTGTCCCTCTCCTCGACAAAGGTATCCCGAAATAGCTTTTCCATGTGCATCAGCCATTTCTCCACAATCCAGTGATCCACGTTCTCGAATATACGTGGATTGCACCTCCCGAACTCGTTGAGGCGGCTCATCGGTCGGTCTCGCTCTAGCCCCTCGACCAACGTAGGGAACACTTTGCTCCTCCCGGGGCATACGAGCGGCGGTGCCGTCGCTACTCTCTCTGGCGTGCCACGGGACGGCCTGAGAATGCAAAGATCCGGGCACTGGAGTCGGCGCCCTCGGTGCTACCACCTCGGCTGGGGCTGGTGGTACAGGAGCCTGGGCCTCCCTGGCAGCCGCCTGCTGCAGAAGAAGGTCCTCAAGTCGCTTCATCCTCTCATCCTGTCGGCGCGCCGCCTCAGCCTGCTGCTGGGCCGCCGCCGTCTGCTGAGCCACAAGGTCAGTGAGGACCGCCACCTGATCCCTCAGCTCGCGGACCTCGCTGGACTCAGAAGTAGCTGAGGTCTCGACCTCCTCAAGGCGTGCCATGTTATCTGCCGCGACGGATTGGGAGCGAGTAATAGGCATCAACCCTGCAACAACATAAAAGAGCAAGTTAATAAAACCCACGCTATCGCAATCCCCACTCAGAAACCCAAATTGTGCGAAAGTAAAGAAGTGTGCTTTCTACTAACTCCCGATGTTACGTTGTCGGCCGCCAACGTAACCCTGGCGAAGCTAGAAGTTATACACTTCGATTAAACTCCAACTTTTTAGAGTTATCATAAAACCCAATCAAACACTTTCGCTTATAAGTCAAATAGATCACGTCTCTCACGAGTCTAATCCTTATAGTCCAACCAGCCTAAGGTTTACTAGGTCCTCTAAGACGTCACCCTAGGCTCTGATACCAAATTAATCTGTCACGCCCCGGGGTCGGCAGGACCTTCCCCAAAGCGTGCCCAGACCCGCCATATGTCAACACATACAAGGCGTCTAACTAAAAACAGCGGAATTTAAAACAATATAAGGCTACAACTATGAATATCAGAGCCACAACTAAGCAAGAACCAAACCACAAGTAAAAGAAAGTAAAGCGTCTAAATCACTAACAAAGAAGTAGAGAGTAGTACACAGTTAACATCAATACCTCTCAACTACACAAAAGTGGTGGTCTCTATACAAGGTAAAAACACTCCTTCTCTCCAAAATAAAACAAGAGAAAAAGGAAACCACCTATCCAAAACCCTCTCACAAGCCGCTATCCCGAGGCAACTCCTTTGCGCGGTCCCAGAGCCTCCCCCTATGCGAGAAGGCAGAAACGAGTCGAGAAACGAGAGGCGTGAGAACTATAAACATATAGTTCCCGGTGGGCAAGTCTTGACACACAAAATTGCTCCACTAGGCCCAAAAGAGAGTAATATAAATCTTGAAATAAATAACTGTAAATAAAGCGTAACTGAAAAGCTGAATAATTAACCCAAGGTAATTATATTACATGCTTTAATCTATCCGTTAGCCAACTCTAAACAAGTATATCCAACCAAGTTCCCAAGTCTACCATAATAGAAATGATGACCTATCAAGTATACTACTATGTCCAATACTATGTCACAACATATATATCCAACTACTAATCGAGTTAAGTAGTGATTATCCTTTAATATAGAATGACGATGTTCAATCTCAATTTGGGATCTACACAAGTGTAATCCGCTTGCGCTAAGTGTCGTGGTAGCCCCAACATCCCCGTAGGAATGAGTCTAACCAATTCGGCCCCATAGGTTTCTCAATACCGCACGTGCGAATACATCGCAAAGGCTAACTTGAGTCTTAGGCTTGTAGGGAAGCGACCCTCACAAGCATGTGCGAAGAGCACAAATGGCAACAAGCAAGTCCAAGTCCCAAGTCCCACACATGGCAAATGTCACTAGCAACCCTAAGGTCTAGTACAACAAATTCTCGTGACACTAGAATTTCTATGTCAAGTTCATTCACGAGCCTAATGCCGCTTGATGACATTAGCTCACTATTCTACACTTTTGATGCCAACCCAATGCCGCTTAATGACAAGGGCTTTTCTCCTATGTCATGTATAGTTCTATGTTCTCAAACACATGTCAAAGTCCTCTTAAACACATAGTTTCAAGTTTCCAAATAGAATGCTACAAGGCTTCAGCTCTCACATGCATTCGTCTCTACTATATAGAGTAAAATTGCATTACACATAACATATGTATCTTAATCATTCTAAAATTTACAAATAAATCAAATAGCATGAAGATGTACTAATTCCCATTTAACCATAAGCAAATAAGCACCAATGAGAATTTCTCATTATGCTAGGTGAGGCCAAACCCACCGTCGCTCCAAGCGTCGCTCTGAACCGCTAACGAAGCTTCGATTCCTACTCCTAGTACCCTACAAAGGAGATCCTAGGAGTTACAACCTCAAGAGATAAGTCTTGAGTTCAAACTTTAAGCTTCTATGTAGAGAGTAAGGAGAAATTCACCTTAGAGTAAAAATCCTTCTCCAATCCTCAAATGGAGGTGAGATCTCTTCCAAGGCAACCTAAACAAAGGTTCTAAACCAATTAATTGGACTCTAAAAGCCCTAGGTTGCAAATCCCCAAAATAAACCCTAATCTACTAAATCTAGAGTTTCAACAAGTAGAAAGCTTCAAAATCCCAAACTAGAGGAAATAGAGGTGATGCCTACCTTTAACGAGCTCCAAATCAAAGTCCACAATCCTCTAGAAGTGAAGGTCTTCCTCCAATAGAGCTCCAAGATCAAGCTCCAAGCCTCAACCAAGAAGATGCTAGCACTAGCAAGCAAAAGAGGGAAAAAGAGAGGGTTAATCTCTTTAGAAATCCATCCAAAAACTAAGTAATGGAAGAGAAATGGTTGGAGGGCTCCCCTACCTCTCTCCCTCAGGTCCCCAGCATAAAAAAAGCCCTAGGGGGCGTGGGTGCTACTAATAGAAGCAACAAATTGCTAAAAAGCCCCTGCAGTTTCGGATTTTCGAAAACTGCCAGGCTGTACCGGTACAAGCCAAGTCTGTACCGGTACAGACCCTGCGAAACAGCCAAACCCGAGGCTCGGGTTTGCTGCCTCCAGCCGTCCCATGCAGTGCAGGATCCCCCTGCTGTCTGGGTATAGCAACCAAGAGGCATGCAGTGCAACTTTTCTGTCTGGTACGGACTCCCGGATAGCAAGCAGAGCAACCTAAAATCCAACTTTTTAGACTTTAGTGCTTGGGATTCATCCACTAAACTCGGTACACGTGCCATGGGTCGGAACACAGTCAACGATCTCTAGAAAATCTGGAAAAGCTGTGATCTCACATCTAACACTCGAACCTGGCAATTTGCAAAGTCCAGTGCGTCACAAGGAGCAACCACAATGACCGGGAGGCCACGTGGGAGCTCGAAAGCGTGATGCGGGAGCGTTAACCCCATCTATTCAACAATCTGGAGTGAGGTATGAATCTAGATAACAAGTGAGTTCGTTTCGCGGACGAAACTATTCTTAAGAGGTGGAGAATGTAACAACCCACTTTCTCGTAAAACGTGCCTAGTTCTGTCAAAATGAGCGGAACGTGGAGTGAGTCGAGAAACACAAGGTTCTAAGTGTTTTGGAACTTGTGTGAAGTGAAAACGGGACCCGAGGAGCAAAAAGCGCAGTGCAAAGTAGCGAGAATTGGAGCGATGAAAACCGGTCCCCATTGCATGGAGAGCCAGGATGCCTAAGCTTTGGCGACCGCGGCGATAAAAATTGGTTAAGTCTGGAGTTTACGCTTGCGGGATCGGATCGGGAGGGCGAGATCGGTCCCCGCTGCGAAATCAGCAGAAAAATGGCTAAGTCCCAGAACCACAGCTTGCGGGATCCGGATCCCATGGCCAGGTCCGGATCCTGAACCCGAAAACTGCCTAGTTTGAGCAGTTTGTAATTTTCGTGAATGGAGGGGCTTTTTGACAATTGTCACAACACCATAAGTGCCCAATGGCTTCCTCCTTCACAGCCATTCACTCCCTCACCACTCTCTTTCATTTCCCCTCTTTCTCTCTCTAGAAAACATATCCTAGAGCTTGGAGAGGTTGGAGAAGGAGCTTGGAGAAGGTGATCTTGGTGGCTTTGGAGCTTGGAGAAGACTTAGAAGCTCTCCTACAAGGTGGAGCTTGGATCAAGGTGAGGTTTCTATGAGAACTAGGTTAGGGTTTGGGTTTTCCTCCTTGTAACCTAGGGTTTTGAGCTTCTCTCTTGTTTAGAAGCCTGTTGAGGCTTGGGCTCCATGAAAATCCATGGTAGCTCAAGGTCCTCTCATGGTGGATCATTAGGGTTTCTAGTAGACGCTCTAAAAGTGATTTAGATCGTTCTAGATGAACTCTAAGAGGATTAACAAGCTTTCTTTTTCTTATTTAGGAGATCAAAACCTAGGGTCTCACATAGGGTTTGGTAGAGCACCCAAATTTGGGGCTTTTTGCCATAGAGGTTCTGGGGTCAAATTGATCTTGTAGAAACCTAATTGGGAGTATCCACGATGCGTGGGGCAATTCCGTTTGTTTAAACGAAAAGCCTACCTGTGAGTTACTATGTAAACTAGCCTTATTAACGCTCTGTTTAACGCGCGGGTGGTAAACTAGGGATCGGTTGGGCACGAAACTCGACCCGCAACCCATCCATAATATTTAGAGGTGGGTGGTGCATTCCAAGGACATCGGACTTCTCTCTATGTCTAAGTGTCACTTCTATTGAGCATATTTAATATTGAGCATGTTGTATTGTAGGGTTTAATATGCATTTCTTATTGCTTTGAGAGTTCAAATGCATAAGGTAGAATGTTATGAGATTGTATGATAAAGAACAAGAACCCTATGTATGCATGCTAAAGAACAAGAACAACAACTTAGTGTAATTGACAAGTGAATGTGACATTGGACATGTACTTAGAAAATGTGGCAATGATGAGTCTAGAGTACTTAGACAACACGCGTGGCATCAAAGAACGAGAACAAGAACAAGTAGTGTACATAACACTAGTACAGTTTTGATATTGACATTATGACAACAACCTTAGAGTTAAGGGTCATATGAACATAGTCTCCTTGAAGTCAAGGAATGAATTGAAATTGGAATCCTTAGAGTTAGGGATTGATCGTACTCACCATATAGTCCTTGCTCGAGGGCGGTAGCTCCCCCTCGGGCGATGTGCTCCGGAGTTGTCATCACTGGGTTATAGTGTTTCCCCAGAGGACGGTCCCATCGGGTTGTAGTGTTTCCTCGACAATCGGGATTTGAGTTGGTTGAGTCTTGTTGAGGGCGAAACCTACGGGTTAGCCGAGAGATTGGGTATTGGACTATGATCTTTCAGTCATCATGAGTTTTTATTCGAGCATCTTATTGTTTACTTTCAAGCGTATTAGCTGCATTTGTTAGTTGGTTATTATCTTATCTTTCTTTCTATTACGCTTGAATTAGACCTAGTGGAAAAGTCGGCGTGGTTGGTTGCCGAACCCACTGGAAACTTTGTTGTAGTTCTCACCCCACTATCTCCACAGGGCCGGGACCGAGCGAGCCGGCCAAGGATCGCTGTAAGGGCATCGCGCCCTAGATGCCTGTCACGCCCCGGGACCCAATGGAAGCCGCCGGCGTGCAACATACAAGGCGTCTAGCAAAACGATAAATAATCAACAAGAAAGAGGCATCTAGTAGTATCAGAGCGAAATAAAACAACTAGATCTCTACATAGGAAATAAAGCACTAACATCCACTATGAAGTATAAAATAAATACAACCAAAACTCCACAACCAAAAGCTATAAAAGGTACATGGTAGTCTCTATACCGGATACAAAAATCTCTCTCTCACAAATACCAAAAGAGAGAAAAGTAGAACCATCTAAAGAGAGTAAAGCTACTAAGAGCTAACTAGACGCGACTCCCTTGCCGCGATCCCTTGCCTCCGCCGGTGCCGAAGGCTCTGAAACACATTAGAAAAAGAGGGCGTGAGAACTATTAATTAATAGTTCCCAGTGGGCAATTACTGACTTCAGTTGCATGCTCCACTAGGCCCAAAACTAAACAAGTAAACGATAAACTATGCATAAGTAAAGCAAACGATATGTAAAATAAACATGTAAGCTATTAAACATGCTATCTCTACTTAGCATAATTAAGCATAAGCAAACGACTAATCTAAGCATGATTAGTAAGTACAGCTACTAGTATAATGTTCCCAAATTTAATAGTAAAGAATTGAAGTTTACTATTCTAGTCAAATACACAATGTCCACAAATGATAGTAAAGTGTTAAAGTTTACTATTCTAGTCAAATACACAATGTCCACAAATGATAGTAAAGTGTTAAAGTTTACTATTCTAGTCAAAGTCACAATTTCCTTTAAACTGCTTTAAGTTTAAGTACAATAAGATCAACCCGAAGGCGATATGGCCGATGCCCACCCGAAGCCTAGCCCAAATGCCGAGCCTAATGGCCCCGTAGTAGTCAACATTCCCACCCTAGGAATGAGACTGTCCTACGGCAATCCACTTCGGCGCCCAATCCCGCACCGCGAATACATGAAACGCGTTGGCCAACTCCGGAGTGCCGGCTTGTAGGGAGCGACCCTCACAAGCATGTGCGAATGAGCACAATGGCAAAAAGTCACAAAACTCGTCATATGTCCCCAATCGTCATGTCTCTAACATGAAATATACAAGTGTCCAAAAGGCCTATCTCTATGTCATCATGTCTCTAACATGGAAATAATAGATGTCAAGTGGCCTATGTCAAGTCTCTATGTTGCAGTTTCATAGTTTTCTAAGTTAAGTGCCGCTTGATGACACTTAAGCTTTTCTAAGTTCCAACACAAGTTTAATGTTCACAATTAACATTATTTAAGCTATAATCACCATAAATGGCACACTCCCAGGCGCCCACAAGAACCACCCCCACATGCATGCAATTTAACCCAGATAGCTCTACTATATAGAGTGAAAAATTTTATCATACATAAGGCATGCATTTTAAGTGATTCAAAGTTCATAATAAATCTATTTAGCATGAATATGCATTCAAAATAATTAAATCAAACCGAATAAGCACTTAGGAGCCATTTGCCCCTATGCTCATGAAGCCAAACCCACCAAGTGCGTGTAGCGTTGCTCCGAACCGCTAACGAAGCTTCGATAATCACTCCTTGAGTCCTAAGAAGCACACCCTAGGAGTTACAAGCTAAGAAGTTGAACCATGAGTTCACACTTTAAGAAATTCCACAAAAGGTTGGAGAAAACTCACCGAGTGCGAAGGAAACTCTCTCGATCTCCAAATGGGAGTTAGAGTCCTTCTAATCCAACCTAAACCAAAGTTCTAAACCCATCAATTAGGTCCCAAAGGCCCTAAATCGAAAATTCCCAAATTCTAACCCTAGAATCCAAAACTAGGGTTTCATCTCAAAGAAACCTCCAAAAACCGAATCTAAGTGAAGAGAGCTTGTTGCTTACCTCTAAGAAGCTTCAAACCAAGTCCAAAAGGCCCAAGGGTTGAAGTTTGATCCACCACAAAGCTCCACTCACCAAGCTCTAAGCTCCAACAATGGAGGAAATAGGCTCTACCAAGCAAAAGAGAGCAAAGAGAGGGTTTTAATCCTTAAAAACCCATCCAAACCAAGGAGAGAAGAAGGAGATGGAGTGGAGGGAGCTCTTACCTCTCCTCTTGCTATGAAGAACACAAAGGAAAACCCTAGGGGCAAGGCTTGCACTAATAGAAGTGCAACAATAGCTAAAAACCCCCTGCAGTTCAAACTGCTCGAAATCTGCCAGTTGTCAGTACAAGCCATCCCATACAGTATAGACCTGCGAAATAGCCAAACCCGAGGCTCGGGTTGGCGTTCATCGGCTCTCCCCATACGTGCAGAATCCATCACTGTCATATAGCAACAATTTGTACCGGTATAGCAACAATTTAGGTGCGGACCCTCCAGACCTCAATCCGAGAGCAACCTAAAATCCAACTTTTTGGACTTTAGTGCTTAGGATTCATCCGCTAGCCTCGGTACACGTGCTCTAGGTCGGAACATAGTCAACGACCCTCCAGAAAATCTGGAGAAGCTCCGAACTCACGTCGAATACTCGAACTCCGCAATTTGCGCAAGTCCAGTATGTTACATTCACCCCTCCTAAAAAGGAGTTTCGTCCGCGAAACTCTAAAGCGAACTCATACCTCAAGATTCCATCTGAAAGAGATGGGGATAGCGCTCCTGCAGTGCGCTCTCAGGCTCCCACGTGGCCTCTCGCACCTCGTGGTTGCTCCAAAGAACCTTCACGTATGGAATGTCCCGATTCCGCAATTTCTTCACCTCACGAGCCAAGATCTTCACGGGTTGCTCCTCGAAGGTCAAATCCTCCCGCGACTCTAAAGTCTGACCTCTAATACATGAGCCGGATCGTGAACAAATTTTCGAAGGACCGATACATGAAAGACGTTGTGCACGCCCGATAGGTTCGGTGGTAGAGCAAGTCGATACGCTACCGGACCTATACGTTCCAAGATCTCATATAGTCCAATGAATCGAGGGCTCAACTAGCCTCGAATTCCAAATCTCCGAATTCCCTTGACGGTGAAACTTTCATGAAAACATGATCTCCAATCCGAAGCTCCAATTCCCGTCGACGTCTGTCAGCATAGCTCTTTTGCCTACTACAGGCAGTCAACAACCGTTCTCTAGCAATGCGAACTTGTCCTCTGCCTGGAGCACATCTGGGCCTAAAGCCAAACTCTCGCCAACTTCACTCTAATGAAGTGGCGATCTGCATTTCCGTCCATACAGTGCCTCGAACGGTGCCCTCTTGATGCTTGCTTGATAACTATTGTTATAAGCAAACTCCGCCATAGGGAGATGCTGCGACCATCCTCCCAGGTAGTCGATCACACATGCTCGAAGCATGTCCTCAAGAGTCAGTATAGTACGCTCATTGCTCGTCACTACGAGGAGTGGTGAAACGATCTTGAAGTCCGATCGAGCACCTAAGGCGTCCTGCGGACTCCTCCAAAGGTGTGACACAAAACGTGTCCCGGTCCGATACAATTGATGTAGGTGCTCCGTGTAGTCGCACATTCTTATCCAAATATATCCGTGCGAGTCTCTCTCTAGTCCAAGTAGTATGGATAGGTATGAAATACGCCGATTTCGTCAACCTATCCACGATCACCCATATAGCGTCACGCCGGCACGTGAGCGAGGCAATCCCATCACGAAAATCATGGCGTTCTTCTCTCACTTCCACACGGAATCGGTAGGCTCAACAATTTCCCCGCGGAAATTCTATGCTCAGCCTTCACTTGTTGGCAAGTTAGACAACGAGCTACTAACTCGCCAACATCCTTTTTACATCCCGAGCCATCAGTAAAACAACTTCAAGTCTTCTCCGAGAAGTTCCTTCTCTAAATTGCGCTTGTTCGACAAGCTATTCAGTTGGTCATCATCAAAACCAAGTACTCCCAAAAGCTGAATTCTAGTCCTCACCTTCCTCGTCTTAGTCGAGGGCGAAGCCTAGCTCTGCCTCAATATACTCGTACAATTGGAATTCCGCTATATAGCTCTCTGAGGCGGATCCAACAAAACCGCTCGTAGCAAGAACCCGGGGTTCAAACCCGTTACCTGATCCATCAACGCTCCATCGGAATGCTTACAAAAGAGATGTGATACAATATCTATTCGTTGGCTCTAATCCCAACAATGCTTGCTCAGCTCCAAGTCAGATCTTGTTAAGAGATTGCACTACTGAGTGTAAATCCAATCCATAATGATCGTCTCTTCCGATTGTCGCGACATTCGACAAGTCGTCCAATTTGTTCTCCAGAGATGGTTACCCGATTCACCAATCGGCATTGTACCCCCAATGCCTCCACGGTAATCTCAACTCCACCAGGGGGTGGTACTCTCTTCTATACATATGGTCAATAACCATATCCCACACACATCCTCGATCTACTAAGGTCATTCCCTTAGTCTCAACTTGATGTCTCAAGTAAACTCTTCATAAGCCTACGCCGAGAGCTTATCTTCGGTAGGGAATCTCATAGCACTAACTGCTCAAGCGCTCAAAACGAATCATTCGAAATTTCTTCTCCACAATGCTTCCCTTAGCATCAGATACCCCAGGTACCCATTGACACAGAGCTCAACTCAAGTGATAGAGAGGGTTCCATTTACAAATAGTAGTAGCTCTCTATCAATGTCACCATGAAGTGACTATCGACCAGAACGTCGATCTCAACCACTCTTCCACGAAGTCTCCATTGCAAGGAACTTAATTCCACGTGCAACATCCGAACAAGGGAAAATCAGCACTTGGTACTTTCCCTCACGAATTTTCCCAACAACTCGATCCAACAGTGAGAATTTACACTTCGCTCACCTCAGTAAGCTTCCACAGTTGATCCTTGCAGATCTTCATCGGAATACCCATGGCCGTATACGACCGGTTCCGCCAATCCATCTAAAGGGCTTGGACTTATCATTCCGCAAGACCCTAACGTTGGTGGAGTACTACAGGCTTCAGCAACGTCACACTAATCCCCGTGATGTCCCAAACAGGTGCCAACATTCGCTTGAGGTGCAGCCTCAAACACCGGCACAAAAAGGTATTACTCCCGATTGCAATACGATTCGATCGAGTACGCCAATCTCACAAGACTAATCGAAACGATCAACGAGCCTCTACAGCCGAGCAAAGGCCCAATCGTGATTCACTTTAGATCACGATGGCCGAAGTATAGTCGAAACGACCCTACAGGTCCTACCTCAACGGAGGGTGTTTCTCACGAAGCGAAACACGAAATGCAAAGATCTCCACGCCACTTGAGCTCACAATTCGTGACTCGTCGAGAGCACCAACAACACAAAAGGTATCCTTCAAGCTGAGGATCCTCGAGCAACCAAAGGTAATGGCCAGTTAGGCCCCAAATCCTCTCCAATACTTACCTAGTTTTAGGTAAGGGAGATAGTCACCACAACCAGTGGGACAAATCCTCAACATGCACTATTTCGTGCTCAAAATCCCAAGGCGAGTTAAATCAGCTCGCAAGCCCCAAGGTACAAGGTACCTCACAACTCCACACCACGAAAGCCAATCTATTTGTTGGCACGCAAGACCTTCTCGAAAGGTAGGGTGTTCGAAACGACACACCCGATCACCTGATCATCCTATAAACATCGAAGAATGATCAATGCTAGACATTCTCGGGTTGGTTCACTACACACTCGGTGCACCCTCGATCTCACGATCCCACACGTGGCATTCCACGCTCTTGGGTCAAAACTCGGACTACCGTCCTGACCAAAACTTTGCCCTACCCGAAGGCAGGGCATTGTCACTCCACGGCTAAGCTGCGCTTTGCCAAAGGGCCCGGGTTCCGCGATCTACAAGCGGTCCGAGCACGGGTCGTGCCGAGCACCCTCAAAGCAAACGGCGATCCGGGGATGTAACTAATGCAATAGTCGTGAGATCCAAATAGCATAGCAAAAAGCTACCCACAACCCGCCGACTAACCGTCTCAGTCAAGGCTAATCCTCATCACAAACAGCGATCAAACGTGATGCAATGCAACTCGGCAAATAGCCGATCAAAGGATAGGTGCAAAGCACCGGCATCAACCAACACACACTCGAAAATCATAGTGCGAACCAAAACAAGTAGTCACCACCTCGGCTGCCGTCGCCTCCTCAGTCTGAACCGTATACATGCGGCCGTTCGGGGCCTGTTGTGGCTCCTCCGTCTGTCTCTAAACAGGTTGCCTCCCAGAGTGCGTCTGACTCGCACCCTCGGTCATGGGCCTCTAGCCCGAATCCTTAATCTAAGCCTTCTCGACGAGCGCGCAGTTTACCACATCTTGGCAAGTCTGAAGATTGGGATGTTGCGCCAACCGAAAGATCAACGGCCGAAGTCCTCACAGTCCCGCACTACAACGGCACACCATCGGGGAGTCGAGGGAACTCCCATTCGTACTCGGCCACAGTCCGCTTCCCTTGGGGCATATCCACAGATACTGTTCCGACTTTTTCCTTGACACTGACATTGAAGTAAAGCCTCAACGGGAGTTCCTTGAACCTCCTTCAAGTAGTCGTCACTATATCAGCATTGGTGTTATCCTGAATATCCAACCACCTATAGACTTCATCTTCCGGTGGTGATCGGCGAGCCGAACTCTGCCTCTCTCTTCCACGAATGTGTCGCGGAAATAGTTTCTCCATCTGCATCGACCACTTCCTTACGATCCAGTGATCGTCCTTCTCTCCATCGAGGATTCTGGGATTACACCTCTCGAACTCGTTGGGCAATCCATGAGTCACTCTCGCTCTGCTTCCTCAGCCATCATGGGAAAACCACCTGTTGCAGTAAGGATCTCTCCAGGTGTTTCATGCGCGCATCCTGCCTGTCGTTGAGCCGGTGTCGCCTGCTGAGTCGCCAAACTAGTGAGAGCCGCAAGTAGGCATCTCACTCACGGACCTCGCTGGATCCGGGGGTAGTGGACATCTCCACTTCCCCAAACGTTGTCGCGTCATCCGCTCCAACAAACTTAGAGCGGGTCGTCAACAAGACGCCACAACATCACTAAAGCGCAAGTTAATAAAACCCACGCTATCGCGCCCCACTCAACAATACCCAAATCATGCGAAAGTAATGAAGTGTGCCTCACAACTAACTCCCGATGTTACGTTGTCGGCCGCCAACGTAACCCTCCGCGAAGTTAGGAGTTATACACTTCGGTCCAACTCTACTTACTAGAGTTATTCAAGATACCCAATCTTAATACTTTCGCTCACAAGTTAAATAGACCTCGTCTCTCACGAGCCTATATCCTATAGTCCAACCGGCCTAAAGTTTGCTAGGTCCACAAGAAGACTCAACCCTAGTCTCTGATACCAATTTAATGTGTCACGCCCCGGGACCCAGCGGAAGCCCGCCCGGCGCGTGCCCAGACCCGCCGTATGTCTACAACATACAAGGCGTCTACCAAAAACGATAAATAATCAACAAGAAAGAGGCATCTAGTAGTATCAGAGCGAAATAAAACAACTAGATCTCTACATAGGAAATAAAGCACTAACATCCACTATGAAGTATAAAATAAATACAACCAAAACTCCACAACCAAAAGCTATAAAAGGTACATGGTAGTCTCTATACCGGGATACAAAAATCTCTCTCTCACAAATACCAAAAGAGAGAAAAGTAGAACCATCTAAAGAGAGTAAAGCTACTAAGAGCTAACTAGACGCGACTCCCTTGCCGCGATCCCTTGCCTCCGCCGGTGCCGAAGGCTCTGAAACACATTAGAAAAAGAGGGCGTGAGAACTATTAATTAATAGTTCCCAGTGGGCAATTACTGACTTCAGTTGCATGCTCCACTAGGCCCAAAACTAAACAAGTAAACGATAAACTATGCATAAGTAAAGCAAACGATATGTAAAATAAACATGTAAGCTATTAAACATGCTATCTCTACTTAGCATAATTAAGCATAAGCAAACGACTAATCTAAGCATGATTAGTAAGTACAGCTACTAGTATAATGTTCCCAAATTTAATAGTAAAGAATTGAAGTTTACTATTCTAGTCAAATACACAATGTCCACAAATGATAGTAAAGTGTTAAAGTTTACTATTCTAGTCAAATACACAATGTCCACAAATGATAGTAAAGTGTTAAAGTTTACTATTCTAGTCAAAGTCACAATTTCCTTTAAACTGCTTTAAGTTTAAGTACAATAAGATCAACCCGAAGGCGATATGGCCGATGCCCACCCGAAGGCTGCCTAGCCCAAATGCCGAGCCTAATGGCCCCGTAGTAGTCAACATTCCCACCCTAGGAATGAAACTGTCCTACGGCAATCCACTTCGGCGCCCAATCCCGCACGGCGAATACATGAAACGCGTTGGCCAACTCCGGAGTGCCGGCTTGTAGGGAGCGACCCTCACAAGCATGTGCGAATGAGTACAATGGCAAAAAGTCACAAAACTCGTCATATGTCCCCAATCGTCATGTCTCTAACATGGAATATACAAGTGTCCAAAAGGCCTATCTCTATGTCATCATGTCTCTAACATGGAAATAATAGATGTCAAGTGGCCTATGTCAAGTCTCTATGTTGCAGTTTCATAGTTTTCTAAGTTAAGTGCCGCTTGATGACACTTAAGCTTTTCTAAGTTCCAACACAAGTTTAATGTTCACAATTAACATTATTTAAGCTATAATCACCATAAATGGCACACTCCCAGGCGCCCACAAGAACCACCCCCACAAGCATGCAATTTAACCCAGATAGCTCTACTATATAGAGTGAAAAATTTTATCATACATAAGGCATGCATTTTAAGTGATTCAAAATTCATAATAAATCTATTTAGCATGAATATGCATTCAAAATAATTAAATCAAACCGAATAAGCACTTAGGAGCCATTTGCCCCTATGCTCATGAAGCCAAACCCACCAAGTGCGTGTAGCGTTGCTCCGAACCGCTAACGAAGCTTCGATAATCACTCCTTGAGTCCTAAGAAGCACACCCTAGGAGTTACAAGCTAAGAAGTTGAACCATGAGTTCACACTTTAAGAAATTCCATAAAAGGTTGGAGAAAACTCACCGAGTGCGAAGGAAACTCTCTCGATCTCCAAATGGGAGTTAGAGTCCTTCTAATCCAACCTAAATCAAAGTTCTAAACCCATCAATTAGGTCCCAAAGGCCCTAAATCGAAAATCCCCAAATTCTAACCCTAGAATCCAAAACTAGGGTTTCATCTCAAAGAAACCTCCAAAAACCGAATCTAAGTGAAGAGAGCTTGTTGCTTACCTCTAAGAAGCTTCAAACCAAGTCCAAAAGGCCCAAGGGTTGAAGTTTGATCCACCACAAAGCTCCACTCACCAAGCTCTAAGCTCCAACAATGGAGGAAATAGGCTCTACCAAGCAAAAGAGAGCAAAGAGAGGGTTTTAATCCTTAAAAACCCATCCAAACCAAGGAGAGAAGAAGGAGATGGAGTGGAGGGAGCTCTTACCTCTCCTCTTGCTGTGAAGAACACAAAGGAAAACCCTAGGGGCAAGGCTTGCACTAATAGAAGTGCAACAATAGCTAAAAACCCCCTGCAGTTCAAACTGCTCGAAATCTGCCAGGCTGTACCGGTACAAGCCATCCCATACCGGTATCGACCCTGCGAAACAGCCAAACCCGAGGATCGGGTTGGCATCCATCTTCTCTCCCATACCGGTACGGAATCCATCCCGTCGGTATAGCAACAATTTACGTCGGTATAGCAACAATTTACGTCAGTCTGGACCTCCGAACCTCAATCCGAGAGCAACCTAAAATCCAACTTTTTGGACTTTAGTGCTTAGGATTCATCCGCTAGCCTCGGTACACGTGCTCTAGGTCGGAACATAGTCAACGACCCTCCAGAAAATCTGGAAAAGCTCCGAACTCACGTCGAATACTCGAACTCCGCAATTTGCGCAAGTCCAGTATGTTACAATGCCCGAGTATTTATTTTGGTAGTTGCATTTCCCTTTATATATATATCATCTTTTGTATTTGGTGATCATAGTTGTTTAACTTTAATGTGAACACTTTCATTTGGAGGAAAATGTGATGTAAGAAAGAAATGATGCATAGTATGTAAAGACTTTAAAGAACTCAAAGTTGTAAAGATATTTACATGTATGTGATTGCAATTAATCATAGTACTTGTATAATTTAGTTAGTACTTTCACTTTGGCTATTGCTTGTCCTCGTGCAATCCGTTTGTGTATGCTTCTGCATGTGCAAAATTTTTATACTCTATCTGTACTTGTTGAGCCTTGGGCGGTCAGGGGAAGCTCTGTCCGTTCGGCGTCTGTTTGACGCGCTCGAACCGGCCAAATGGATCGGGCTCGGGGTGTGACAGTGGTGGTGTTTCTAAAATATGGCTAAGCATAGAATATCTTTTTGAAACCCTAGAAACTTGTTGGGTGCTCTCTTTCTTTCTCCAACAACAAGTTTCTATCGGATCAATTCTTGAAACCCTAATTTCTTGTGCTTCATAGAGAATTGATCCGGCTATTGCTTAGAAACATCTTTTACGGTTCTTTAATGATTATCTAAGCAATAAATTATCATCGATCAAATTGCTCTTGCTCCGGACGGAGTGCGCTCGTGGATTCGAGTGGGCGTCGTGGATTCGACGTGATCGGAGGCTTCGTGGATTCGAAGTGGAGGCGTTCGTGGATTCGGACGTGGGGCGCGGACAACCCGTTGGAGGTGCGAGATCCGGAGAAGATAGAAGAGAGGTTCGAGACCGTGGATTCGGTAAATCACCTTGTAATCTTTTATTCTTAGTGGATTGTTATCGCGTGTTGGTCCCGTGGGTTTTTTACTCCGAGTAGGAGTTTTCCCACGTAAATCTCGGTGTGCTTTTTATTTTTCGCGTTTACTTTTTATTGCATCGAGATTTGTGGTTTTTGGCCGTTACACCTATTCACCCCCCTCTAGGTGTTGTTTGATACAATCTAGATAGATCCTTGGTTTCCGCAAAACTAATAATTGGTATCAGAGCGGGATCTAGATATATTGCTATCTAATTGCCGAATAGTTAGTAGGTGCGTTGCAAACTTATGAGATGACTTTTCCTACTAACCAATCTTCTTCCAAATTTTTTTCTAAAAGTACAGGGGTTGCGTCGAAAACATCAAAGGAAGAAGACGTGGACTCGAATTCTCACGATGAGAAATCAAATGACGAGGATTTAGCGAAAGCGTATCATCAACTCCTCGTCGAATCCAAAAAGATGGCGAAGCACAATAAGAAATTGAGGAAGCATCTACTTGAACTTGAAGAGGAAAACAACAAGTTGAAGAACACGAATAAAACTCTTGAGGAGGAAAGGGAATCAACATTAAAAAATAATACAATCCTCCAAGAGAAGCTTGATGAAGCGGATTCAACTATCAAATCCTATAAAGACAAGGTTGGATTTTTGGAGCATCAATTTAAGGAATCTCACACATCCAATCAAGTCTTAACAAATCATGTTCGTCAACTCAAATCCGATATTCAAAAGTTTTCTTCCGGATCGAAGAAATTGGATCACATGCTCGGATTGGGTCAGACGAACAAGCTTGGTCTCGGATATGAAAGAACTTATGTTGAGAAGGATTTAAAGTCGACATCGAAAGTGTCACGCCCCGAGACCGCTACCAATTTGGTCCGGTTCGGGCACGCCGATCAGGCGCCGAACGGACAACACTCCCCCTGTCCGCCCAAGGCTCCACAACCAAGTCATGTACAAAGAATTGCCCAGGAATTTTAAATTCTATATAATACATGACGAGACAATGCACCTAAAGGTGCGAATAGCAACAAGAGCAAGATACAAGTATTTCATACAAGTAATATAAAGAGAGAAGAGTCTATCTATTACATTCATTCAACATTTGTTTACATCCAATTACATTCCTTTACTCAAAATGAATATACATGTTCTCTTTCCCAAAATACATAAGTATTGTCATATTTACACTTCCCACATTATACATTGTTTTCTTTAAACATAAATCATATCAAAATGATACCGGGGAAGGCTCTAATGCAACCAGGTGGCTACTATCAACTAGGGCGCAATGCCCTTTCCGCGATCCTCACCAGCCGCCCGCGAACTAGCACCTGTAATAGAGTGGGGTGAGAACTAACTTCCTTAATTAGTTCCCAGTGGGCTCGGCCACCGACCCCACCGATCTCCCCACTAGGTCTAAGCAGGCATAAGCAGATAGATATTTATTTTAAAGCTGTAATTGCTGTAAGTAAAGCATAATAGAAGAAATGCAATAAATACTATGCCTGTAACAACAAGATCAGAGTAATGCTCTAGCCATGTAATCACTAACATGCTAATAGAACTCTATCAAGTAAATTGCAATTCTATCATGCTCAATATGTACTTTTGTACCCAATCTCATAACTACTTTGAGTTTATTACCCAATCCATGCCTAGCCCGTAGGCGTGCCCACGACTCACACCACAAACCCGAGGGTTGTCTGCGGGACCCCACATAGGCTATCCCTTGGGACCCCACATAGGCTATCCCAATCGATTCACGTACCAAGACGTCCGGAGACTCGAACTACTCGTGTGGAGCGACCACCACGAGCACTGAACAGACAGTGTGAGTATGATCTTCTCCTCCACTTTGGAGGGCATCCACACAGGGGAATCAATGATCTTCTCCTCCTCTTTGAAGGGCATCCATACAGGGGAATCAATGCATACGTGTTTTGTAGCACTATGTCTCTATGTCATTTGTCATCAAGTTATTTACTTGGATCACATATCACTAGTGTCTCTACACTATGTCATAATGTCAATCGTCAAGTTCTTTACTTGGTTCACATATCTCTAGTGTTCTTTACACTAAGTTGTTGCACATGTCATTCATCAAGTTATCTACTTGGTACTCATGTTACTAGTGTTCTAGGCACTATATCATATATCAATCCTCAAGTTCTATACTTGGTTCATATGTCTCTAGTTGTCATTCATGCAAGATTAGTTCATCTCTAGGGTTCAATATCAATATACTCATCTCTATGCTCCCTATGTCCAAATGCAAAGCCTAAAGTGCCGCACGATAAGGAAGCATGCAAGAGTAATAAAATAGCTACATAAACCCTAACATGCATGAATCTATACATATATAAGTTTATATGCAATATGACCAACAATTTTACTTCGACATAAAAAGGAGCCCAACGGCTTTGGTATGGCAACCCCCACCTTTTGGGATGTTCATCGAGGTTAGAACGCCGCTCTTGAAGCCTCCAACCACTACTTTGACTCCCCGGGCCAATATCGAAGCTGAAAGCCCTTGTTTGGCTCGGATCACCCAAACCGCTCGTCGGATCGACGAACCGTCGCTTCCCACGCGTTCGTGGACCTAACAATATGTTATAAATGAGGTTAAAAGAGATCAAAACCTCATATTTAGAAAACCCCCAATTTGAGCCCTAGGATTTTGCTCCAA
The DNA here is from genome assembly GCA_025177825.1 of Aechmea fasciata. Taxonomy (NCBI): domain Eukaryota; kingdom Viridiplantae; phylum Streptophyta; class Magnoliopsida; order Poales; family Bromeliaceae; genus Aechmea; species Aechmea fasciata. Next base: position 842,413 of record CM045937.1, on the reverse strand, counting down.
GTAAAATCCCACATTAGAACCCGAATCGACTGTGCAAATCACTTCTTAGAGATGCTAGGGTTCCTCTAAAATTATTTCTAGAAGATACAAAACACTCTAAGAGAAGCTACCATGAAAGCTCTTAAGAGCTTACCTCAATAGGGAGCTCTAATGGTGGAGAGGAAGAAGATGTAGCCCAAGATCTCTTCCTTGGCTTGCTTCTCCACCAAATCCTCCTCCACTTCTCCTTCTTTCTCCTTCTTCTTCTTCTTCTTCTTCTTAGAGAGAGAGAGGGAGAGTGTGTTTTAGGGTTAGAATGGTGTGAGGGTGAGAGAGAAATGAATTAGCACCATTCTATACACTCTCATAATGCTAAAAATGCAAATAACCCCCTCAACTCTCGAGATTCAGCATCAGCCCGCTCGGGGCATTTTCGTGCAGGGGGACCGGTCCCCGCACCTAGAGACCGGTCCTTTATTGCGACCACCCGAAACCTGCTCTCGGAAACTGGTCTCCATGAAGGAGGGACCGGTCCGTTATTGCGAACCGTCATCACCTGCTTACGGGAACCGGTCTCAATTTTGTGGGGACCGGTCCCATCAGGCAAAAATCTGCAGGTTTGTGCAGATTGCACAAACAAGCCTTCAGGACCTACTCCGATGCACTTCTCGCCTTCGGATCAACCTCGAACTTTCCGAAGTCTATCCACTCGACATCAGTCAATTCTAAACATGGTGCAACTCTTGGATTTCGAGAATTCAATTCCTTACATCCTCCCCGCCTTAAAAAGAGTTTCGTCCTCGAAATGAACCCTTATATTAAACTTAACTCAAACTTATACCTTACTCCCCAAATAGATGAGGATGATGCGTTTTCATCTCGCTCTCGAGCTCCCAAGTGGCTTCACGATCGTCGTGATTGCTCCACCGAACTCGAACATAAGGGATCTCGCGATTCCGCAGTTTGCGCACCTCCCGAGCAATAATTGCCACCGAAAACTCTTCATAGCTCAAGTCTTCTTGAAGCTCCGGCGGTTCAAACATCATAGCGTGTTCGGGATTGTGAACATACTTCCGAAGGTTGGAAACGTGAAACACGTTATGAACATCCGCTAGCTGCGGCGGCAGTGCAACTCGATATGCTACCGCTCCAATGCGCTCCAACACTTCGAACGGCCCAATGTATCGAGGACTTAACTTTCCTCGAACCCCAAACCGTCTTACGCCTCTCATAGGCGAAACCTTCAAGAACACATGGTCTCCTACCACGAATTCCAATTCTCTCCGGTGCCTATTTGCATAGCTTTGCTGCCGTGATTGCGCTGTAAGCATTCGCTGGCGAGCGAGGCGAACTTTTTCTTCGGCCTCTCGCAACACTTCGGGACCGACCACAGCCCGTTCACCCACATCACCCAAGTATACAGGAGATCGGCACTTCCACCCGTAGAGGACCTCAAACGGTGCCATCTCCACACTCGACTGGTAACTATTGTTGTAGGCGAACTCGGCCATCGGTAAATACTTGGCCCAACTCCCTTTATAATCAATGACACACGCCGCAAAGATATCCTCCAGAATCTGAATAGTCCTCTCTGACTGTCTATCTGTCTGAGGGTGAAACGCGGTACTGAACTCGAGTTGTGTGCCAAGGGCCTCCTGTAGGTTCTTCCAGAAATGTGAGGTGAATCGGGGATCTCGATCTGACACAATCGACTTCGGCACCCCATGCAATCTGACCACCTCATCCAGATATACCTACGCTAGTTTCTCGCCGGACCAGGCAGTGTGGATCGATAAGAAGTGTGCGGACTTTGACATATGGTCCACAATTACCCAAATCGCGTCGTGGCCTCCCGTCGAACGAGGTAATCCGATCACGAAATCCATCGCGATATCTTCCCACTTCCAAACTGGGATAGGTAGGCTTTGCAGCTTTCCTGCGGGGTATCGGCGCTCCGCCTTTACTTGCTGACACACTAAGCACTGTGCCACATAGCGTCCAATATCCGCTTTCATCCCCGGCCACCAGTACTGCATTCTTAAATCCTTGTACATTTTGGTGCCGCCCGGGTGAATACTATAAGGAGCGCGATAAGCTTCCTCCAAAATCAGCTTTCGGACTTCTTCGTTTTCTGGTACACACCACCGGTTGCGGAACCGGAGTGCACCGTCGGCATCTACGGTGAAATCGCCACCGCGTCCACTCTCAATGTCTTGCCGCACCTTTTGGAGGTTAGGGTCCGCAGGTTGAAGACTCTTGATCTGCTCCAACAAGGTCGATCAAACAATAAGAGCCGATAATATAGCCAGTACTTCCGGAGCTACTACCTCCAGATTTAGCCGCTTCATTTCCCGGCACAAAGGATCTTGAGCCGTGACCTTCAATGCAAGGTTCTCCACCGATTTTCTGCTGAGAGCATCGGCGACTACATTAGCCTTCCCGGGGTGGTAAAGGATCGAGACATCATAATCCTTTAATAACTCCAACCACCGCCGTTGGCGCATGTTCAGCTTTTTTTGCGTGAACAGATATTTCAGACTTTTGTGGTCCGTGTATATTTCACAACGCGCGCCATATAGATAATGCCTCCACAGCTTAAGAGCAAATACCACCGCGGCTAGCTCTAAGTCATGGATAGGGTAGTTCTTCTCATAGGCTTTCAACTGACGGGACGCATATGCGATCACCTTCCCGCTTTGCATCAGAACACACCCCAAGCCTGAATAAGACGCGTCGCTGTATACCACAAAGTCTTCGCCTTGCACCGGTAACGCAAGTACCGGAGTCGAAGTCAATCTATTCTTCAACTCTTGGAAACTCCGGTCACACTCGTCACTCCATATGAACTTGGTGCATTTCTTTGTTAGACGGGTCAGTGGAATTACAATCTTCGAGAAACCTTCCACGAACCGCCTATAGTAGCCCGCTAAGCCCACAAAGCTTCGGACTTCTGTGACATTCGTTGGGCGCGGCCAATCCTTGATTGTCTCTATTTTCCTCGGGTCAACAGAAATTTCGCCCTCGGAAATGACATGCCCCAGAAATGCAACTTCCCTTAGCCAAAAGTCGCACTTCTTCAATTTGGCATATAACTTCTCCTCCCGAAGGATTTGAAGTACTATGCGCAAATGCTCCGCGTGCTCCTCGTCACTGCGGGAATAGATCAGTATGTCATCTATGAAGACCACCACAAACTGGTCCAAATACTTCCTGAAGACACGGTTCATTAAGTCCATGAACGCTGCCGGGGCATTCGTGAGCCCAAACGGCATTACCGTGAATTCATAGTGCCCATACCGCGTGCGGAATGCGGTTTTCTGAATATCCTCCGGCTTAATCCTCAATTGATGATAGCCCGATTGGAGGTCAATCTTTGAATAGACACTCGACCCCTGTAACTGATCGAACAGGTCATCGATTCGGGGTAATGGATACTTGTTCTTGATCGTGACTTTGTTCAATTCGCGATAATCTACGCAGAGTCGGAATGTCCCATCCTTCTTTCGCACAAATAATACCGGGGCTCCCCACGGCGATACACTCGGCCGGATGAATTCCTTATCAAGGAGATCCAACAATTGAGCCCTCAACTCTTTTAATTCTGCCGGCGCCATCCGATATGGAGCCTTTGAAATCGGCGCGGTTCCGGGAACCAAGTCGATTACAAACTCGATCTCCCGTTCAGGCGGTATTCCCGGTAATTCGCCAGGAAATACGTCGGGGAATTCCCGAACTACCGATAGTTCCTCGAGTGTCGGGGTCACTCGCTCAACTTCTACAACGGTCGCCATATAGGCGGCGCAACCGCTAACAAGCTTCCTCGCCCTCGTCGCTGACACTGTCGCGGCGAAGCAGGAACTCTTACATGCCTTGTAAACAAGTTCCTCTTGTCCTGGCTCACGAAACGTGATCACTTTCTCCTTGCAGTCGATCGACGCATAGTATTTCGAAAGCCAGTCCATGCCCAATATCACGTCGAAATCCTTCAACCCTTTGAGCACTAAGGTCCGGATTGGCATTATCCAGTCACCTATCTGTACTGGACATGCTGGGCACTATGTATAAATATGGATTACCGGACCGGGACTGTCACGCCCCGAGACCGCTACCAATTTGGTTCGGTTCGGGGACGCCGATCAGGCGCCGAACGGACAGCACCTCCCCTGTCCGCCCAAGGCTCGACAACAAGTCATGTACAAAGAATTACCCAGGAACTAATTCTATAACATACATGACAATAGCGAAGCACCTGAAGGTGCGATCAAGTAAGAGCAAGATACAAGTAATAATACAAGTAATATAAAGAGAGAAGAGTCTATCTATTACAACCATTCATCATTCGATTACATCCAATTACATTCTTTTACTCACAACGAATATACATGTTGTTTCTTTCCAAAATACATAAGTGTTCACATTTCCAAAATATACATGATTTTTCTCGATCATATACTTATACCAAAATAATACCGGGGGAGGCTCTAATGCAAATAGGCGGCCACTATCGATTAGGGCGCGAGGCCCTTGCCACGATCCTCACAAGCCTGCGAGCTCGAACCTGTAATAGAGTGGGGTGAGAACTAACTTCCTTAGTGCCCAGTGGGCTCGGCCACCGACCCCACCGATCTACCAAATAGGTCTAAGCAGGCATAAGCAGATAGATAGATAGATATTTATCTTAAAACTGTAAGTGCTGTAAGTAAAGTATAATAAGAGAAATGCAATACTACTATGCCTGTAACAACAAGGTAAGAGTAAATATTCTAGCCATGTAACTACTAACATGCTAATATAACTCTAACCAGTATGTTTGCAATTCTATTATGCTCAATATGTACTTCTGTACCCAATTACATAACTCGTTTGAGTTTATTACCCAATCAATGGCTAGCCCGTAGACTCGCCCACGACTCACACCACTCAACCCAATGGGTTGTCTGCGGGACCCCACATAGGCTATCCCTCGGGACCCCACATAGGCTATCCCTATCGAATCACGTGCCAAGACCTCCGGAGACTCGCACTACTCGTGTGGAGCGACCACCACGAGCGCTGAACAGACAGTGTGAGTATGATCTTTTCCTCCACTTTGGGAGGGCATCCACACAGGGGTAATGCATAAGTGTTTTGTAGCACTATGTCTCTATGTCATTTATCATCAAGTTATTTACTTGGATCACATGTCGCTAGTGTCTCTACACTATGTCATAATGTCAATCATCAAGTTCTTTACTTGGTTCACATATCTCTAGTGTTCTTTACACTAAGTTACCATACAATGTCATTAATCACGTTGTCTACTTGGTTCTCATGTCATTAGTGTTCCATACACTATGTCATAATGTCAATCATCAAGTTCTTTACTTGGTTCACATATCTCTAGTGTTCTTTACACTAAGTTATAATGCAATAATATTCATCAAGTTGTCTACTTGGTTCTCATGTCATTAGTGTTCTATACACTATGTCACAATGTCAATCATCAAGTTCTTTACCTGGTTCACATATGTCTCTAGTTGGCAATCATGCAAGATTAAGTCATCTCTAGGGTTCAATGTCATAATATTCGTTCCTATGCTTCCTATGTCCAAATGCAAGCCTATGGTGCCGCACGATAAGGAAGCGTGCAAGCAGACTCCCTATGTCCTAATGCGACGCCTATAGTTCCGAACGATAAGGAAGCATGTAAGGAAAGTCATCTAACCATACCAACCCTAACATGCACAAGCACTATATATATATATATATATATATATATATATATATATATATATATATATATATATATATATATATATATATATATATATATATATATATTCATAGGCATAATGACCAACAATGTACTTAGACATAAAAGGTAGCCCGACGGCTTCGGTATGGCACCCCCCACCTGTTATCGCGTTCCGATTGCTCGTCGTCACTTGCAATCGGCCTCCCGCGACATCCGTATCCGGCACGGCCCGATATTGCAACCGCGCCTCAACCGTGCTCCGCTTCGCAGCCCCGAAAATTATAGGTCTTCGGTTTGTTGCCACGAGCCCCCAATTCCATTCTCACGATTTTTGGAAGCTTTCGCCGCAAGCTGCGACCATTTTTACGTTGACGGCTTCAAACCTCAATATCTTCGCAACGGCACGACGAATTGCCGAACCGACTTCGCCAACGTGTTTCGTTACCTAGCAATTAGGTTTACATAGGTTCAATTTAGATCAAACCCATCTAATAGCAAAAATTGCATTTCTAAACCCTAGCCTCTAATTATGCTCCAAATAATCCGATTATTAAGGATTTAATGTGCTAGCATCACACTAGAGGCTATTAGAACACTTAAACTTATGAATTAAGTCAAATCCCAAAAGCTTACCTAAACGTGAACACCGCAACGAAAACACGTCGCTTCAATGGCCGCCCGAAAGCTCAAACCGACGCCTCCAATGCGTTTGCAAGCTCGATCTCCGCCAACGCCGCGAATTTGGGCGAGGAATATAGAGAGATGAGAGAGATATTTAGAGAGAGAAAAGAGGGTTTTTCTTTCTCCTCCATGTGTGCGTGAGTGTGTGGGTGTGTTGTGTGCTCTCGGGTTGGGAAGCAGGAAGAAGAAGCATTGCTTCTTAATTAAGTAACCCAACACTATTCATCATACTATTCACCTCAATTTTCGGTCGAAGCTTTGATTTTTTTGCCTGCCCTTCGGAATGTCCGATTGAGCTCAAATTTGACAGTTGTGTTCGGTTTTACTCAACTTAACGTAAGAAACTTTAATCTCTCAGTTTTGACCCCGTTTGGTCATCGAAAATTGTACCGAACCGGAATAGCTATCAGATAGCGTTCGGATTTTATTTCTCATCTTCCGGGTATCAGAACGGCACGAAATTTTAAATCTAGCCTCGTACAAATAATCCTGACATACCCTCCAGTTTTCATAATTTTCTGACATTGTACATTTTCTGCTAATTTATCAGTCCCGTTTCCCACAAAAAATTCTAGATCTCCTGTTTCAGTTCCGATTTCAGCACAAGTCAGTCCAGACTTATATTTTACTTCTATAAATCCAATAAAAATAGTATCTCACACTATTTTTATTTATATTTATTTTTAAATTAAGAATCCGATATATGTCACATTCCACCGCAACTTCACGATTTCAGAAGTTCGGTATCTTACATCCTTCCCTCCTTAAAAAGAGTTTCGTCCTCGAAACGAACCCTTGTATTTAACCTAAACTCAAATTCATACCTTACTCACCAAATAGATGAGGATGATGAATTTTCATCTCGCTCTCGAGCTCCCAAGTGGCTTCACAATCGTCGTGATTACTCCACCGAACTCGAACATAAGGAATCTCGCGATTTCGCAGTTTGCGCACCTCCCGAGCAATAATTGCCACCGGAAACTCTTCATAGCTCAAGTCTTCTTGATGCTCCGGCGGTTCAAACATCATAGTGTGTCCGGGATGATGAACATACTTTCGAAGGTTAGAAACGTGAAACACGTTATGGACATCCGCTAGCTGCGGGGGCAATGCAATCCGATACGCTACCGCACCAATACGTTCCAACCCTTCACACGGCCCAATGTATCGAGGACTCAACTTTCCTCGTACTCCAAACCGTCTCACGCCTCTCATAGGCGAGACCTTTAAGAACACGCGGTCTCCTACCGCGAATTCCAATTCTCTACGGTGCTTATTGGCATAACTTTGTTGCCTCGACTACGTAGTGAGCATCTGCTGACGACCGAGGCGAACTTTCTCTTCCGCCTCCCGCAACACGTCGGGACCTATCACCGCCCGTTCACCTACATCACCCCAATGCACAGGAGATCGGCACTTCCGCCCGCAAAGGACTTCGAACGGTGCCATCTCCACACTGGCTTGGTAATCGTTGTTGTAGGCGGACTCGGCCATCGGCAAATACTTGGCCCAACATAACGGGGACTCAGCTTCCCCCGCACCTCCAATCGCTTCACGCTACAACTCAGCTTATCGAGCAATCTAGAGTTTCAATGTACTTTCGCACTTCGGAGTGGCCTTTTACTCATCGGGATTGCCAAGAGGCCCACTACGGAAGATATAAGACCAGATTCACTCACATCAGTCAAGTAAAACTCTGAAAGTGCATTACCACTCCCACGAGTCTCGGTGGTAGGGCAAGTCGATACTCGACGACTTTACCTACTCTAACCCCACTCGCAAACGGCACACCAAGGCGGAACCGCTTCCTTTGAGACCGGGACTACCCGCCATCCTCGTGGTGTGGATCTAGCATGAATGCGCCAACTAGTCGAACGACCCACCACCACTACACAATGCACACGGGTAGACCTTCTCGGATTAGTCAGGCGTCCACAAAGTGGCGCTTTACCACTCTGGCTATCCAAGAGTCTTATACAGCTCTTCCTCGCATTCACCTTCAATTCAGGGAACACACTCCGATTCGATCACCGTCATTGCTTAGAAGCAATATCGTAGGTGCATCGCTTAATCGCGAGTGTTCCAATCCCAACCGGATCCCTGTTCTATCGTGAGATGGCGCACTTCGGCACATCTTAAATATCAATCCACTGGAGAGCGCTATCCTTATGCTCCAACTCTCCTGAGAGCATCAACTCCAACTCTCTCGCGTGGCCTCCATTATTCAAGTGTCTCCTAGGGACCACTTGTTTCAAATTCCAATGGCCACGGCCAATTCGGCCCCTTCTATGGCACTCATCTCACACGAACACTTCGTTCGTGATCCTAAGCCAAACTCATTAATAGAGTTACCGGCCACACCGATCTTCGGTCTCTACGGGTGGACCAATGGTCACCAACCCTACGTCGGCCTACCGCCTAGACGTGTCTCAACGCTCGATGTCTCTTACTCGCAAGCGTAGACCCAATCAGCACTGGGCAACATTCTCACTTGGGAATTCGCACACACTCCAACCAGGAGCTATCAAGATCGCAACCCACATCAAATTCTTGGGTTGGGTCACAACCGCACTCTTAGTGCATTCTCGATCCTGAGATCCAACACGTGGCATTTCCACGCTCCCAGGTACAAGCTCGGACTACCGTCCTGACCAAAACTCTGCCCTACCTATAGGTATCGGGCCGCTGCCACTTGCAGTTGACTGCGCCTGCCCAAAGGGCCCAGGCTCCACAGTCCACAAACGGTCCAGGCACGGGTCGTCACCCAAGCATTACTCGCCAACGTCGTCTTATACGACATGCTCTATAGAGCTACACACTCCATCGGCTCCTAAGCACCTAGTGCGAGCCACCAGCCCTCGGAGTGCTCTATGGCCCGCTTCGCACTTGGCAATGCTAAAGTGCTACTGCCAACACACTCTCCCGGCTGAGTCAATACCGCACACCACGAGTACCTATACTCGTGCGCTCTATACGCCTTTATAGCGTTCCAAACCAAGCCAAGCATTAGGCAACCTTGCCTATGCGCGCTGGTCGCACGAGCACTACTCACCTACCTCAATTTGAGGTATCATTATATGTCCGGACTCGACCACTAACTGGTCACGCTCTTAACAGCGGTTCTACTTTCACTGCTCGATTTATCGAAACTACGTTCGAAACGCTTGGATTACTCGGGTATCCTCAAGTATCACGGCTCAACTCTCGCAATCCACTGCTCACTGCCTTGAGAGTTGCCGCACCACTTCGTCCAAAAATCACTACTAGCCATTCGCTAGTACCACTTAGCTCTCTACCTGCTTCAACAGGTAACATGTTTCCACACGCAAGCATGCTCGGGTATCTACATTCACCGGTCCATTGGTCTCTACTATACTAATGCATAATTAATAGTAGGTGACCATACGACAAATGCATGCTATGCATCGACCCTACATCATGTAGGAGCACAAGCCTACTCCAACAACTCATGCCTACCATGACGCGGTCAGTAGTAGTAGGTTCCACAACCTGGGTCGCGTACCCACGGTCACTTAGTGCCCGCCGCGAACCCTCCGGTTGCCACATTCTCATCACTCGCTCTCCCGACCATGCCGTAGGTGGCGCACCCACAGACTGTCTTAGAGAGGAGGGGGGTCGTCGCCAACGCCAAGGTTTGGTTATCCTAAATCATTCTAGAGCCTAAATAGCAAAACCCTAGATGTATGCCATTGGCAAGCTCAAGAGTTTACCCCCAAAAGCTTCTCTCCACCTGAGGAAGAAGATGATGACCTTACTCCTCCACAAAGGCCACTTTGCACTTTTTAGGTTTCCAACGCCTTCGGCCCTTCCGAAGCGTACCAATCGACAATTAGTCAATTCCAGATGAAGTCCAATCCTCGAATTTTGAGAATCCACTTTCGTACATCCACAACCTCAACCGCGTTCAGCCGAAGTCTCCGCACCAACACATCGGCCACATCCTCGTCATCCCACACTTCGTTCGGGATGTAACTCACGATGCGGGAGGATCCCCACTCGTATTCCCCCACGGTGCAGCTTTCTCGCCGCAGCTACCGAACCTCACCCGACTTTTCTTCTCACTGTCGGGGAATAAACGGAGATCATCAATCCCCAAAACACTTCCCAAGCCATAGGAGGGAGACTAGGCGATCGATTCCACTCGACGCCTATCCACCACACCTTCGTCAACTGTTATGGACAATACTTGTCCCGCACCACAGTGTACAAATCCTCAAAGGGAGTCTCCATGGAGTCGATCCACAACTCCACGATCAACGGATCCGCATCTTCTCTATCAAGGTAGACGGATCAAACTGCTTGAAGGTCATGAGGGCAGCCAAAGCTCACTCCCTCAACGCCTTCACCTCTGAACTGATAGAAGTCGGGTTGCCCGACCTCGACGGAAATACCTTCACCGCGACTCCTAATCGTATTCGACGAGATGAAAATAGTACGGTCACCAATCGACCGATCGTTTCTTAGAGTCCTTTAGTCCGCTCCTCCTGGCGCATGACCGCCTCTTGCTGTCGTTGCACCAACTCGGCCTGTGGCCTCATCACTCCTACGAGTGTGGCCAACCGTTTACGAAGTTCCAAGTCTCCGCTCGCACGTCGAGACACTCAGGGACATCACTTGTCCCCTACCACGCCGATCTAAACAAAGATCGCCTACGCGGTGCCATCGTTCTCTAAGACACGAAAATTCAGTCAACTCTCGACCCTCAAGGTCGAGCGCGAAACAACTGACACTGACTCAAATCGAGTAAAAGTCACACAAGGGCGTCTATTCTCATCGCTCGGTTTCATGTTGTATGAATCCAACATGAACACCCTCGGTTGAGAATAAACCACACCTTGAATCTACCTCCAATATCCGTTTTAGAGGTTTCTACACTTGACCCAATCGAATTCAACTTCCGCCACTCGATATAGGTTCACGTCTCGCTCACGCACCTATTAGCCTTAAAGTTAACCGTCCTAGGGTCACCTAGGTCAATTCTAGACACTCTCTTTACTTGCTCTTAGCTTGCTCTGATACCATCTTGGACCTGTCACGCCCCGAGACCGCTACCAATTTGGTTTGGTTCGGGGACGCCGATCAGGCGCCGAACGGACAGCACCTCCCCTGTCCGCCCAAGGCTCGACAACAAGTCATGTACAAAGAATTACCCAGGAACTAATTCTATAACATACATGACAATAGCGAAGCATCAAAAGGTGCGATCAAGTAAGAGCAAGATACAAGTAATCATACAAGTAATATAAAGAGAGAAGAGTCTATCTATTACAACCATTCATCATTCGATTACATCCAATTACATTCTTTTACTCACAACGAATATACATGTTGTTTCTTTCCAAAATACATAAGTGTTCACATTTCCAAAATATACATGATTTTCCTCGATCATATACTTATACCAAAATAATACCGGGGGAGGCTCTAATGCAAATAGGCGGCCACTATCGATTAGGGCGCGAGGCCCTTGCCACGATCCTCACAAGCCGCCTGCGAGCTCGAACCTGTAATAGAGTGGGGTGAGAACTAACTTTCTTAGTTCCCAGTGGGCTCGGCCACCGACCTCACCGATCTACCAAATAGGTCTAAGCAGGCATAAGCAGATAGATAGATAGATATTTATCTTAAAACTGTAAGTGCTGTAAGTAAAGCATAATAAGAGAAATGCAATACTACTATGACTGTAATAACAAGGAAAGAGTAAATGTTCTAGCCATGTAACTACTAACATGCTAATATAACTCTAACCAGTATGTTTGCAATTCTATTATGCTCAATATGTACTTCTGTACCCAATTACATAACTCCTTTGAGTTTATTACCCAATCAATGGCTAGCCCGTAGACTCGCCCACGACTCACACCACTCAACCCAATGGGTTGTCTGCGGGACCCCACATAGGCTATCCCTATCGAATCACGTGCCAAGACCTCCGGAGACTCGCACTACTCGTGTGGAGCGACCACCACGAGCGCCGAATGACAGGTGAGTACGATCTTCTCCTCCACTTTGGAGGGCATCCTCACAGGGGTAATGTATAAGTGTTTTGTAGAACTATGTCTCTATGTCATTTATCATCAAGTTATTTACTTGGATCACATGTCGTTAGTGTCTCTACACTATGTCATAATGTCAATCATCAAGTTCTTTACTTGGTTCACATATCTCTAGTGTTCTTTACACTAAGTTACCATACAATGTCATTCATCACGTTGTCTACTTGGTTCTCATGTCATTAGTGTTCCATACACTATGTCATAATGTCAATCATCAAGTTCTTTACTTGGTTCACATATCTCTAGTGTTCTTTACACTAAGTTATAATGCAATAATATTCATCAAGTTGTCTACTTGGTTCTCATGTCATTAGTGTTCTATACACTATGTCACAATGTCAATCATCAAGTTCTTTACCTGGTTCACATATGTCTCTAGTTGGCAATCATGCAAGATTAAGTCATCTCTAGGGTTCAATGTCATAATATTCGTTCCTATGCTTCCTATGTCCAAATGCAAGCCTATGGTGCCGCACGATAAGGAAGCGTGCAAGCAGACAGCCTATGTCCTAATGCGACGCCTATAGTTCCGCACGATAAGGAAGCATGTAAGGAAAGTCATCTAACCATACCAACCCTAACATGCGAAGCACTACATATATATATATATATATATATATATATATATATATATATATATATATATATATATATATATATATATATATATATATATTCATAGGCATAATGACCAACAATGTACTTAGACATAAAAGGTAGCCCGACGGCTTCGGTATGGCACCCCCCACCTGTTATCGCGTTCCGATTGCTCGTCGTCACTTGCAATCGGCCTCCCGCAACATCCGTATCCGGCACGGCCCGATATTGCAACCGCGCCTCAACCGTGCTCCGCTTCGCAGCCCCGAAAATTATAGGTCTTCGGTTTGTTGCCACGAGCCCCCAATTCCATTCTCACGATTTTTGGAAGCTTTCGCCGCAAGCTGCGACCATTTTTACGTCAACGGCTTCAAACCTCAATATCTTCTCAACGGCACGACGAATTGCCGAACCGACTTCGCCAACGTGTTTCGTTACCTAGCAATTAGGTTTACATAGGTTCAATTTAGATCAAACCCATCTAATAGCGAAAATTGCATTTCTAAACCCTAGCCTCTAATTATGCTCCAAATAATCCGATTAATAAGGATTTAATGTGCTAGTATCACACTAGAGGCTATTAGAACACTTAAACTTATGGATTAAGTCAAATCCCAAAAGCTTACCTAAACGTGAACACCGCGACGAAAACACGTCGCTTCAACGGCCGCCCGAAAGCTCAAACCGACGCCTCCAATGCGTTCGCAAGCTCGATCTCCGCCAACGCCGCGAATTTGGGCGAGGAATATAGAGAGATGAGAGAGATATTTAGAGAGAGAAAGGAGGGTTTTTCTTTCTCCTCCATGTGTGCGTGAGTGTGTGGGTGTGTTGTGTGCTCTCGGGTTGGGAAGCAGGGAGAAGAAGCATTGCTTCTTAATTAAGTAACCCTACACTATTCATCATACTATTCACCTCAATTCTCGGTCGAAGCTTTGATTTTTTTGCCTGCCCTTCGGAATGTCCGATTGAGCTCAAATTTGACAGTTGTGTTCGGTTTTACTCAACTTAACGCAAGAAACTTTAATCTCTCAGTTTCAACCCCGTTTGGTCATCGAAAATTGTACCGAACCGGAATCGCTATTAGATAGCGTTCGGATTTTATTTCTCATCTTCCGGGTATCAGAACGGCACGAAACTTTAAATCTAGCCTCGTACAAATAATCCTGACATACCCTCCAGTTTTCATAATTTTCTGACACTGTACATTTTCTATAAATCTAATAAAAATAGTATCTCACACTATTTTTATTTATATTTATTTTTAAATTAAGAATCCGATATATGTCACATTCCACCGCAACTTCACGATTTCAGAAGTTCGGTATCTTACAGGGGCTGTCAATTCGCCACACCTTTTCACATGCCTTTATATCTATATCATGAGTTCGGGCAAATGACTTACTTATGATCGAATTAGTGGCACCCGTGTCAAACAAAGCTCTGGAGCGAACTCCATTAATTAAAACCATACCTGCCACAACTTCAGGCTGCTCGGCTTCAGCAGGTTCCTCAACTTGGGCATGAGCGGCGAATACCCGTTCGCTCGGCGCTGGTCGTGCCAACTCGGGCAGACGCGGAGCCATCGCGCATCCAGCCGACAAAGCAGCAGGTGGAGCACCTCCATAATAAGCCGGTGTCGCTGGAGTCGATGCCACTGACGAGGTTGGCGGGGCCCTCGCTGGACAGTCGCGACTTATGTGCCCTTCCTGCCCATAGTTAAAGCACTTGCCTAGGCGTTGCCTACACTGCTGCGCCCGGTGTTAAGGATTTTGTTGTTAAGGATTTTGTGTTGGCAAGTTTCGTGAATTGAGTCGGAGTCTTGAAGAATCGGAGCGGATCGAAGAACGACGAAGAATCAAAGACTTCGAAGAAAAGGGAATTGGCTCACGATGTGAATCACGATGTCTAGGTAAGATTTTAATTCATAATATGGTGATTCATACTTAGTTATAGGCATTAGAATCATAAATCATTGTTTAACGGATTAGAAATTATATTGGAACTTTGTAATTTTCAAAAATTGAAAAATTTACAAAGTGTACTGGGCTTTTGTACGGGTACGGCCATCCCGTTACCGTAACGGCTGAAAAGGTGTACGGGTACGGGAATCATACCCATTCGTGCGGCTGAACTTGTACGGGTACGGCCATCCTTACCCATTATTCACCGTGCCAGCTGAACTGTCTGGGAGTACAACATGGTTGCTATCTGCATTACGACCATCAATCCATTACGCATTAATGGGCCTTCGAAAAATAATCTTCCGTCCTTGTGGAACCGGTAACCAGTTCAATTTTGTACCGGTACAGATAGGTAAAAAATCTGAAAAATCTCTAATCCGAATCTAATTGATTCTAAAGTCTATAAATAAGATGTAAGGGTTCTCTAACTCTGTGTGCTTCATGAATATACATGTTTGAGAAACCCTAGAGGCTAGGAATTGATCTAAAATCTATTTTCTACTTCATAGCCTCTTCTAGGTCAAATCGAGATATTGTAATTTCTTATCTATATGTCGATTTGATCTACGCTTCGCTTGGAGTTTTCTTCTTCGGTTTTCTACGATACTCCTAAGCGAAGGATCACCATACTCATGATGCTTCTCATGAATGGCGTCGTGGATTCGGCGTGAGGCGTCGTGGATTCGGCGCGATTGAAGGCGATTCGTGGATTCGGATCGTTGGCTCGTGGATTCGAGTGGGCGTCGTGGATTCGGCGTGATCAAGGCTTCGTGGATTTGAAGTGGAGGCGTTTCGTGGATTCAGGACGTGGCGTTCGTGGACTCGGACGTGGACAACGCGGCGGCGTGCGCGGAGATTCATAGGAGGTTAAGAGAGGTTAAGTCCGTGGAGTCGGTAATCACCTTGTAATCTTTTCTCTTAGTGGATTGTTATTCGCGTGTTGGTCCCGTGGGTTTTTTACTCCGAGTTTGGAGTTTTCCCATGTAAATCTCGGTGTGTTTTTAATTTCCGCATTTACTTTTAACGCATCGATTATTTGTGATTTTTGGCCGGTACACCTATTCACCCCCCTCTAGGTGTCGGATACAATCTAGATAGATCCTTGGGGCTTCCCCGTAACTAACATTTGGTATCAGAGCGGGATCTAGATATATTGCTATCTAATGGCCGAAGAGTTAGTAGGTGTGTTGCAAACTTACGAGATGACTTTTCCTACTAACCAATCTTCTTCCAAGTCTTTCTCTAAAAGTACAGGGATTGCGTTGAAAACATCAAAAGAAGAAGACGTGGACTCGGATTCCGGCGATGAGGAATCAAACGACGAGGATTTAGCGAAAGTGTATCATCAACTCCTCATCGAATCTAAAAAGATGGCGAAGCATAACAAAAGGCTTAGGAAGCGTCTACTTGACATTGAAGAGGAGAACAAAAATTTGAAAATAATAACGAAAGCTTTCGAAGAGGAAAAGGAAGCAATATTAAAAGATAATTCGATCCTCCAAAAGAAGCTAGATGAAGCGGATTTAACGATCAAATCCTCTACGAACAAAGTTGAATTTTTAGAGCATCAATTTGAGGAATCGCACAAATCCAACAAAGAGTTGACCAAGGAAGTTCATCAACTCAAGTCCGACATTCAACAATTTTCTTAGGATCGAAGAAATTGGATCATATGCTTGGGTTAGGTCAAACGAACAAGTTGGGCCTCGGATACGAACGAACATATGTTGAGAAGGATCAAAAGATGACATCGAAATTCTCAACGAGTTTGAAGGAGAAGGTGTGTCATAGATGTGGCATCAAAGGACACATCAAAAAGAGTTGCCTGAACAAAAATTTCAAGTCTCAATTGGCAACTTCGAAACGACAATTGGTATCATCTACAACTCGGCTTCCCCTACGGAATCAAAAGAAAAATCAATTGAGTCGAGTGCATCAAGCAAACCGTGACTCATATGTGAATCGGAAATCAAAGCCACAAGCGAATCGGACATCTAAGCCTCAACGTCAATATCGATCGAACCCACAACCGAACCGGATTTCTAAGTCCAAACAACATGCGGTTTGGGTTTCTAAGCCTCAAGGACAACATCAAAAGACAAAGCAACTTGAACCTAACGTCGACAAGTCAAGACAACCAAAGATCCGACAAATTTGGATCCGGAAAGGTGATATCTTTCCTTGTTCCTCGTCTTAGTAAATTTTTATTTTTGGTAATGCTTTGATAGGTGTTTCTTGCATAATTTTTCTTCATTGCATTACATGTTTAGACGAGATTTGATATTTAAAATTTTGATTTGAAAATTGTTTTTGAGGAAAGGTATTTGGGGAGTTTTTATTTTGATTAAATTTTTTTTGTGAAAGGTGATGATTGAATATCGTTAAATTGGAGAGATTAAAGGTTTTTAAAAGAACCTTAACCATTTAAAGTCAATTCAAATTAGACTAAATTCATATTAATTATTGATTTTACTCCACTTGTTATTATTTTGATAATAATTTAATATGTGATTTCTTAATACATACATTCATCAAAATTTTGAAATTAATTTTAATCTCTTGGTAATTAATTCATCTTGATAATGAATGAATATAATTGATGGATATTTGCTAATCGACTAAGATTCGTCAAAATTATTTTCAATTATGAGATTGTCTAATTTAGGGGGAGTTTGAATTATTAAAAAAAAAGGGAGAAACTCCTATGTTTAAAAGATGTGGAAAGAGTTACATCCAAAAGGAGTGTGAAAACTACCACCACATGTAGGAAAGAGCTACCACCCCGGTCGTCCGGTAAGTGTGTGAAGCTACCACATGAGAAATTTGAGATTAACCTAAAAGGTTGAAAAAAAATAAATATGTTAGAAATTTTCGGCGATATAAGGTGATAGTTTGAAAAAGATGCTCAAAGAGCCACCCCCGGTGTTTATTAGTTAAATCTCTATTTTGAACGGGTTGCGACAAATTGGTGTCAATTTTGCCAAATTTCTAAAAATTATTTTTCATCAATTTGCATCTTGATGTTTTGAAACATTAAATTATCTTTAATATCAAATTTTGATGTTTTGATGTCTTTTGAAATCACTTAATATTTTATCTTCATCATAATGATTTTTGGAGTACAACGTTTAATTTTTATAAAATTAATCTAATTTTGAAAGATTTTTGAGAAAACAAGGCAAAATTTTTTATGAGGAGGAAGCCGAATGATTTTACCTTTTTGAGCTTCATTATATATGTTTTATCTTTTCACTCCTAGGGCTATGTTTTCTTTATGCATCTAGGTATGAAACTATGAAATACTTACTCTCTGTTTAGTTAGTTTTTCTCTCTATTTGTGTTTTCTTTTGGCAATTTTTGACAAAAAGGGGGAGAATGGAGAACAAGTACAAAAGGAGAGGATATTTGGTATTTGATGCATACACAAAGGAGGAGACATACGAAGGGGGAGACGTGATGAGATTGAGGGAGAAGGAGAGATAACATTTTTGAAAAGGAATTGGAGAAAAGAACAAAGGGAGAGAAGAGGTATAAAATTAACTTTGAGAATTTGTTTTGCAGGAAATCAAGACTTCAAGACTCCTAGTTGCGTCTAAGTCATAGAGTTTGTTTTAGGAGTTTTGATTTATTTTTGTGTTTCAATACTCTGGAGCGAACTCCATTAATTAAAACCATACCTGCCACAACTTCAGGCTGCTCGGCTTCAGCAGGTTCCTCAACTTGGGCATGAGCGGCGAATACCCGTTCGCTCGGCGCTGGTCGTGCCAACTCGGGCAGACGCGGAGCCATCGCGCATCCAGCCGACAAAGCAGCAGGTGGAGCACCTCCATAATAAGCCGGTGTCGCTGGAGTCGATGCCACTGACGAGGTTGGCGGGGCCCTCGCTGGACAGTCGCGACTTATGTGCCCTTCCTGCCCATAGTTAAAGCACTTGCCTAGGCGTTGCCTACACTGCTGCGCCCGGTGTTAAGGATTTTGTGTTGGCAAGTTTCGTGAATTGAGTCGGAGTCTTGAAGAATCGGAGCGGATCGAAGAACGACGAAGAATCAAAGACTTCGAAGAAAAGGGAATTGGCTCACGATGTGAATCACGATGTCTAGGTAAGATTTTAATTCATAATATGGTGATTCATACTTAGTTATAGGCATTAGAATCATAAATCATTGTTTAACGGATTAGAAATTATATTGGAACTTTGTAATTTTCAAAAATTGAAAAATTTACAAAGTGTACACAACTCGTACGGTACCCATCCCATTACCGTAACGAAAAGTGTACGGGTACGTAATCATACCCATTACCGTAATGACGAACTTGTACGGTCATCGATCATACCCATTACCGTAACGACTGAACTGTCCGTACAAGCATGGTTGCTATACCGTCTGACCATCAATCCATTACCGGTAATGGGCCTTCGAAAAATAATCTTCCGTCCTTGTGGAACAACTGTTCAATTTTGTACCGTACGAGATAGGTAAAAATCAAAATCTCTAATCCGAATCTAATTGATTCTAAAGTCTATAAATAAGATGTAAGGGTTCTCTAACTCTGTGTGCTTCATGAATATACATGTTTGAGAAACCCTAGAGGCTAGGAATTGATCTAAAATCTATTTTCTACTTCATAGCCTCTTCTAGGTCAAATCGAGATATTGTAATTTCTTATCTATATGTCGATTTGATCTACGCTTCGCTTGGAGTTTTCTTCTTCGGTTTTCTACGATACTCCTAAGCGAAGGATCACCATACTCATGATGCTTCTCATGAATGGCGTCGTGGATTCGGCGTGAGGCGTCGTGGATTCGGCGCGATTGAAGGCGATTCGTGGATTCGGATCGTTGGCTCGTGGATTCGAGTGGGCGTCGTGGATTCGGCGTGATCAAGGCTTCGTGGATTTGAAGTGGAGGCGTTTCGTGGATTCGGGACGTGGCGTTCGTGGACTCGGACGTGGACAACGCGGCGGCGTGCGCGGAGATTCATAGGAGGTTAAGAGAGGTTAAGTCCGTGGAGTCGGTAATCACCTTGTAATCTTTTCTCTTAGTGGATTGTTATTCGCGTGTTGGTCCCGTGGGTTTTTTACTCCGAGTTTGGAGTTTTCCCATGTAAATCTCGGTGTGTTTTTAATTTCCGCATTTACTTTTAACGCATCGATTATTTGTGATTTTTGGCCGGTACACCTATTCACCCCCCTCTAGGTGTCGGATACAATCTAGATAGATCCTTGGGGCTTCCCCGTAACTTACATTTGTAAGTTGGCGGATTTCGTGAGTTTGTCGGAGTCTTGAAGAGATCAAGAGATTACAAGAAGATCGGACCCTCCAGGACTCGTCAGAGAAGCTCGACACCTCAGGTATGCATTTAAGATCATTTATGGTGATTAACATTAATAACATAGTAGTTAGAAGACTTAAAAAGGGTTTAAAATATTGGTTTTTATGAAAAATATTTTCTGTATAAACCCTGTCCGGATCAGCCCTTTTGACCGGACACAGTGAGTCTGTCATCTGGCTTTTCGCAACACTCTGTCCGGACCAACTTCTTTGACCGGACACAGTGAGGTTGATAGCAGAAAGTTTCGCAGGCTTTGACCGGATCGTGGATTCTGTCCGGACACAGTGAGATGAACTTTCTGAGTGCTATAGCCTAGGACCGGACAATCCCCTGGTCTGACCGGTCAGTGCTCGATGCGAAAAATTTGACGACACACTGAGACCGGACAAAGATGGTTTGACCGGACAGTGGACTCGAAATGATTTCCAAATCAAAGCTAATCTATTCCAAATCGATTTCAATTCTAATCTATTTCTGAAAGGTTGTTTTCAATCCTACTCTAATTAACAAGTCTTCTAAACACTATAAATAGACCATGGGAGTTTAAGAAAAAAAAATATATACCGGAATATTATTAATCCTCAAAACCCTAGAATCTCTCTCATAAGCTTTTTGACCTAGTTCTTAGAGAGATTTGATGGAGTATTGATCGTCAAGTTGATTCTAGTTTCTTTCATTTGATTCTACTCTTGTGAATCAACTTGATGATCAATTAGACGAATTCTTCCCATCGTCTACGGTGCTTTAATTTGGAGATCACCATACATCTTCGTTCTTCTCCTGACGGACGGAGTGTGTTGCGTGAGGATCGCGTGTAGGGGAGCCGAGGACTCGGTGGACGCTTTGTGGATTCGAGGCGTTGGCGCGGCAAGGAGTTGCGGCGTGATCGGTTGGAGGACTTCAATCGATCGTGGACCAGCGAAGGATATTCACATAGAAGATTCGGTTAATCGGGTAAAGTCGTGGGTGAATCGCCTTGTACTCGGTTGTTTCTTAGTGAATTTTCGTGTGATCGGTCCCGTGGTTTTTTTACTCCGAGTTGGAGTTTTCCCACGTAAAATCTCGGTGTGTTGATTTTATTTTTCCGCATTTATTTAAAATCGCATCGAGAATTTTTATTAGGCCATTGTGCACCTATTCACCCCCCTCTAGGTGTTAATTACCTTTTAGATCCTTGAAACCTATAACCTACAATTGGTATCAGAGCGGGTATAGGTTTTAGACAATGGCTAAGGGCGGTTCTTTGCATGAACAATCCGAGTCGGAGTATTCCTCGGAGGAAGAGTCGGATGTAGATGAGATGGCGTCTGCATATCACCAATTGGTCGTCGAATCAAAGAAGATGGCAAAGCACAACAAGAGATTGAGAAGAAAGTTATTCGACTTACAAGGAGAAAACTCGGAATTGATCACGTCTATGAAAACCTTGGAGCAAGAGAAGGACGGATTGTCGAGGGCCTACAATTCCTTAGTAGAGAAGGTTGCTTTACTTGAGAATGAAAAAGAGACGTATGAAGAAAACTTTAAGTTTCTCAACGAGCAATTGTCAGAGGCTAAGGAAGCTAATTTGGAGTTCACGAAGCAAGTTGTTCAACTCAAAAAGGATATGAACAAGTTCTCCTCCGGATCTACTAAACTCGACAAGATGCTAGGAATTGGTCAAACCAACAAGGTTGGTCTTGGATATGAACGGACACATGTTGACCAAGTTCCTAAGCAAGCGGGCGTAACTTCGACAAAATCAATGCCTAAGGTTCAAGGTACTTTCGTTCCTTCTAGAAAATCTTTCTTGACTAACAAAGTTTGTCATTATTGTGGAGTTCTAGGACATGTGAAGAGAAATTGTACACAAAAGAAGAACTCCATGGCACGCGTGGATCGAGGGACGCAATCCAAGAACGAGAGAGATGATCCGAAAATGAAGCCGAGACAAGTGTGGAAGTCAACAAAGAACGCTCCAAGATCGAAGTCAAAACAAACTTGGAAGCCGAAGAAGTATGATCCCAAATCAATGACTAAACAAATTTGGAAACTAAAAGAGGATGATCCAAAGCGCAAGGGAATTCAAATCGTCGACAAGCTTCACAAGACGCTTACAAGCCAACCAACGCATCCCAAAATTCGTAAGGTTTGGGTGCGCAAAGGTGAAATCTTTCCTTACTAAGCGACGATCGGCTACCTACCTCCTCCTGTACTATCCTTTACGACAATACTAGTGCCATAAATATTTCTAAAAACCCTGTTCTACACTCACGAACTAAACACATTGAACTAAGATATCATTTCTTAAGAGAATTGGTCGAATCAAACACTCTTAAACTTGAATATATTTCTACCGATGATCAACTAGCGGATATTTTGACTAAGCCTTTAGATCAAAAACGTTTTCTACATTTGAGAAAGGCTATCGGTATGAATCCTTCTATCTAGATACATTCTATGGGCCATTATTTCAATATTGACTATTATGCACGAAGGTTTTGAATTGATTCATAGTTTTGCATGATTTATTTTAACATTCTTCAATTCACTTCAATTCTTCTATGTCATTCTATTTGACACTCAACATCTTCTAGAAATTGTTTTTGTATCTTTGTTAAATTAGTACATCTTTTATGAACTATCGAAAGTGTATTGAATTGAATTGATTGTTTGCATGATGAAGATAAATGATTTCCTTATTTTCTGAAATCACAATAAAATTATCTCATTGTGGGTTGCACTTTTTGAGGGGGAGTTTTCCTAAAAAGAAAAGATGTGGAAAGAGTTACATCCTTTCTAAGGAGTGTGAAAACTACCACCACATGTGAGAAAGAGCTACCACCCCTGGCCGTCCTAAGGGTGTGAAGCTACTACATGAATTCAAGTATACATCTCTAAGAAAAAGATCAAAGTCAAATTCTTAATTGAGGTGTTTTGGTGAGTGCTCCATTATCGAATGATATAAGGTGGAAGTTATAATAAAGATGCTCAAAGAGCCACTCCTTGTCTTAGATATGTGCATAACTCAATTGGGTGATATTCTTGTGCTTATTTCAACATGGGATCTTCTTTATTCTCTATTTTTGCAAATTTGAAATTTAAACTTAGTACAATGATTGTTTAGATCTCAAAAGATGTGCATAATTTCACGGTTTACTTCTTTAATTTCTAGTTGATGCACGGTTCAACATTTATGACATCCTTGAATTTAAGTGACTAGGAGCTTGTTAATACATATTTCATGAAAAGATTGCTAAAATCCTGATAACTGCTGTTGCTGAAATTTCTTCACAAGGAAGGACCGGTCTTCATCGCCATGTCCGGACATCACACAAGCAAACTGCACAGGACATTGTGGCATCCGGACATTGGAAGCTATGTCCGGTCTTGGCTAAGAATTTTGTTGCTTTTTGAAATTAACTGTATTTTGCAACACTTATATGCATGATTGTCAGTATTAAACTTAATGTGCATGGCCCTAGGAAGCTCTAGAGATCATTTTTTTTTTAAAAAAAAAAGGTTTTCTTAATTATTGATATATTTATGTTTGATGTGTATAGACTTATATGTGAACAGCGGATTTTATCCTCCACATCATGTATTCATAAATTTTTGGTACTAGTTACGTGGTTGGAGGAGGTCAAGATAAGATGTGAATATGTTTTTCTCCAGACAATGACTCAGTGTTTTTAGTATCAAGCCCCTCCTACTGTTATTTTGGCGCTTTCGGACAAAAAGGGGGAGAGATGAAGATGACATATGGGGAAAAGACTGGGAGATATGGGGAAAAGACTGGGAGATGATTAATGATGATAGGGGGAGATGGCGATAAAAGTTGGATGATGATGATTGATGATGTTTCCTGATCTGATCTTTGATGCGTAGATGCTTAATTTTATGCTTGTATCTATGACTTTTACTTTTGGTGCTTAATGAATCTCTTGAGGCTTGAATGTGTGTTTGAGATTTCTTTGCAGGAACGTTCAAGACTTCAAGACTCCAATGTCTAAGTCATAGAGTTTGTAATAGGACTTCAATTTGTAAATCTTTTTACTTTTTGTTGGATCGATCATGCAAAGAGTTATCGTTTGGTGATTACGATATTCTCTTGTCTTTTTGATTTTGAGGGTGTAATAGCTTGTAATATGTTTTGTCACGAAATCGCCAAAGGGGGAGATTGTTAAGGATTTTGTAAGTTGGCGGATTTCGTGAGTTTGTCGGAGTCTTGAAGAGATCAAGAGATTACAAGAAGATCGGACCCTCCAGGACTCGTCAGAGAAGCTCGACACCTCAGGTATGCATTTAAGATCATTTATGGTGATTAACATTAATAACATAGTAGTTAGAAGACTTAAAAAGGGTTTAAAATATTGGTTTTTATGAAAAATATTTTCTGTATAAACCCTGTCCGGATCAGCCCTTTTGACCGGACACAGTGAGTCTGTCATCTGGCTTTTCGCAACACTCTGTCCGGACCAACTTCTTTGACCGGACACAGTGAGGTTGATAGCAGAAAGTTTCGCAGGCTTTGACCGGATCGTGGATTCTGTCTGGACACAGTGAGATGAACTTTCTGAGTGCTATAGCCTAGGACCGGACAATCCCCTGGTCTGACCGGTCAGTGCTCGATGCGAAAAATTTGACGACACACTGAGACCGGACAGAGATGGTTTGACCGGACAGTGGACTCGAAAACAGATTTCCAAATCAGGCTAATCTATTCCAAATCAGGCTGATTTCAATTCTAATCTATTTCTGAAAGGTTGTTTTCAATCCTACTCTAATTAACAAGTCTTCTAAACACTATAAATAGACCATGGGAGTTTAAGAAAAAAATACACCGTAATATTATTAATCCTCAAAACCCTAGAATCTCTCTCCTAAGCTTTTTGACCTAGTTCTTAGAGAGATTTGATGGAGTATTGATCGTCAAGTTGATTCTAGTTTCTTTCATTTGATTCTACTCTTGTGAATCAACTTGATGATCAATTAGACGAATTCTTCCCATCGTCTACGGTGCTTTAATTTGGAGATCACCATAAATCTTCGTTCTTCTTCTCCGGACGGAGGTGTGTTGCGCGGGGATCGCGTGTAGGGGGAGCCGAGGACTCGGTGGACGCTTTGTGGATTCGAGGCGTTGGCGCGGCAAGGAGTTGCGGCGTGATCGGTTGGAGGACTTCAATCGATCGTGGACCAGCGAAGGATATTCACATAGAAGATTCGGTTAATCGGGTAAAGTCGTGGGTGAATCGCCTTGTACTCGGTTGTTTCTTAGTGAATTTTCTTGTGATCGGTCCCGTGGTTTTTTTACTCCGAGTTGGAGTTTTCCCACGTAAAATCTCGGTGTGTTGATTTTATTTTTCCGCATTTATTTAAAATCGCATCGAGAATTTTTATTAGGCCATTGTGCACCTATTCACCCCCCTCTAGGTGTTAATTACCTTTTAGATCCTTGAGACCTATAACCTACACCCGGTGGCCCCCACCATCGCATATAGTGCACCGCTACGGCGCGCGACCCCACGACTGCGTTCGCGAGTTCTTCGGGGGTGTCTTGTTACTCAATTGTCCCCCAGAAGGACCGCCCGACCGCTTCTTTCCTTTATCCTTAGACGCCGCCATAAGCTCAAGTTCCTCGCGCACATGAGCATCACCGTGCTCCGCCCAGAGTGCACGATCAAATACCTCCGCATAAGTAGTGAGCTTAAGTATTTGCACCGCCTGATAAATGCTCGGCCTGAGTCCTCGCAAGAACCAGTCCGCTCTGTCCCGGTCATCTCGTACGACCTCCGGAACACAGTCTAGAATGTGGGAGAATTCCTGCTCGAACTCCGCCACAGAGCGGTCTCCCTGTCTCAACGTCCTAAACTTCTTCTGCAGCTTTCGCTTCACTGTGTCAGGGAAGTAATTGGCGTACATCGCCCTCTTGAATTCCTCCCGTGTCATAGGTGGAAGATCAGAAGGTCGATCCCTCTTCAACCGTTTCCACCACACCTTCGCCGTCTTCTCGAGACAATGTGTAGCGAAGTAGACCTTGTCTTGTTCCGAGGTGCGAAAGTCCTCGAACATCGTCTCCATGGAGTCAACCCACGACTCCACTATCGCCGGTTCCACTTGTCCGCCCTCGAAGATCGGTGGGTGGAACTTCATGAATCTAATTAGCGCCGTCAACAAACGCCCGCCCCTGTTCCGTCTCCTCGGCCGATGCATCGGGAGTTGCCGAACCCGACGCCGTCGGAAGTGCACTCGCCGGTGGAGCACATGCCGTCACCGGAATCGCTGCCATACCCCCGCCCTCAGCCGTCTCAGGCGCACGCACCGAGGGCGCGGGTGGATCGTGATCCACGGCTGCCGCTGCGGCCGTCGCTGCGATCTGTTGCTCCATCAACTCCAGGAGCCTATCGAAACGACTGGTCAACGCAGTCATCTGCGTCCGTAACTCCTACACCTCGCTAGGACCCGACGTCTCTGGCACCAAAGGAGGTCCAGCTTGCTCCGACCCTCCCGAGGGTGAAGCCGGATCCGTCCTACGCGTGTAGCGTCTCGGAGGCATCAGTTCCTGAAACGCAACATGTTGGTCAGTTAACTTAACCCACATACGAGACCACGATTGCGAGTTTATATGACTCAAAACAAGAATTAGGCGGAAGCATACAAGTGTACTCATTCTAGACTCTCGGTGCCATGTTGTCGGCCGCCCAACACAAGCACTTAAAGCCAAGAACTAATACCACTTGAATCTGTCTCTATTCACAACTAGAGACATCTCAACTACAACTTCGACCCAATCGAATTAACTTCCGCCGCTCGGCATAGGTCCACGTTGAGTAAATTGAAAAAGAAGCATGTAGGACTGCATATTAAACATGTTGAAGCAAGATTGAAGCAACAAATCCAGTTCAAGACCGCACAAACAAAGAACAATCGCAAAAACCCTAATTTTTTAGAAAAATGAGCAAAAATCGAAAAAATCAAAATGCATACCTTGAATCCGAATAAGAAGTGAAGAATGTTGATGCAAATGATCAAGGAAGCACTTTAGGGTTTTTTAGAGATAGAAACAGCAAGAGAAAAATATAAAACATGAGTTTTGAAGCCAACTCGGTCGAGCGGGTATATACTCACGCCGCTCCAGCCGAGACCAGACAGACCAAGGCTCTGTCCGGATGCCACCAAAAACAGTCTGCTCTTATGCGAGCGTGCTGTCCGGACAGAGTCTGAAGACCGGTCCCAGTAGGCAATTTCTGAAAACAGTGAAATTTTCTTTAATATAAATCTGGTTCCCAGCCTCAACTACATGAAATATAATAACAAAATCTAATCCAAAACAAATCAAGAATGTCAAAAATGTTGAACCTTACATCAATCAAAATTTGATCTTCATATACTGTGAATTTAGACACATCTGTCGAGATCTAACCAACAGTTGAATTAAGTTTAAATTTCACATTCACATTAATAAAGATTAACGTATATTCCATAAACTGAAATAAGCACAAGAATATAATCCAATTGAGTTAAGCACACGTCAAATTTAAGGAGTGGCTCTTCGAGCATCTTTTAACTTCCACCTGATATCGTTCGATGAAAAAGAGAAACCACCAAGCACCCCTAATCTAAGAAATATGATCATTATTTTAGAGAAGTAAACTTATATTCATGTGGTAGCTTCACACACTTACCGGACGACCGGGGTGGTAGCTCTTTCCTACATGTGGTGGTAATTTTCACACTCCTTAGAAAGGATGTAACTCTTTCCACATCTTGAATTGGTGGTAGTTTTCACACTCCCAATAGGGATGTAACTCTTTCCACATCTTTTAACATAGATATTACTCCCCCTCAACTAGTGCTACCCCCAATGGGACATGTTATTGTGATTTCAGAAAATAGGATCACATGTCACCCATCTTGCAAATAATCAATTAAAATTAATCTACTTTTGATAGTTCAAGAGAGATGTACTTAAATTAACAAATATATGTAAGGACAATTTCTAAAAGATGTTGGGGTTCAAAATAAATGACATAGAAGAGTTAAATTGGATCAAAGAGTGTTAAAAATAACTCATGCAAGCAATGAGATCACATCGTGAAAAAAAAAAAACAAAGGAAACTTTTCAAAATAAGATAAAACACTTCGCGTTCCAAAGATCAAGCAAACATGCACAAGAACAAATAATGCATAATTGTCCATTTTTTTTTAAATATTGGCTCATAGAAAATGTCTAAATAAATAAAATCCTTTGAAATAAACGCGACCAATTCTCCCAAGTAATGATATATTTGCTCAACATGTTTGGTTCAAGAGAATAGAACACCCATTTTTTTAAAAAAATTATTCATGGCACAATTGTTTGAATAGATATAGTGCGAGAGAGAGGTCGGTAGCCACTAGACGCTTAATACGAAAAGATTTCACCTTTGCGCACCCAAACCTTACGAATCTTAGGGTGCATCGATTGGCTTGTGCGCGTCTTGTGAAGCTTGTCGACGAGTTCGAATTTCTTGTTCTTTTGACCCTTTACTTTCGCCCTCCAAGCTTGTTTAGTTCTAATTCTTGAATCATCCTTTGTTGGCTTTGATTCCACTCTTGGAACATTCTTCTTCGGCTTGATTTGAGACCATTGGTTCACGTGTGTCACGGAGTTCTTCTTTTGTGTACAATTTCTCCTCACATGTCCTAGAACTCCACATTGGTGACAAATTTTGTTAGTAAACAAATTTCTAGTTGAAACGAACTTACTTTGAACTTTTGGTTTTGACTTAGTCGAATTCACGCCCACTTGCTTAATGACTTGATCAACACAAGTCCTCTCATATCCAAGACCAAGTTTAGATGTTTGTCCAAGCCCTAGCATCTTGTCAAGTTTCGTGCTCCTAAGAGAATTTGTTCAAATCCGATCTTAGTTGGATGATAGTCTTTGTGAATTCCAAGTTTGCTTCCTTTGCCTCCAAAAATTGCTTGTTGAGAAATTTCAAATTTTCTTCGCTTGTTTCTCTTTCGTTCTCAAGCATAGTGACCTTCTTTATAATAGAATTGTAGGCTCTCGAAACTCCGTCCTTCTCTTGTTCCAAGGTTTTTGTTGATACAACCAACTTGGCGTTCTCTCCTTCTAGATCAACAATCCTTTGTTGTAGCTTCTTGTTGTGCTTGGCCATCTTCTTTGATTCCACGATCAATTGACGATAAGCGTCAATCATGTCACCGCCATCCGAATTAGCGCCGTCAACAAAGAAGACACGGAGATTGAATCAAGTTCTCCGGTGTGGATTGTTCGTGCAAAGAAGACACGGAGATTGAATCAATAGAGGACAAACACATAGGCGTAATATCACATGCCATCAAAGCCGTGGCATTGATTTCCTCATCGCTTGAAGTTGACTCCTCGTCGGAAGGATCATCCCAAGTGATGGCTTGCATAGCCTTCTTCTTATTAGAAGTCTTGGTCGGACAATCCGATGCTATGTGTACAAAACCCCGACACTTATAGCATTGGATTTTTCCACTTTTCTTATCTTTAGAGGACTCTTTTGAAAAATTTTCAGAATTTTTAGATTTAGAAGAAGAAGAAGAAGTACTCCCTTTTGATTTGTTGAACTTGGAAGAGGAAGTCTTGGTAGGAAATTTCTTCTTAAAATTGCGCCGGAACCTCCTAGTTAGAAGTGCAAGTTGCTTCTCGAAGTCCTCCAAGGTCACGTCCGAATCCGTCTCGGAAGAAGATGAGTCCGCGTTGCCTCCCTTGGTAGATTTGAGCGCCATACCTGTGGACTTAGAAGACAACTTGGAAAAAGACGAGTTAGAAGGAAAAGTCATCTCATAAGTTTGAAGAGCACCTACTAACTCATCTACTTTCATCTCATCGGGATGTTTTACAGTTTCAATTGCCGCGACTTTCGGACGAAAATGCTCGGGGAGAGTTCTTAGAATCTTACGAATTATCTTGGTTCTGGAAATTTTCTCACCTAAGTTGGAACAAGTGTTGACTATGTCTTAAAGACGAGTATAATATTCAGTAAAAGTCTCGTTTTCTTCCATATGAATAGAATCAAAACGACTAGTCAACATTTGTAGTTTTTGAACTTTCACAATACTAGTTCCCTCGTGGGTGGTTTTAAGGGTATCCCAAATTTGTTTAGCAGTTTCACATGCCAAAACCCGAGAGAATTCGGTTTGATTCAAAGAGTTAAATAAAGCATTAATTCCCTTGCCATTGAAAGAAGAACGTTCGTTTTCATCCTTAGTCCAGTTAGTTCTAGCCTTGGGGACGGTAATAGCATCAACTACCTCGGTGGGATGAGTCCAACCATGTTCCACCGCTTGCCATACTCTCTCGTCGATTGCAATTAGAAACGCCCTCATGCGGACTTTCCAATAGGCATAGTTAGTGCCATCGAAGAGAGGTGGTCGATTGATATTACCGCCCTCGGCCATTGTCTACAACCTAAACCCGCTCTGATACCAATTGTAGGTTATAGGTCTCAAGGATCTAAAGGTAATCTACACCTAGAGGGGGTGAATAGGTGTACAATGGCCAATTAAAAATCTCGAAGCGATTTTAATGTAAATGCGGAAAATAAAATCAAACACACCAAGATTTACGTGGGAAAACTCCACAAGGAGAAAAAACCCACGGGACCGATCACACGAAAATCCATTAAGAAACAATTGAGTACAAGGCGATTCACCCACGACTTTACCCAATTTACCGAATCTTCTATGTAGATCTCTTTCGCTGGTCCTCGATCGCTTGAAATCCTTCAACCGATCACGCCGCAACTCCTTGCCGCGTCCACGCTTTGACTCCTCAAAGCTTCCACCGAATCCTCGGCCCTCCACACGCGATTCCCCTGCAACCTCTTCGTCCGAAGAGAGAACAAGGATGATTTATGATGATTAACACGTTAAGCACCGTAGACTATGGAAATCCCTTCTAGTTGTTCATCGAGTCGATTCAAAGAAGAATCACAAAAGCAACATGTCACGCCCCGAGACCGATCCATTTGGCCTGCTCGAGCATCGTACGCCGAATCTGACGTAGCTTCCCCTGTCCGCCCAAGGCTCAACAAGTACAGATAGAGTATAATTTTACACATGCGGAAGCATACACAAAAGGCTTACACGAGGGTAAGCAACATAGCCAAAATCAAAGTAACTAATGTAAACATACAAGTACTATGATTAATTGTAATCACATACATGCATAATTCTTACAACTTTGAATTCTTTAAAGTCTTTACATACTAAGCATCATTTCTTTCTTACATCACATTTTCCTCAAAATGAAAGTTGATTACATTAAAGTTAAACAACTATGCTCATCAAATACAAAAGATGATATATATATATAAAAAGGGAGTGCAACTACCAAAAGAAAATACTCGGGCGGTCTCTATCTAGGGCGCGACGCCCTTACCGCGATCATCGGCCGGCTCACTCGGTCCCGGCTCTGTGGAAAAAGGGGGGTGAGAACTACAACAAAGTTCCCAGTGGGTTCGGCAACCAACCACGCCGACTTTCCCACTAGGTCTAATTCAAGCGTAATAGAAAGAAAGGTAAGATAATAACCGACTAACAAATGCAACTAATACGCTTGAAAGTAAACAGTAAGATGCTCAAAGTAGAACTCATGCAAGATCATAGTTCGATACCCAATCTCTTGGCTAACCCGGGGGTTCGCCCTCAACACGACTCAACCAAACCAAATCCCTATTGTCGGGGAGAGAAAACACTACGACCCGACGGGACCGTCCTCTGGGGAGAGAAAACACTACGACCCAGTGATGACAACTCCGGAGCACATCGCCCGAGGGGGAGCTACCGCGCCTCGAGCAAGGACTAACATGGTGAGTACGATCAATCCTTAACTTTAAGGATTCCAATTCACAATCCATCCTTGATTTCAAGGAGACTTAGGTTCATATGACTCTTAACTCTAAGATCGTTGTCATAATGTCAATCTCTCAAATGTACTAATGTCAAGTAATCTAGACTCGTCATTGCCACACTTGTTCTCTAGCACATGTCCGATGTCATAATAGTACACTAGGTTCACTAGGTTCTTTGTCATGCATACATAGGGTTCTTTGTTCTTTACCAATACAATATTATACAATCATTCTCATGCATTTGAACTCACAAAAGCAAGAAACTCACAATTAACCCTACTATGCATTATGCTCAATGTATATAGTATGCTCAAACATGACACTTAGACATAAAGAGAAGTTCGATGTCTTTGGAATGCACCACCCACCTCCAAATATTTTTGTGGGATCGCCCAACAAGTTTCACGATCAACCGAAGCCTATTTGAAAACCTGTTACGTTAAAAATGAGCCTAATCAGGTTATTTTACATAGTGGCTCCTATATCGGCTTTTCGTTAAATTAAACGGAGTTGCCCAACGCGTCGGGAATACCCCCAATTAGGTTTCTACAAGGTCAATTTGACCCTAGAACCTCTATGGCAAAAAGCCCCAAATTTGGTGCTCTATCCAAGCCCTATGCAAAACCCTAGGTTTTGATCTCTTAAACAAGCAAAAGAGAGCTTGTTGTTACTCTTAGAGTTCATCTAGAACAATTTAAACCATCATTAGGGCCTCTACTTGAAACCCTAAGAATCCACCATGAGAGGACCTTGAGCTTTCATGGGTTTTCATGGAGCTCAAGCCTCTACTAGGCTTCTACACTAAAGAGAAGACTCAAAACTTTAAACTCCTTGCTTAAAACCCAAACCCTAGTGTAGGTTTACCATGAAACCTCACCTTGGCCCAAGCTCCACCTTGTAGGAGAGCTTCTAGGTCTTCCCCAAGCTCCAAAGCCACCAAGATCACCTTCTCCTTCCTCTCCTTCTTCTTCTCCTCCAAACCCTAGAGCATTTCTAGAGAGAGAAAGTGAGCAAAAGAGAGTGAGAGGGATGAAAAGAGGGTGTGTGCTGTGAGGGAGAGGGGTTAGGGCTAATAACATGTTGTAACATTTACAACTAAGCCCCCCAAACCCGAGTATTTACATTCTCGCGCATCGTGCGCTCGGCTCAAGGTCCGACCTTGGCCTAAGTCCGATCCCGAAAGCGTAATTTTCAGACTTAGCCATTTTTCCGAAATTTCGCAGCTAAGTCCGGACCTAGATTCTAAGTCCCATCCCGAAAGCGTAATTTTCAGACTTAGCCAAATTTCCCTTTTCGCAACCTGGGGCACTCAGACATCCGACCTCACTTGGGAGGTCCTGGTCTTGGTCGTCCCGAGTCCGGGGAATTCCTCCGTACTTGCGCTTTAGCTTTTCCAAGACCCCGCTTTTGCCACGCACGGTTCCAAAGCACTTAGAACCCATATTAACTCGCTCCACTCCGGTTGCGCTCATGTCGACGAAACTCGGCACGCTTTACGGGGAAGTGGGTTGTTACATTCTCCACCCCTTAAATTTAGTTTCGTCCGCGAAACTTATAATCTAGATTCATACCTCGATCCAGATTGTCAAATAGACGGGGGTAACGCTCCCGCATCACGCTTTCAAGCTCCCCCGTAGCCTCCCGGTCGTTGTGGTTACTCCAACGGACCTTAACATACGGAATTCTTCGGCTCCGTAGTTTTCTTTCTTCCCGATCGATAATATACACCGGGAGCTCGTCGTAGGTCATATCCTCTTGAATCTCCGACGGTTCAAACGCAAGGATATGGTCGGGATCATGAACATACTTGCGAAGGTTAGATACATGGAATACATCATGAACTCCCGCAAGCCTCGGTGGTAACGCTACTCGGTAGGCCACCGCTCCAACTCGCTCCAAGATCTCAAACGGTCCAAGGTATCGGGGACTCGGCTTTCCCCGCATTCCAAACCGCTTGACTCTCGCGTCGGCCGATATTTTCAAGAATACATGATCGCCAACCTCGAACTCTATGTCCTTTCTTCGCTTGTCGCATAACTCTTGTGCCGAGATTGCGGCGGCGCAAGTCATTGGCGGGCAAGGCGAAGCTTCCCCTCCGCCTCCCGCACTACGTCTGGGCCAAGAACAGCTTTCTCGCCCACGTCGCACAAATGAATTGGAGAGCGACACTTTCTTCCATACGGGGCCTCGAATGGCGCCATCGCGATACTCTCTTGATAACTATTATTGTACGCGAATTCCGCCATTGGTAGATGGTCATGCCAATTGCCCTTGTAATCGAGTACACACGCTCGAAGCATATCCTCAAGTATTTGAATCGTCCTCTCCGATTGTCCATCACTCTGAGGATGAAACGCCGTGCTAAAATCGAGCCGTGTGCCCAATGCCTCTTGTAGGCTCCTCCAAAAGTGAGAAGTGAACCTCGGGTCCCGATCCGATACAATAGACGCCGGAACCCCGTGAAGTCTCACAATCTCATCAATGTAAACCTGAGCCAATTTGTCCCCCGACCAAGTGATATGAATCGGTAGGAAATGTGCCGACTTTGTCAACCGGTCCACGACCACCCAAATTGCGTCGTGCCCACCTTGAGATCGGGGCAATCCACCACAAAGTCCATAGCTATATTCTCCCATTTCCAAACGGGTATAGGTAAACTTTGTAGTTTTCCCGCCGAAATCGCCGCTCCGCCTTTACTTGTTGGCAAGTAAGACATTGAGCAACAAATTCTCCAATGTCTTTCTTCATGCCCGGCCACCAATATTGCAACTTTAAATCCTGGTACATTTTGGTGCCGCCCGGGTGTACACTATAAGGAGATTGATGCGCTTCTTGCATAATCGCCTTGCGGAGATCCTTGTTCTTGGGTACACACCAACGATTTCGAAATCGAAGTGTGCCGTCGGTCCCAATGCCAAACTCTTCGGCATTACCGTTCTCTACTTCACCGCGCACCTTTTGGAGATACTCATCGGAAGCTTGTAATTCCTTGATCCTCTCCAATAAGGTCGGTTGCACCACCAAGGTAGCAAGTGTAGCCGGCACTCCCG
The DNA here is from genome assembly GCA_025177825.1 of Aechmea fasciata. NCBI lineage: Eukaryota > Viridiplantae > Streptophyta > Magnoliopsida > Poales > Bromeliaceae > Aechmea > Aechmea fasciata. The sequence goes on along the minus strand of CM045937.1, from coordinate 807,131 downwards.
GTGCCACTACTTCCAATCCAAACCGTTGCATCTCCTTTTGCAACAATGGTTGAGGCGTAATTGCCGATGCTAAGTCTTCTCCAGACTTTCTACTTAGCGCGTCGGCTACGACGTTAGCTTTCCCGGGGTGGTACAATATCGTGACATCATAGTCCTTCAATAATTCTAACCACCGCCGTTGTCGCATATTAAGCTCCTTCTGGGTGAACAAGTACTTTAAACTCTTGTGATCCGTGTAGATCTCACAATGTTCCCCGTACAAGTAATGCCTCCATAATTTTAGCGCGAAAATCACCGCGGCTAACTCCAAGTCATGAACCGGGTAGTTCTTCTCATAAGGCTTCAATTGGCGCGAAGCATAAGCTATGACTCGCCCGTTTTGCATTAAAACACACCCGAGTCCAATGTAGGAAGCATCACTATATACAACATACGTCTCCCCCGGCGTCGGTAGAGCAAGTACCGGGGTCGTCGTCAACCTTTCCTTTAGCTCCTTGAAGCTTCGATCGCAATCTTCGCTCCAAACATACTTGACGCCTTTGTGTGTAAGGCGCGTTAGTGGAGTGGTTATTTTGGAGAACCCCTCCACGAACCGCCGATAATAACCCGCAAGTCCGAGAAAACTGCGGATTTCCGTTGCGCTCGTCGGGCGAGGCCAATCTTTAATTGCCTCTACTTTCTTTGGATCCACCGCAATGCCTTCACCCGAAATCACGTGTCCTAGGAAAGTAACCTCCGAAAGCCAAAATTCACATTTCCTCAACTTGGCGTATAATTTTTCTTTTCGGAGTATTTCCAAGACAAGCCTCAAATGCTCCTCGTGTTCTTCCTTGGTCCGAGAATACACCAATACGTCGTCAATGAAGACCACGACGCACCGGTCCAATAGCGGACGGAAAACACGATTCATTAAGTCCATGAATGCTGCCGGGGCATTAGTAAGCCCGAATGGCATCACCGTGAACTCATAATGGCCATACCGCGTACGGTACGCCGTTTTGTGCACATCCTTGGGCCGTATCTTCAATTGATGATACCCCGACTGTAGGTCTATCTTTGAATACACCTTTGACCCTTTCAACTGATCGAATAAATCGTCGATCCTAGGCAACGGGTACTTGTTCTTCATCGACCTTGTTCAACTCGCGGTAATCCACGCAGAGTCGAAGTGTGCCGTCTTTCTTTTTGACGAATAGCACCGGGGCTCCCCACGGAGACACGCTCGGCCTAACAAAGCCTTTGTCGAGCAAGTCCTCCAATTGTGCTTTAAGCTCCTTTAGCTCTACCGGTGCCATTCTATACGGAGCCTTCGAAACTGGCGCCGCCCCGGGAATCAATTCAATGACAAACTCAACCTCCCGGTCCGGTGGCATTCCCGGTAACTCCGCCGGAAATACATCCGGGTACTCGCACACTACCCGAATGCCCTCAAGGTCGGGGTGCTCCCTTCGGCCGTCCACGATGGTCGCCAAATAAGCTTTGCAACCACCCTTAATCATCTTTCTCGCTCGGGCCGTAGATATGGTGGCCGCAAAGCGCGCACCCTTGCACGCCCGGTACACCATTTCCTCTTGATTAGGCTCACGAAAAGTGATCACCTTCCTTTCGCAGTCGATAACCGCATAATACTTGGAAAGCCAATCAAGCCCCAAGATTACATCAAATCCCCACTTCGTGTTTAATACCAACATATCGATCGGCATGACCCAGTCACCAATCTGAACTGGACACGCCGGACACTCGTCATAGACACCATAAGACTGCCCGGGTGATGTAATAGTCTAACCCTCCTCATCATGCACAATCTCTAAGTCATGAGCTCTAGCGAATGATGCACTTATGAATGAATGCGATGCACCTGTATCGAAAATAGCTTGAGCTCTAGTGCCTCTGATAGAGATAATACCTGCCACGATGTCCTCGGGAGCTGGAACTCGCTCCTCCACCCGAGTGGCAAAACCCGCCCACTCGGTGCTCTCGATGCCTCTCCGCCGGCGCGATGCCGACGAGCGCCCGCCGCCATCGGGGTGGCAACCCCATCACCGCTCGGGGTAGAAGGGACGAAGCCGCCGTCGGTGCGCACGATCTCACCTCGGCACTCCCGTGAAATGTGCCCGGTTGGCCGCACCTAAGCACTTCCCGTCGCGCTGCGGGCACACGTGCGGCCGGTATTCACCGCCGCAAATGACGCAACGAAAAGGTCTCCCGCCCTTCTGCTGCTGTCGGGGATACCGAGGGGGTTTCTTAGCATTTGGCCGGCCCCCGGCACCGCCCGCTGCCCGCCGCCCGTTTCTTGCCCTTGTCCCTCGTCTCCGCCATGGCCTCGCGCTCCTCCCGCGCGTAGGCGCTACCGTGCTCCGCAGATACAGCGCGATCAAAGACCTCCGCAAAGGTCGTGAGGTTGAGGATCCGTATCCTCTCATAGATCCTCGCCGGAGCCCCCGTAGGAACCAATCCGCCCGGCCCGATCGTCGCGCACAACGTCGGGGACACAGTCGATGATGTGGGAGAACTCCAGCTCATAGTCCGCCACAGAGCGGTCTCCCTGCCTCAGCTTGCGGAATTTCTCTTGCATCTTCCGCTTCACCGAGTCGGGGAAGTAGTTTGTGAACACCGCCCTCTTGAACTCCTCCCACGTCGCGGCGGTAGGTCGTGACCTATCCCGCTTGGTTCGCTTCCACCACGCCTTCGCCGCCTTATCTAGGCAATGTGAGGCGAAGTGCACCTTGTCCCTCTCGGGTGTTGAAATCCTCGAAGAGCGTCTCCATGGAGTCGATCCACGACTCCACTACCGCCGGCTCCACCACTCCTCCCTCGAAGATAGGTGGCTTGAACTTCATAAACTTGATGAGCGCCGCCAACCGGCGCTCCCGCTCCTCGTCGTCCGCCGCGCTACCGGGGTTTGAAGTCCCCGATCCGGCCGGAATCGCCGTAACTGGTACGGCCGCGACTGGATCTGCCGCCGCCGCCGCACCCTCCACCACGGTCGGCGTCCGAGCAGGAGGTATAGGGTGCTCGGCCCCCGCCTGCGTCGCCGCCGTTGCTCGCTCCAACGTCTCCCCGGAGCCGTCGGACCGCTCGCCTTGAGCCCTTACGGACTCGCCTTGTTGCCGCACTACGCCAATAAGCGCGCCATTTGCTCCTCAAGCCCCCGCCGCCGGGCCGCGGGTTGCACAGAGCCGCACTCGGTTCCTCGTGCGTCGACCTTGTTCGGGGTCGACCACGAGGTGCCATTGCTTCGAAATGAAGCAACTCACGTTAATACTTAAACACGTACGGATATACCCAATCCGGCGAAAGCAAATAAGCGCATTCATTAACATTCCATAGTATCATGTCCTCGGCCGCCGATCACAACACAAGGAATAGAAAACAAATAGCAACTTAAAGTTAGTCTCTAATCATCTTAGAGACATGATAACATTAACCCAATCACATGCTTTCGCTATACTTGTTCAACGTCACTCACGTTTTCCTTAGGTCCCTAGGTCCTTTCCATTCCTATGGCCCCTAGGTCCATCCTAAGCTTTCACTTTTGGCTTTATACCCGCTCTGATACCATTTTATCTGTCACGCCCCGAGACCGATCCATTTGGCCGGTTCGAGCGCGTCAACAGACGCCGAACGGACAGTAGCTTCCCCGTCCGCCCAAGGCTCAACAAGTACGTATAGAGTATAATTTTACACATGCGGAAGCATACACAAAAGGCTTACACGAGGGTAAGCAACATAGCCAAAATCAAAGTAACTAATGTAAACATACAAGTACTATGATTAATTGTAATCACATACATGCATAATTCTTACAACTTTGAATTCTTTAAAGTCTTTACATACTAAGCATCATTTCTTTCTTACATCACATTTTCCTCAAAATGAAAGTTGATTACATTAAAGTTAAACAACTATGCTCATCAAATACAAAAGATGATATATATAAAAAGGGAGTGCAACTACCAAAAGAAAATACTCGGGCGGTCTCTATCTAGGGCGCGACGCCCTTACCGCGATCATCGGCCGGCTCACTCGGTCCCGGCTCTGTGGAAAAAGGGGGGTGAGAACTACAACAAAGTTCCCAGTGGGTTCGGCAACCAACCACGCCGACTTTCCCACTAGGTCTAATTCAAGCGTAATAGAAAGAAAGGTAAGATAATAACCGACTAACAAATGCAACTAATACGCTTGAAAGTAAACAGTAAGATGCTCAAAGTAGAACTCATGCAAGATCATAGTTCGATACCCAATCTCTTGGCTAACCCGGGGGTTCGCCCTCAACACGACTCAACCAAACCAAATCCCTATTGTCGGGGAGAGAAAACACTACGACCCGACGGGACCGTCCTCTGGGGAGAGAAAACACTACGACCCAGTGATGACAACTCCGGAGCACATCGCCCGAGGGGGAGCTACCGCGCCTCGAGCAAGGACTAACATGGTGAGTACGATCAATCCTTAACTTTAAGGATTCCAATTCACAATCCATCCTTGATTTCAAGGAGACTTAGGTTCATATGACTCTTACTCTAAGATCGTTGTCATAATGTCAATCTCTCAAATGTACTAATGTCAAGTATTCTAGACTCGTCATTGCCACACTTGTTCTCTAGCACATGTCCGATGTCATAATAGTACACTAGGTTCACTAGGTTCTTTGTCATGCATACATAGGGTTCTTTGTTCTTTACCAATACAATATTATACAATCATTCTCATGCATTTGAACTCACAAAAGCAAGAAACTCACAATTAACCCTACTATGCATTATGCTCAATGTATATAGTATGCTCAAACATGACACTTAGACATAAAGAGAAGTTCGATGTCTTTGGAATGCACCACCCACCTCCAAATATTTTTGTGGGATCGCCCAACAAGTTTCACGATCAACCGAAGCCTATTTGAAAACCTGTTACGTTAAAAATGAGCCTAATCAGGTTATTTTACATAGTGGCTCCTATATCGGCTTTTCGTTAAATTAAACGGAGTTGCCCAACGCGTCGGGAATACCCCCAATTAGGTTTCTACAAGGTCAATTTGACCCTAGAACCTCTATGGCAAAAAGCCCCAAATTTGGTGCTCTATCCAAGCCCTATGCAAAACCCTAGGTTTTGATCTCTTAAACAAGCAAAAGAGAGCTTGTTGTTACTCTTAGAGTTCATCTAGAACAATTTAAACCATCATTAGGGCCTCTACTTGAAACTCTAAGAATCCACCATGAGAGGACCTTGAGCTTTCATGGGTTTTCATGGAGCTCAAGCCTCTACTAGGCTTCTACACTAAAGAGAAGACTCAAAACTTTAAACTCCTTGCTTAAAACCCAAACCCTAGTCTAGGTTTACCATGAAACCTCACCTTGGCCCAAGCTCCACCTTGTAGGAGAGCTTCTAGGTCTTCCCCAAGCTCCAAAGCCACCAAGATCACCTTCTCCTTCCTCTCCTTCTTCTTCTCCTCCAAACCCTAGAGCATTTCTAGAGAGAGAAAGTGAGCAAAAGAGAGTGAGAGGGATGAAAAGAGGGTGTGTGCTGTGAGGGAGAGGGGTTAGGGCTAATAACATGTTGTAACATTTACAACTAAGCCCCCCAAACCCGAGTATTTACATTCTGCCAGACTGTGCAGTTTTCGGGCTCAAGGTCCGGACCTTGGCCTAAGTCCGGATCCCGAAAGCAGAATTTTCAGGACTTAGCCATTTTTCTGAAATTTCGCAGGCTAAGTCCGGACCTAGATTCTAAGTCCGGATCCCGAAAGCAGAATTTTCAGGACTTAGCCAAATTTCAGCTTTTCGCAACTGGGGCACCTTGTGACATCCGGACCTCACTTGGGAGGTCCGGTCTTGGCTGCTCCGAGTCTGGGAATTCCTCCAGACTTGCAGTTTAGCTTTTCCAAGACCCCGCTTTTGCCACGCACGGGTTCCAAAGCACTTAGAACCCATATTAACTCGCTCCACTCCGGGTTTCGCTCATGTCGACGAAACTCGGCACGCTTTACGGGAAAGTGGGTTGTTACACAACATCACCTCGATGATCAACTAGTATAGAACTCTCTCTTAGGATTAGGTCGAAAAGCTTAGAAGAGAGTTTCTAGGGTTTAGAATAAAAGCATATTCAGGTATATCACGTGCTTGGACTTCCCATAGTCTATATATATAGAGTTAGAAGACTTTGAAGTAGACTAGAAATCAAATCAGCCCTTTTTGGAAATATTTTCGGGTTCTCTGTCCGGTCTCTATATATCTGTCCGGTCCCCAACTTCCGTCATTATTTTCGCACAGAACTCTGTCCGGTCAGACCTCGGGGTGTCCGGTCCAACCTTGCGAAACAAGAAAAAATACAGCTTACTGTGTCCGGACAGAAAGGGCGGTCCGGTCAGGGTTTGCGAAAATCTCAGCTATCAAGCTTACTGAGTCCGGACAGAAAGGGCGGTCCGGTCAGGGTTTAAGCCTTCGCAACAAAACATGCTTACTGGATCCGGACAGGAACCACGGTCCGGACAGAGACCATATAAAAACCAGTTTTTGAAAAATCAATAGTTTAAGGTTTTTAAAGTCTTCTAGCTACTATATTTATAATGTAAATCACCATAAATGATCTTAAATATGTACCTGAGATGTTGAGCTTCTCTGACGAGTCCTGGATCATCCATTTTCATCTTGATTACCTTGAACTCTTCAAGACTCCGACACGTTCACGAAATTCGCCAACTTATAAAATCCTTAACAGTTCACGTATCTCTAGTGTTCTTTACACTAAGTTGTTGCACATGTCATTCATCAAGTTATCTATTTGGTACTCATGTCACTAGTGTTCTAGGCACTATGTCATATATCAATCCTCAAGTTCTATACTTGGTTCATATGTCTCTAGTTGTCATTCATGCAAGATTAGTTCATCTCTAGGGTTCAATGTCAATATAATCATCTCTATGCTCCCTATGTCCAAATGCAAAGCCTAAAGTGCCGCACGATAAGGAAGCATGCAAGAGTAATAAAATAGCTACATAAACCCTAATATTCATGAATCTATACATATATAAGTTTATATGAAATATGACCAACAATTTTACTTAGACATAAAAGGGAGCCCAACGGCTTCGATATGGCACCCCCCACCTTTTGGGATGTTCCTCGAGATTAGAACGCCGCTCTTGAAGCCTCCAACCACTACTTTGACTCCCCGGGCCAATATCGAAGCTGAAAGCCCTTGTTTGGCTCGGATCACCCAAACCGCTCGTCGGATCGACGAACCGTCACTTCCCACGCATTCGTGGACCTAACAATATGTTATAAATGAGGTTAAAAGATATCAAAACCTCATATTTAGAAAACCCCCAATTTGAGCCCTAGGATTTTGCTCCGAGTAAAATCCCACGTTAGAGCCCGAATCGACCGTGCAAATCACTTCTTAGAGATGCTAGGGTTCCTCTAAAATTGTTTCTAGAAGATACCAAACACTCTAAGAGAAGCTACCATGAAAGCTCTTAAGAGCTTACCTCAATAGGGAGCTCTAATGGTGGAGAGGAAGAAGATGTAGCCCAAGATCTCTTCCTTGGCTTGCTTCTCCACCAAATCCTCCTCCACTTCTCCTTCTTTCTCCTTCTTCTTCTTCTTCTTCTTAGAGAGAGGGAGAGTGTGTTTTAGGGTTAGAATGGTGTGAGGGTGAGAGAGAAATGAATTAGCACCATTCTATACACTCTCATAATGCTACAAATGCAAATAACCCCCTCAACTCTCAAGATTCAGCATCAGCCCGCTCGGGGCATTTTCGTGCAGGGGGACCGGTCCCCGCACTTAGAGACCGGTCCTTTATTGCGACCACCCGAAACCTGCTCTCGGGAACCGGTCTCCATGAAGGAGGGACCGGTCCGTTATTGCGAACCGTCATCACCTGCTTACGGGAACTGGTCTCAATTTTGTGGGGACCGGTCCCATCAGGCAAAAATCTGCAGGTTTGTGCAGATTGCACAAACAAGCCTTCGGGACCTACTCCGATGCACTTCTCGCCTTCGGATCAACCTCAAACTTTCCGACGTCTATCCACTCGACAATCAATCGATTCTAAACATGGTGCAACTCTCGAATTTCGAGAATTCACTTCCTTACAGAAAGTCTCAACAACTTTGAAGGAGAAGGTATGTCATCGATGTGGCATCAAAGGACACATCAAAAAGAGTTGCCCAAATAAAGAAAAGACGAATCTATCTGCAACTTCGAAACAATCGGTATCATCTAAATCTTGACATCCCACACGGAATCAAAAGAAAAATCAAGTTTGTCGAGTACCACAAGCGAACCGGATTTCTAAACCTCAACGACAATTTCAACCGAAGCTTCATGCAACGAAGCGACCAACGGTGGATCAAAAGTCAAAACAAATCATGCCCAACGTCGACAAGCCAAGACAATACAAAATTCGACTACTTTGGATTCGAAAAGGTGATATCTTTCCTTGTCCTAAGCCTTAATTTGTGTTTGACTCTATGTTTTGCTATGATCGGTTTTATTGCATATATTTTGATCATTTCCATGTGCTTTGGATTTTTTAGAACAATTGGGTGATTAAACATTAAATAGTGTGTTGAACATCAATAATTTACAATTCATTCGTTTTGAATTAATATCATATTAATTATCGGTTTCACTTTATTTTCACTATTGATGAAGATAATTTATAATAGAATATATTAATTCTCATATTCATCAAATTTGAGTAATCATGTGTGAACTTTTGGCACTTAACCTATCTCGGTTGTGTGTGTTGAATTTGATGAATGAAAATTTGCTAATCAACTAAAACTTATCAAATTTCTTTTTCTTATAAGAGATTGCATAATTAAGGAGGAGTCATATATATATAAAAAATAAAAAAAAAGGGGGAAAACACCCCAAGTGCTTAAACTCCAAGTACTTAAAAGATGTGAAAAGAGTTACATCCTAAAGGGAGTGTGAAAACTACCACCACATGTAGAAAAAAGCTACCACCCCGGTCGTCCGGTAAGTGCGTGAAGCTACCATATGGAAATTGATTGAATAACCGAAAAGGTTGAAATATTCATATTATATATATATATATATATATATATATATATATATATATATATATATATATATATATATAAAATTTTGGTGTAATAAGGTGGTTTAGTAAAAAGATACTCAAAGAGCCACCCCTCGTACATTATTGCTTGATCTCGAATTTGAACGTTTATGCGACTAATTTCTATCTTTTAGTGAATCTTCATAAGTCATCTTTATAATCCGTTATATCTTGATAGATTTTGAGTCTTTAGATTATCTTTGATGACTTGATTTTGAAGTATATATGGGTAAATAAATCTTATTTTATTTTATCTACATCTTGTTATCTTGTAGTGAAATTCTTAATTTCTATGAAATTGATGTGGATTGAACAAAGTCTATGTGAATTTATCGTGTTCATGCACTAACATTATTGGTACTCTCTCTGTTTTGGTACTTTCTGTTGGCAATTTTTGACAAAAAGGGGGAGAGAGATGAGATTCAAAAGTAAAAAATAAAAGATTCAAAAGGGGAGAGATTTTCAAGTTTAATCTTTTGATGTATGAACAAAGGAGGAGATTTTCATGATCAAACGGAGAGATTTTCATTTTCATATTTTTACTACTAACTTCATTTGTGAACTTTGTTCGTGGAGAAAGTAACTTAATTGCAGATCATTGAAGACTTCAAGACTCCTAGTTGCGTCTAAGTCATAGAGTTTGTTTAGGAGTTTCAAAAATGTAATTTTGTATTTCTCTTTGGATCTTTCACGCAAGAAGTTCATTGCTTTGGTGATGGCAATGAATTTCATTTTCTATTTTTGGTGAGGTGAGCGTTGTGAGTATTTTGATGTAATTTTGAGTTTTGTCACGAAATTGTCAAAGGGGAAGATTGTTACGGATTTTATGTTGGCATATTTCGTGAAATTAGTCCGGAGTCTTGAAGGTTTAAAAAAAAGAAACGAAGATCGAAGAATCACAGACTCAAAACATAAATGCACAATACTTGATAAGTTCAAATATTATTGATGATGATTTATAAATATTTAAAAGTGTTTGAAAGACTTAGGATGTTTTTAAATTGAATATCCGGACAAAATTGAAATTTTCAAATCCTAGTCTATTTCTAAGTCTTTTCCCTGAAACCGAATGTGTTTCCAAATTGAGTTTTTTCAAATCCTAGTCTATCTCTAATTTGTTTCCAAAATTGAGTTTTTTTTTCAAATGGGTCTATCTCTATTTTGTTTCCAAAATTGAGTTTTTCAAATTCTAGTCTATTCCAAATTTGAGATTTTCAATCATAGTCTATTTCTATGTCTTCTAAACCTATAAATAAGATGTGGGGTGTTTCTAAAATATGGCTAAGCATAGAATATCTTTTTGAAACCCTAGAAACTTGTTGGGTGCTCTCTTTCTTTCTCCAACAACAAGTTTCTATCGGATCAATTCTTGAAATCCTAATTTCTTGTGCTTCATAGAGAATTGATCCGGCTATTGCTTAGAAACATCTTCTACGGTTCTTTAATGATTATCTAAGCAATAAATTATCATCCATCAAATTGCTCTTGCTCCGAACGGAGTGCGCTCGTGGATTCGAGTGGGTGTCGTGGATTCGACGTGATCGGAGGCTTCGTGGATTCGAAGTGGAGGCGTTCGTGGATTCGGACGTAGGGCGTGGACAACCCGTTGGAGGCGCAAGATCCGGAGAAGATAGAAGAGAGGTTGGAGACCATGGATTCGGTAAATGACCTTGTAATCTTTTATTCTTAGTGGATTGTTATCGCGTGTTGGTCCCGTGGGTTTTTTACTTCGAGTAGGAGTTTTCCCACGTAAATCTCGGTGTGCTTTTTATTTTTCGCGTTTACTTTTTATTGCATCGAGATTTGTGGTTTTTGGCCGTTACACCTATTCACCCCTCTCTAGGTGTTGTTTGATACAATCTAGATAGATCCCTGGTTTCCGCAAAACTAACAATTGGTATCAGAGCGGGATCTAGATATATTTGTCACGCCCCGAGCCCGCCAATTCGGTCGGATTCGGGCGCGCCGACAGACCGCCGAACGGACAGAGTTTTCCCTGTACGTTCAAGGCGTCGCAATCAATACAATTACAAGAAGGTTCCAAACAGGAACAGATATTACAATCAGATTGCATAAGGAAGTATCATAAACATAAAACAACTACTTGCTATTACAACCATTCGTCTCAATTTAGAATTTTACATTTAACATGAAGACTTTCAACTTCCTATTACAATCTAGATATTACAAATTTGATTATAATTTATTACAACTTATTCTTCCCTGTTATACCCCTAAGCTCTGTCAACTGGGTACTTCTATCTCTGGTCTCCTGGTACGGCGCTATCTATGGAGCTACGCCCTTGCCTCGCGCTGCTACTGCGCCGCTCACGTGTGTACCTGTACCCCCAAAACCACAACACGGGGGTGAGAACTATTGTCCATAGTTCTCGTGGATACGGTCACCCAAGAGAACAGCTCGACCAATAGGTCCAAGGAGGCACTGCAGATATGTTAGTCCAAAAACATATATAGATATATAACTTGCAACTAACATAAAAACCTGTCTCACAATATGCAATATGCAAAATTACCCTTTAGCTCTTAGCTTTTCTTTACTTTATTGCTATTCTTTACTTTAGCTTTTCCATTCTTACCTAGCTATTGATTAAGTTAGCTATTTATATTCTTGCTCTTTACTGTTGGCACTTATGCTACTTAGCATGTACTTCTAAGGTCCACTCTACCTTAGCTCACTATGCCACCCGACTCGGTCTGGAGTCAATCAAATGCGGATAATCCGCCTGCTGTCTAGCCCGAGGTGTTGGACGTCTCGCAACTACCCCAGCTGTCAACAGCCTGTCGCCCTCTGTGACTCAGCCTCATCGCGGCGAAATCGTCGCACACGCGGAACCCAGCTGTCACTTGACATAACCATTCTGGTGGCGATCGCGGCGGACTTACCTGGCCGAGGACCCAAGTCATGACTTAACCATCCGGCGGCGAACTAATCGCACCTCACCCAACAATGGTTTGAGTCACTCCTTCGCCTCCCGGTGCACCGTATCGTACTTACCCAAGAATGGTGCCCCAAACACAGTGGTGTCAACACATGGCGATCCGATCCTCACCCGCTTAACCGGTATCGAACACATTTCGGCTCACCCACCCGGCGGCGAAATCGTCGCACAACGCCACGACGGTGGTATAGCCCTGGACGGCGAAATCGTCGCACACGCCCGACACCAACTTAGGTGTCCCAAATCTCGGGATTCCATGAATCCGTTCCACTTAACTTGAGGGTTAGCTAGGCCCTCAAGAGACGACCCTCTAGGTCCATTGTCTTTACCTCCTAGGTCTTGGGTTTGTTGGGGTTAACTGTGTTAACCGGCAAGAATGGGTAAAGAGCCAAAGAGAAATAAAGTAAAGCAGAGTAAAGACATGCATGCATTTTCAGATTACTTGATTTTCTATTCACTGACCTTTCTTTTGCAGGCATAGTAATAGCATATATATAGTGTGGTTACTATTTCATTTTCGTTGAATTACTTATGCCTAATTTAGACCTAGTGGGTAAGTCGGCGAGGTCGGTTGCCGAGCCCACTGGGAACTTCGTTGTAGTTCTCACACCACTAACCCTACAGGTCCTAGCGCGAGTGCGGCGGCGGAGGACCGGGGCAAAGGGTTAGCGCCATAGTTAGTGGCCACCAGAGTATCATAGGCATTCCATTTTGGGTATACTTGTATCAACTTATTTTGTTGATATATAGTTGGTTAAGTTGTAAACATTCAAGTATTTTTGGTGGAATGACAAATGTAAAAAGAAATGATGTATTTGAATGAAAAAGATGTAATAGCTTAGTTTACTTGTATTTGGTTAAAATGTAATCAAATATCTTGTATGTTGTAATTCATAGCTTAGAGCTTTTACTTCCGCTGTGACTGATGCTTGCCCTCGCGCAAGCCTAGTATAATTGCAAATCTCTCTTTCTGATTGCTTTATTATACTGGTTGTTAGAGCCTTGGGCGGGCAGGAGAGGCTCTGTCCGTTCGGCGTCTGTTGACGTGGCCCGAACCCGACCAAATAGGCTGGTAGCGGGGCGTGACAACTTCACGTTTTTGTAAGAGCCTGCAGGAGGCGTTAGGCACACGACTCGATTTCAGCACCGCTTTTCATCCTCAGTCAGGTGGGCAGACGGAACGAACCATACAGACATTAGAGGATATGTTGCGGGCATGTGTCATTGATTATAAGGGGAGTTGGTGTAAGTACCTACCGATGGCCGAGTTCGCCTACAACAACAGTTATCACGCTAGTGTGGGGATGGCACCGTTTGAAGCTCTTTATGGGCGAAAGTGCCGATCTCCCATCCATTGGAGTGATGTGGGCGAGCGCGCATAATTCAGCCCAGACGTTCTGCGGGAGGCGAAGGAGAAAGTCCATCTTCCCCGCAAGAGATTGCTTACGGCGCAATCACGATAGAAGAGTTATTCTAATAGGCGCCGGTGAGACCTAGAGTTCGCGGTGGGCGACCGTGTCTTCCTGAAGGTGTCGCCCATGAGAGGTGTTAGGAGGTTCGGGGTGCGGGGAAAGTTAAGTCCCCGGTATATTGGCCCGTATGAGATACTTGAAAGGATTGGGACAGTGGCTTACTGGCTTGCACTACCTCCGAAGCTAGCGGATATGCATAACGTATTCCACGTTTCTAACCTCCGCAAGTACATCCACGACCCCGAGCATGCTATGGTGTATGAGCTACCGGAGCTCCGGAGGATTTGAGCTATGAGGGGTTCCTGCTATGATTTTGGCTCAAGAAGTGCGTAAACTAAGAAACCGCGAGATTCCCTACGTCAAGGTTCGGTGGAGCAATCATAGCGATCGCGAAACCACTTGGGAGCTCGAGGATGAAGTAAAGAAGCATCATCCTCACCTATTTGAGGGTTGAGTAAGGTATGGATTTAAGATTAAGTTAATAGAGTTAAGTTGTTTCGAGGACGAAACTCTTTTTAGGTGGGGAGGATGTAAGGAAGTGAATTCTCGAAATCCGAGAGCTGCACTTCGTTTGAAATCGACTAATTGTCGAGCGGGTGAACTTCGGAAAGTTCGAAGTTGATCCGAAGGTAAAAAAGTGCATCAGAGTTGGTCCCGAGAGTGAACTGTGCAATCTACACAAACCTGCAGATTTTTGGCTCTTGTGGACCGGTCTCTGGCATAGAGACCGGTTCCCGTAAGCGTGGAAAATGGCCTGGAGGCCTTATGCACGAAATGTGCTCTCGGGGACTGGTCTTGACTGTCACGCCCCGAGCCCGCCAATTCGGTCGGATTCGGGCGCGCCGACAGACCGCCGAACGGACAGAGTTTCCCCTGTACGTTCAAGGCGTCGCAATCAATACAATTACAAGAGGTTCCAAACAGGAACAGATATTACAATCAGATTGCATAAGGAAGTATCATAAACATAAAACAGCTACTTGCTATTACAACCATTCGTCTCAATTTAGAATTTTACATTTAACTTGAAGACTTTAAACTTCCTATTACAATCTAGATATTACAAATTTGATTACAATTTATTACAACTTATTCTACCCTGTTATACCCCTAAGCTCACAACCGGGGTACTTCTATCTCTCGGTCTCCCGGTAGGCGCTATCTACCGAGCCGCACGCCTCGCCTCGCGCCGCCGCGCAGCTCACGTGTATACCCGTACCCCAAAACCACAACACGGGGTGAGAACTATTGTCCATAGTTCTCGTGGGTACTGGCCACCCAAGAGAACAAATTTCAACCAATGGGCCCAAGGAGGCACTGCAGATATGTTAGTCCAAAAACATATATAGATATATAACTTGCAACTAACATAAAAACCTGCCTCACAATATGCAATATGCAAAATTACCCTTTAGCTCTTAGCTTTTCTTTACTTTATTGCTATTCTTTACTTTAGCCATTCCATTCACACTTAGCTATTTACCAGCTTGGCTATTACTAGCACTATCCATTAGCTATTTACAACTTTAGCTAGTCTTTACGTTCTTTACCTTTTGGCACTTATGCTACTTAGCAATTTATTTCTAAGGTCACCCTACCTCAGCTTACAAAGCCACCCGCCTACGTCTTGAGTCAATCCATTGCGGATAATCCGCCCGCTGTCTAGCCCGAGGTGCTGGACGTCTCGCAACTACCCCAGCTGTCAACAGCCTGTCGCCCTCTGTGACTCAGCCTCACCGCGGCGAAATCGTCGCACACGCGGAACCCAGCTGTCACTTGACATAACCATTCTGGTGGCGATCGCGGCGGACTTACCCAGCGAGGACCCAAGTCATGACTTAACCATCTGGCGGCGAACTAATCGCACCTCACCCAACAATGGTTTGAGTCACTCCTCCGCCCCCTGGTGCGGCCGTATCGTACTTACCCAAAGAATGGTGTCCCAAACACTGTGGTGTTAACTCATGGCGATCCGATCCTCACCCGGCTTAACCGTATCGAACACATTTCGCTCACCCACCCGGCGGCGAAATCGTCGCACAACGCCACGACGGTGGTATAGCCCCGGACGGCGAAATCGTCGCACACGCCCGACACCAACTTAGGTGTCCCAAATCTCGGATTCCATGAATCCGTTCCACTTAACTTGAGGGTTAGCTAGGCCCTCAAGAGACGACCCTCTAGGTCCATTGTCTTTACCTCCTAGGTCTACTTGACACTAGGGTTTATTCTTTGTCACATAACCTAGGTTTTCTAACTCTAGGTCCAATGTCATTCCAACTCGACCTATGTTTATTCATACTAGGTCCACTGTCGTCTTTATCCAACCTATGTCCTTGACACTAGGTTCATTGTTCTTTACCTAGATCCATACGACTCTAGGTTTACGCAACCTATGTTCTTGACACTAGGTTAATTCCCACACTCCTAGGTCCACTGACTCTAGGTTTACTATAACCTATGTTCATTAACAACACTAGGTTAAATGTCATTCTCTTAGGTCCACATGACTCTAGGTTTACTACAACTTATGTTCTTTACACTAAGTTGGATGCCACTCGATCTATATGTGTATTAGTCCATGACTTACATTCTTACTTAGCATTCTCATACTTGGCATTCATATACTTAACATTCTTATGTTAACCATCCCATTTACATGCACCTAATTATATCTAGCATGTACTCATTATGCTAAGCATGCATTTATTCATACATTTCATTTACATGCATATTTCTATTATGCTAAGCCTATGTTCTTGCAACATTCTTTACTTAGCATTCCTTGCCTCATTATTTACCTCATGCTTATTCATTTCCTAGCATTTCTATATCATGCTCATTCTTAGCATTTCACACTAGGTTCTTTAGCATGCATCTCTACTTATGCATTTTACACTATGTTCTTTAACATGCAATTTCTATACATGGATCACATGCATCAAGTTGAAACCTTTACTCTTAGATATATTTAGGCGACCTAGTCGCGTCGGTAAACACAACCCACCTTATTATGCTCTCCGATTGCTCGTCGACACTCGCACCCGCCGCCCGTAGCACTCTTGACCCGGTTTGGCTTGAACTCTTGCACGACCACCCGAACGATCTCCGAATCCCAATCTGAGACCTTGTGCCGTTGCCCCACGCCTTCAAGTTGCCCCGCTCCGTTTTCATGAATTTTGGGCTCCTATCTTGCGTGTCATGACATCCGGTATGAATATATTAAATAATTAATATCTTTGTACTCGCTCGTCGATCACCGAACCGAGCGCGCCAACGCGTTCGTTGCACCCCCAATTAGGTTTCTATGGGGTCAAATGAGATCAAACTCATCTATTTCTAAAAACCCCATTTTAACCCTAGGTTTTGCACTTTTGCAAAACCCACCGATTTGATCCCTAGAACAAGCAATAGAGAGCTTGTCTAACCTCTAGGTACTCATCTAAGAGCACTAGAGCCATCCATAGGGTGTTTAAAACAAACCCTAGAAATCCACCATTAGAGCACCTTGAAGAACACATGACTTTCATGAGTTTCCAAGCCTCTACAAGGTTCTAAAGCTTACAAGAAGCTCAAAACTCTAGATCTAGGGTTTAGAAACCCATTATCTAAGGATCTACCATGAGGGGAGGCTAAAGCTTACCTCTACAAGCTTGCCCCGAGCTCATGGGAGAGGAGGAAGATGACCAAGAGGACCTCCATCATCATCTTCTTCATCATCTCCATCTTCTCCTTCTTCTTTCTCTTCTTTTCCTTCTCTTTCTTTCTTCTTTTCTTGCTGTCGACAGAGAGAGGGAGAGAGAGAGAGAGAGATCAGAGGGAGTGAGAGAGAAAGAGAGTGTATTTTACCTCTCTAATCACTTAACCCCCTGCACAAAATGCTATAAGGCCCCTCAACTTTTTTTATTTCGGTACCCAAAATCGCCGCTGCATTCTATCCGTACTGCAGACAACGGGTTTCAGACGGTATGGGATGCTCCAGAGGCAAACCCGAGAGTCGCCTCTCGCTTTCAGAGCATTTGTACCGCATGCTTTGGCTTGTACCGTATAAACACCAAAATTCCACAAACCCGAGAGCTCTTCTCCTTGGTCAAAGTTAGGACAAAGAACTTTGCTTGTACGGCACAGCCGCCTGCACTTGTGCTTTTCATGTCGTTTCGACTCTAATTCGCGCCGAACAACGCCAAAACCTTTCTAACTCTTTTAGATCCTCTTTTAACCCTTCCAAGATGCTTGGAATGGTTATTGGAACTTGTCCAATTACTCGTTCGCGCACTTTAGCCAATTTGGTTAAAGTTCGGGTTGCTACAATATTGCTATCTAATTGCCGAAGAGTTAGTAGGTACGTTGCGAACTTATGAGATGACTATTCCTACTAACCAATCTTCTTCCAAATTTTTTTCTAAAAGTACAGGGGTTGCGTTGAAAACATCAAAGGAAGAAGACGTGGACTCGAATTCCGGCAAGGAGGAATCAAACGACGAGTATTTAGCGAAAGCGTATCATCAACTCCTCGTCGAATCCAAAAAGATGGCGAAGCACAATAAGAAATTGAGGAAGCGTCTACTTGAACTTGAAGGGGAAAACAACAAGTTGAAGAACACGAATAAAACTCTTGAGGAGGAAAAGGAATCAACATTAAAAAATAATACAATCCTCCAAGAGAAGCTTGATGAAGCGGATTCAACTATCAAATCCTATAAAGACAAGGTTGGATTTTTGGAGCATCAATTTAAGGAATCGCACACATCCAATCAAGTCTTAACAAATCATGTTCGTCAACTCAAATTCGATATTCAAAAATTTTCTTCCGGCTCGAAGAAATTGGATCACATGCTCGGATTGGGTCAAACGAACAAGCTTGGTCTCGGATATGAAAGAACATATGTTGAGAAGGATTTAAAGTCGACATCGAAAGTCCCAACAACTTTGAAGAAAAAGGTGTGTCATCGATGTGGCATCAAAGGACACATCAAAAAGAGTTGCCCAAATAAAGAAAAGAAGAATCTATCGGCAACTTCGAAACAATCGGTATCATGTAAAACTCGACATCCCACACGGAATCAAAAGAAAAATCAAGTTTGTCGAGTTCCACAAGCGAACCGGATTTCTAAACCTCAACGACAATTTCAACCGAAGCTTCATGCAACGAAGCAACCAACGGTGGATCAAAAGTCAAAACAAATCATGCCCAATGTCGGCAAGCCAAGACAATACAAAATTCGACAAGTTTGGATTCGAAAATGTGATATCTTTCCTTGTCCTAAGCCTTAATTTGTGTTTGACTCTATGTTTTGCTATGATCGGTTTTATTGCATATCTTTTGATCATTTGCATGTGCTTTGAATTTTTGAGAAAAATTGGGTGATTAAACATTAAATAGTGTGTTGAACATCGATAATTTACAATTCATTCGTTTTGAATTAATTTCATATTAATTATCGGTTTCACTTTATTTTCACTATTGATGAAGATAATTTATAATAGAATATATTAATTCTTATATTCATCAAATTTGAGTAATCATGTGTGAACTTTTGGCACTTAACCTATCTCGGTTGTGTGTGTTGAATTTGATGAATGAAAATTTGCTAATCAACTAAAACTTGTCAAAAAAAATTTCTTATAAGAGATTGCATAATTAAGGGGGAGTCATATATATATATATATATATATAAAAGGAGAAAACACTCCAAGTGCTTAAACTCCAAGTACTTAAAAGATGTGAAAAGAGTTACATCATAAAGGGAGTGTGAAAACTACCACCACAGGTAGGAAAGAGCTACCACCCCGGTCGTCCGGTAAGTGTGTGAAGCTACCATATGGAAATTGATTAAATAACCGAAAAGGTTGAAATATTCATATTATATATATAAAAAAAATTTCGGTGTAATAAGGTGGTTTAGTAAAAAGATACTCAAAGAGCCACCCCACGTACATTATTGCTTGATCTCGAATTTGAACGTTTATGCGACAAATTTCTATCTTTTAGTGAATCTTCATAAGTCATCTTTATAATCCGTTATATCTTGATAGATTTTGAGTCTTTAGATTATCTTTGATGACTTGATTTTGAAGTATATATGGGTAAAGAAATCTTATTTTATTTTATCTACATCTTATTATCTTGTAGTGAAATTCTTAATTTCTATGAAATTGATGTGGATTGAACAAAGTCTATGTGAATTTATCGTGTTCATGCACTAACATTATTGGTACTCTCTCTGTTTTGGTACTTTCTGTTGGCAATTTTTGACAAAAAGGGGGGAGAGAGATGAGATTCAAAAGTAAAAAATAAAAGATTCAAAGGGTGAAAGATTTTCAAGTTTAATCTTTTGATGTATGAACAAAGGAGGAAATTTTCATGATCAAAGGGAGAGATTTTCATTTTCATATTTTTACTACTAACTTCATTTGTGAACTTTGTTCGTGGAGAAAGTAACCTAATTGCAGATCATTGAAGACTTCAAGACTCCTAGTTGCGTCTAAGTCATAGAGTTTGTTTAGGAGTTTCAAAAATGTAATTTTGTATTTCTCTTTGGATCTTTCACGCGAGAAGTTCATTGTTTTGGTGATGGCAATGAATTTCATTTTCTATTTTTGATGAGGTGAGCGTTGTGAGTATTTTGATGTAATTTTGAATTTTGTCACGAAATTGCCAAATGGGGAGATTGTTACGGATTTTATGTTGGCATATTTCGTGAAGTTAGTCTGGAGTCTTGAAGGTTTAAAAAAAAGAGACGAAGATTGAAGAATCGTAGACTCAAAACATAAATCCATAATGCTTGGTAAGTTCAAATATTATTGATGATTATTATAAATATTTAAAAGTGTTTGGAAGACTTAGGATGTTTTTAAATTGAATATCCGGACAAAATTGAGTTTTTCAAATCCTAGTCTATTTCTAAGTCTTTTCCCTGAAACCGAATGTGTTTCCAAATTGAGTTTTTTCAAATCCTAGTCTATCTCTAATTTGTTTCCAAAATTGATTTTTTTTTCAAATCCTAGTCTATCTCTATTTTGTTTCCAAAATTGAGTTTTTCAAATCCTAGTCTATTCCAAATTTGAGTTTTTCAATCCTAGTCTATTTCTATGTCTTCTAAACCTATAAATAAGATGTGGGGGTGTTTCTAAAATATGGCTAAGTATAGAATATCTTTTTAAAACCCTAGAAACTTGTTGGTTGCTCTCTTTCTTTCTCCAACAACAAGTTTCTATCGGATCAATTCTTGAAACCCTAATTTCTTGTGCTTCATAGAGAATTGATCCGGTTATTGCTTAGAAACATCTTCTACGGTTCTTTAATGATTATCTAAGCAATAAATTATCATCGATCAAATTGCTCTTGCTCCGGATAGAGTGCGCTCGTGGATTCGAGTGGGCGTCGTGGATTCGACGTGATCGGAGGCTTCGTGGATTCGAAGTGGAGGCGTTCGTGGATTCGGACGTAGGGCGTGGACAACCCGTTGGAGGCGCGAGATCCGGAGAAGATAGAAGAGAGGTTCGAGACCGTGGATTCGGTAAATCACCTTGTAATCTTTTATTCTTAGTGGATTGTTATTGCGTGTTGGTCCCGTGGGTTTTTTACTCCGAGTAGGAGTTTTCCCACGTAAATCTCGGTGTGCTTTTTATTTTCCGCGTTTACTTTTTATTACATCGAGATTTGTGGTTTTTGGCCGTTACACCTATTCACCCCCCCTTTAGGTGTTGTTTGATACAATCTAGATAGATTCTTGGTTTCCGCAAAACTAACAATCGATTCGACGAAATGGCCGTTCATTTTGATTAGTATAGTTGTTTGTTTGTTTTATTGCTTCTACTTGTTGTTAGAATCTAGTTGTGTATGCTCTGATCACGCCCCGTGCCACGCTTCTTTGGTCGAATTCGGGCACGCCGATAGACCGCCGAACGGACAGGGTTTCCCCTGTACCGTGGACAGAGTCTCCCCTGTACGTCCAAGGCGTCGCAATCAATACAATTCACGATATTCCAACCCGGAACAGAATTCAAGCATAGATAGATAGCATAAGGAAGTATTGAAAACATAAAACATCTAGCTATTACAAGCATTCACCACCTTACATTTTACATCATATTTTCTTTTACATTCAACTTCCAAGATACAATCTAAATATTGCAATTCATTACAACTTTGATACATCTTGTTCTTTTCATTTTCTATACCCCTAGGCTATGTCGACACGGGGTACTGCTATTTCTGGTCTCTGGGGTAGGGCGCTATTTATGGAGCTTCGCCCTTTCCGCGCGCCGTCGCGCTGCTCGCGTGTGAACCTGTATCCCCAAAAACAACACGGGGGTGAGAACTATTGTCCATAGTTCCCAGTGGATATGGCCACCCAAGGGAAAAGCTCGACCCACCAGGTCCAAGGAGGCACTCAACATGTTAGTCCAAAAACATAAAAATATATATATACATATATATGTATATATGTATATATGTATAAATGTATATATATGTATATATGTATATATGTATATATACATATATACATATATACATATATATACATTTATACATATATACATATATATATATATATATATATATATATATATATATATATATATATGTATATATATACATACATATATATATATATATACATATATATATATATATATGTATGTATATATATACATATATATATATATATATATATATAGAGTTGAACTAGAATACTATCGGTAGTAAACCAGCCGTTTTACTACCGATTTGTTTTCGATGATAGAGCTTCCAAATTGACAATCGGCTCCATTAAATATGTTCTAAACTATTTAAACTACCGAGAAATCAAATATCACGTACTTTCGATATTGTTCTTTTATCCATCAAGTGAACAAAAATGAATGGCCGAAAATAAATACTCTTTAAAAAATGATGATAGAAGTCTTGTAATCAAGATCAAGAGTATAGATCTTGTTTTAAATAGTTTAAAGAATTTTCTAACAAAACTTCAATTGATTTGGATATCTTTACACCGTTAAACGAGAAAACGCCTCTTATCGACCATTAAAATTACAATTTTTGAAACCCTTTGATCATTAGGCAAATGATGTTGAAAAGATTTGAAATTTGATTTCTAGACACTTCAAATAGTATAGATCATTTCCAACGGAGCCGATCGTCAATTTGGAAGCTCTATCATCGAAAACAAATCGGTAGTAAAACGGCTCGTTTACTACCGATAGTATTCTAGCAAAACTCTATATATATATATATATATATATATATATATATATATATATATATATATATATATATATATATATATATATAAAGTATTGCAATACATGTTATGCCTCACAATAAGCGATATGAAAATCATGCAATTCTATGCAACTATGCAACCAATCAGTAGATCTATTGATTCTACATTCAATTATGCTAATCTTGGCTCATGTCATTTAGCTCTAAGGTTTCTACTACCTTAGGTTCATAATTCGAGTCCACATGCTTATAAGGTCTCTATTACCTTAGCTCTTGCCATTTATCTCTAGCTTTTAAGGCTTCTACCACCTTAACTAAGCTAACCACCCGACTCGGCCTCGAGTCAATCATCCGCGGACTACTGCGCACTGGCTACGCCACAGCCTACCGCACTACCTAACTTAGCCCCATAGCGGCGAAATCATCGCACACGCTGAACAGGCTCAAGTCACCTGGCGGCATAATCCACAAATCGGCTTAACCATCTGGCGGCGAAATCGTCGCACACGCCAAACAATGGTTTAGCCCTGGGCGGCGAAATCGTCGCATACGCCCAACACCTCCTCTCGGTGTTCCATCAGTCCTGGGATTCTGGAATCTACTTCACATAGCTCAAGGGTTGGTTTCAAACCCTATAGTATCGACCTATCTAGGTCCAATATTCTTTCCATCCTAGGTCCAATTGACTCTAGGCTCAATGCCTTTATCACATAACCTAGGTTTACTTGACTCTAGGTTCAATTCCCAACCTATGTTTACTAACACTAGGTTCAATATCATTCATGTCCAACCTATGTTTATTAACACTAGGTTAAATGTCACTCGATCTATTTGACATCCTAATTGTCCAAATCGAGTATTCCATGTCTCTATTTTCCATTGTTGAGTCCTCTAATCCTTCTAGAGTTATCGACCTATGTTCAACTCATATGAATCAAGTATAATATACAACTTGCCAACTTGCATATTATCCAGCATTTTTATCTTATATCAATATGCATTTCATCTAGCATACATTACAACATGCACATCTCAATTAGCATTCTCTACAACATATTATTATACATTCCGACTAGCATGTTCTTATAATGTTAACATGCATATGCCATTTATCTTATGCCTTCAAACTAGCATCATTCACATTATGTCATCATGCATTCTTTGGTAGCTTACATAGCATTCACCTTATGCATTCATATATTTTACCACTAGCTACCATTATATGCATCAATAAGAAACCACATTTTTCTTCGACATGAAGGCGACCTAGTCGCTTCGGTGAGCATAACTGTAACATACCATTTCCTCATAAAACGTGCCGAGTTTCGTCGAAACGAGTGGAACGCGGAGTGGAACGAGTAGCACTGGGTTCTAAGTGCATTGGAACCTATGTGTAGTGAAAAAGGGACTCGAGAGAGCGAAATTGCAAATCTAGCTAAGTTCCAGATTTTGAGCTCTCGAGGACCGGTCCCGGAAGGAGAGACCGGTCCCCGTACGCGTGTTAGCCAAGCAGAGAGGAAAATAAGCTAAGTCCTGGGAATGGACCATACGGGAATCGGTCTTTGGATGGAAGACCGGTCTCCCAGGGTCCGATCCCTAAAGGAGAGACCGGTCCCTCAGTGCGCAGTCGGCCAAAAATATGAAGATTGGCTAAGTCCTTGAAATCAGGCCTACGGGAACCGGTCCTTGAGAGGAAGACCGATCCCCCACGGTCCGGTCCTTGAAGAAGAGACCGATCCCCGCCTGCGTAGCTAGCCCAGCAGCTGGAAAATTGGCTAAGTCCTGGGAGGTGTGCTCTCGGGGACCGGTCCCTGCGGGGAGAGATCGGTCCCCGCACACGAAAATTGCCTGGCAGGGCTGTTGTAATATTGGAGAGTTGAGGGGTTTAAGTGTAACGCTCCCAATAGTCCCACATCGGATGGGATATTAATTTTGATTAGTTTATATTGTTAGTTATGGGGTAGCCCCAAGGATCTATCTAGATTGTATCCAACACCTAGAGAGGGGTGAATAGGTGTAAAGGCCGAAAACCACAAATCTCAATGCAATAAAAATAAATGCGGAAAATAAAAAGCACACCGAGATTTACGTGGGAAAACTCCAACTCGGAGTAAAAAACCCACGGGACCAACACGCGATAACAATCCACTAAGAATAAAAGATTACAAGGTGATTTACCGAATCCACGGACTCAAACCTCTCTTTATCTTCTTCGGATCTCGCGCACGCCGCCGGGTTGTCCACGCCCCACGTTCGAATCCACGAACGCCTCCACTTCGAATCCACGAAGCCTCCGATCACGCCGAATCCACGACGCCACTCGAATCCACGAGCGCACTCCGTCCGGAGCAAGAACGATACGATCGGTGATGATTTATTGCTTAGATAATCATTAAAGAACCGTAGAAGATGTTTCTAAGCAAGAGCCGGATCAATTCTCCATGAAGAACGAGAAATTAGGGTTTCAAGAATTGATCCGATAGAAACTTGTTGTTGAAGAAAGAAAGAGAGCACCCAACAAGTTTCTAGGGTTTCATAATGGTCTAAACTCTAAGCATATGAATTAATGGAACCCCCATCACTTATTTATAGATTTAGAAGACTTAGAAATAGACTAGGATTGTGATAATCTAATTTTAGAAATAAATTAGAGATAGACTAGGATTTGAAAACCTGTTTAAAATCAATTAGAAAATATAGAGATAGACTAGGATTTGAAAACCTAAATTTTGTCTAAATATTCAATTTAAAAACATTCTAAGTCTTCCAAACACTTTTAAATATTTATAAATCATCATCAATAATATTTAAACTTACCGAGCATTGTGGATTCATATTTTGAATATGCGAGTCTTCGATCTTCGTCTCTTCTTCTTTAAACCTTCAAGACTCCGAACTAACTTCACGAAATATGCCAACATAAAATCCGTAACAATCTCCCCCTTTGGCAATTTCGTGACAAAACCCAAAATTACATCATAATACTCACAACGCTCAACTCACAAAAAAATAGAAAATGAAATTCATTGCCATCACCAAAACAATGAACTTCTCGCGTGAAAGATCCAAAGAGAAATACAAAATTACAATTTTGCAACTCTTAAACAAACTCTATGACTTAGACACAACTAGGAGTCTTGAAGTCTTGACTTCCTGCAAAACAAACTCCAACAAATATTCAAAAATATTTTTATATCTCTTCTCCTCTTTGTTCTTTTCTCAAAAATATTTTTATATTCAAAAATATTTTTATATTCTCTCCTTTCCCTCCTTAATCATCATGTCTCCCCTTCGTGTATGCATCAAATACCAAATATCTTCTCCTCTATACCTTGTTCTTCATTCTCCCCTTTTTGTCAAAAATTGCCGTAAAGAAATACAAATAGAGAGAAAAACAAACTAGCAAAAAGAAAGTAGTCATGTCATAGTTATTAATCTAGATACCAAAAATAAACAAACTAGACATAGTCCTAGGAGAGAAAAGATAAAATATAGATAATGAAGCTCAAAAAGGTAAAATCACTACGTGTCCTCATCATCAAAAATTTTGCCTTGTTTCCTCAAAAATCCTTCAAAATTAGATTAATTTCATAAAAATTAAAAGTTGTACTCCAAAAATTATTATGATGAAGATAAAATATTAAGTGATTTCAAAAGACATCAAAACATCAAAATTTGATATTAAAAATAATCTAATGTTTTAAAGTCATCAAGATGCAAATTGATGAAAAATAATTTTTAGAAATTTGACAAAATTGACACCAATTTGTCGCAATTCGTTCAAAATAGAGATTTAACTAATAAGGCACCGGGGGTGGCTCTTTGAGCATTCTTTTCAAACTATCACCTTATATCACCGAAAATTCTAAAATATTCATATATATTTTTTCAAACTTTTCGGTTTTTCATATAATTACCCATGTGGTAGCTTCACACACATACCGGACGACCGGGGTGGTAGCTCTTTCCTACATGTGGTGGTAGTTTTCACGCTCCTTTCGGATGTAACTCTTTC
Source organism: Aechmea fasciata (assembly GCA_025177825.1). NCBI lineage: Eukaryota > Viridiplantae > Streptophyta > Magnoliopsida > Poales > Bromeliaceae > Aechmea > Aechmea fasciata. The sequence continues at coordinate 780,365 of CM045937.1, read as the reverse complement.
CACATCTTTTATACTTAGGAGTTTCTCCCTTTTTTTTTTAACATAATTCAAACTCCCCTAAATTAGACAATCTCACAATTGAAAATAATTTTGACGAATTTTAGTCGATTAGCAAATATCCATCAATTATATTCAACATTCACTACCAAGATGAATTAATTACTAAAAGATTAAAGTTAATTTCAAAATTTTGATAAATGTATGCGAGAAGAAATCACATATTAAGTTATCGTCAAAATAATAAAAGGTGGAGTAAAATCGATAATTAATATGAATTTAATCTAATTTGAATTGACTTTAAATACCGTTAAGTCTCTTTCAAAAACCTTTAATTTTTCCAATATAATGATATTCAATCATCTCCTTTCTAAAAAAAATTTCAATCAAACTCCCAATCACCTTTCCAAAATGATTTAAAAACGAATGAATTCTAAGCACCAAAAATCGTCTAATCATCTAATGCAATGAATAAAAATATGCACCAAGCACCAATCAAAGCATTACATAAAAGAAAACAAACTAAGACGAAGAGTATGAAAAGATATCACCTTTCCGGATCCAAACTTGTCGGATCTTTGGTTGTCTTGGCTTGTCGACGTTAGGTACACTTTGTATCGACTTTTGATCCACCGTTGGTCGATTCGTTGCTTGAAGCTTCGGTTGATGTTGTCGTTGAGACTTAGACATCCGATTCCCTTGATGGTTCGGTTTTGAGATTCGGTTTGCACGAGGTACTCGACTAAATTGAATTTTCTTTTGATTCCGTGGGGGATGTCGAGTGTTAGTTAATACCAATTGTCGTTTCGAAGTTGCCGATTGAGACTTGAAATTTTTGTTCGGGCAACTCTTTTTGATGTGTCCTTTGATGCCACATCGATGACACACCTTGTCCTTCAAAGTTGTTGAGACTTTTGATGCGGTCTTTTGATCCTTCTCAACATACGTCCTTTCATATCCGAGACCCAACTTGTTCGATTGACCCAATCCGAGCATATGATCCAATTTCTTCGATCCGGAAGAAAATTGTTGTATGTCGGACTTAAGTTGACGAACTTGCTTGGTTAGCTCTTGATTGGATGTGTAGGTTTCCTTAAATTGTTGCTCCAAAAATCCAATCTTGTCTTGATGTGATTTGATCGTTGAATCCGCTTCTTCTAGCTTCTTTTGGAGGATCGAATTATCTTTCAATATTGCTTCCTTTTCCTCTTCTAAAGCTTTCGTCATTGTTTTCAAATTTTTGTTCTCCTCTACAATGTCGAGTAGACGCTTTCAAAGCCTTTTGTTATGCTTCGCCATCTTTTTAGATTCGACGAGGAGTTGATGATACGCTTCCGCTAAATCCTCGTCGTTTGATTCCTCATCGCCGGAATCCGAGTCCACGTCTTCTTCCTTTGATGTTTTCAACGCAATCCCTCTACTTTGAGAAAAAGACTTGGAAGAAGATTGGTTAGTAAGAAAAGTCATATCGTAAGTTTGCAACACACCTACTAACTCTTCGGCCATTAGATAGCAATATATCTAGATCCCGCTCTTATACCAATTGTTAGTTATGGGGTAGCCCCAAGGATCTATCTAGATTGTATCCAACACCTAGAGGGGGGTGAATAGGTGTAAAGGCCGAAAACCACAAATCTCGATGCAATAAAAATAAATGCGGAAAATAAAAAGCACACCGAGATTTACTTGGGAAAACTCCAACTCGGAGTAAAAAACCCACGGGACCAACACGCGATAACAATCCACTAAGAATAAAAGATTACAAGGTGATTTACCGAATCCACGGACTCAAACCTCTCTTTATCTTCTTCGGATCTCGCGCACGCCGCCGGGTTGTCCACACCCTTACGTCCGAATCCACGAACGCCTCCACTTCGAATCCACGAAGCCTCCGATCACGCCGAATCCACGACGCCACTCGAATCCACGAGCGCACTCCGTCCGGAGCAAGAACGATACGATCGGTGATGATTTATTGCTTAGATAATCATTAAAGAACCGTAGAAGATGTTTCTAAGCAATAGCCGGATCAATTCTCCATGAAGAACGAGAAATTAGGGTTTCAAGAATTGATCCGATAGAAACTTGTTGTTGAAGAAAGAAAGAGAGCACCCAACAAGTTTCTAGGGTTTCATAATGGTCTAAACTCTAAGCATATGAATTAATGGAACCCCCATCACTTATTTATAGATTTAGAAGACTTAGAAATAGACTAGGATTGTGATAATCTAATTTTAGAAATAAATTAGAGATAGACTAGGATTTGAAAACCTGTTTAAAATCAATTAGAAAACATAGAGATAGACTAGGATTTGAAAACCTAAATTTTGTCTAAATATTCAATTTAAAAACATTCTAAGTCTTCCAAACACTTTTAAATATTTATAAATCATCATCAATAATATTTGAACTTACCGAGCATTGTGGATTCATATTTTGAATATGCGAGTCTTCGATCTTCGTCTCTTCTTCTTTAAACCTTCAAGACTCCGAACTAACTTCACGAAATATGCCAACATAAAATCCGTAACATATATGAGACATGCACCCTAGTAATAATAACTGGGCTTAAGCATTTTAGGCTGGTGGTTGGGCTCAACGAGTTATTGTTGCTGGTGGGCTGGGTCGTTACATTTGGTATCAGAGCCGGTTCACCAGCTAGACATGTGTGGCGAGTCTCGGCTGAGCCAGGGTCTGGATGACAGGCTAGTGAGACGAGTATCACATCGCCTGGTGATCGTGGGTTGTGTGTGTGATTGGACTGACGAGGACGTCAGGGCCTTAACGGGGGGAGTCTGTGACACCCCAATAATCCCACATCAGATGGGAATGGGGCTATCATTGGGTTTATAAGAGACTTAGACACTAGTAATAATAACTGGGCTTAAGCATTTTGGGCCGGTGGTTTGGCCTAACGAGTTATTATTGCTGGCGGATCGAGTCGTTGCAATAAATGCAAATGTGTTATGAGATGGGTGTATATGTGAGGGGGCATTGGGTTAGGGCTCATTTATCTCTCCCAACCACCATCACCTTTCCCTTTCTCTCTCTAAAACCTCATCTCCCTCTCCTTCTCTCTCTCTAGGGCTTGATCAAGAGAGGCTTTTGGAGGAGCAAGCTTGGAGAAGAAGCTTGCTAAGGTCAAGAGCAAGCTAGAGCAAGGCTTTTGGAGGAAAGCTTGGACTCAAGAGGTGAGTTCTCATGGTTTCTAAGTTAGGGTTTGGGTTTTTCTTCTAGTATAAGTTCTAGGAGAAGAAATAGAGAACTTTTCCCTATAGAATACATGCTAGGGACCTAGTTTGGAGAAGATGACATTGTTATGGACCAGAAATTAGGGTTTTGCAATTTTGAGGTTCAAACTTGAGTTTGATCTCTTTTTACCCTAATTGGTAGGTATTTCGACGTGTTGGCGCGGTCAGTTCGTCGATCCAACGAACGGTTGCGGAGATATTGAAGAAACAAGGTGGTTTGGTACAGATTGCGGCAGCTTGCGGCGAAAAGGTCTAAAATTCATGAAATCGGATCTCCGGCATCCTAGCATCGTAGAAAGGTGGGGGGTGCTGTTCGAAAACACCGGATCTCTTTCTATGTCTATGTCATCCTTTTTGTGCATACTAGTGTAGTGACATTCATGCATATAGGGTAGAATATTGTATTGGTTGGTTGTGATGCAATTATATGCTTAGAAAACATATAAGTTGACAAAAACTAAGAGAATAGTGAATAAGACAAAGAACCCTATGTGTATGTGAATATATGAAAAGAAAAGAAAAGACTATGACAGTAGTAAACTATGGTGACATTGACATTAGTGACCAGATTGGCACCAAGAACATGAATGAATGAACAAGCTTTAGCTTATTGAGACAATAAGACAGGTTTGGCTACCTCCTCAAAATTGAGGATGGGATCATACTCACATGTATCGATTCCGGCTTGTGCGAGGTCGCTCCTCCTCAAGCGGTGTACTCTGGAGTGTAGACACCACGGAAAATTACCCCGGCGAAGGTCCCTCGTGCCTCCCCCGGTAGATGGGATATAAAGATTGTGAGTTGGGATGAACTTGTTGATCCCCGAGATGATTGGGTAAAGGCCAAGAAGAACAAGAACTTGCATGCATATTTATCATGTATTGGAATTATCTGTTTGTCGATTGACATTTATTTTGCAAGCATTGTATTAGTTGCATTAGATGGTTTGCACTTTTGTTCTTTTTGAATTACATATGCCTAAAATAGACCTAGTGGGCGAATCGGCGTGGTCGGCGACCGAACCCACTGGAAACTTCGTTGTAGTTCTCACATCACTATCCCTGCAGATCTGTGCATGAGCGGGGCGGCGAAGGATCGAGGCAAGGGGTTAGCGCCATAGATAGAGGCCTCGGAGTTATAGGCATGTCCTATAGTTTACTTTCAACTTTTGTATGTTGAACTAGTAAATGTAAAAATGATGTAAATTTTATATTTTGCAAAGGAAATGTGATGTATTGAATGGAAAAAGAATAGTACTTGTATTTGTTTTAAAGTTAATCAAATATGATGTGATGGTTGAATATTTAGTATAGTAGTTAAAACTTTCACTACTTTGTTGTTGCTTGCCCTCGTGCAAGCCTTGTACAATTATATATTCCGCCGCATTGAAATGTTTGATTGTACATGTTGGATTAGACCCTAGGGCAGACAGGGGAGGTGTTGTCCGTCCAGCGCCTGTTCACGTGGACCGGATCCAACCAAATAGGCGGGCTCGGGGCGTGACAACAACCCACCTCAATTCGCTTTTCGATTGCTTGTTGTCACTTGCAATCGGCCTCCCGTGGCACCCGTTGCCCGGTTCAGCCCGAACTCGCACTCGACCACCAAATGGCCACTAATCCATGATCCGGATAGCACCACCCACCTTATAAGGTTACAAGGATGCCCCGGTTCGATTCTTGGAATTTTTGGACACCTTTTCCGCGTGCGAAGGCTATCCATACCCAAAAATAGTGTTTCGTCAATATCTTTTTGTACACTTCTCGAATTGTCGAACCGAGTGCACCAACGCGTTCGTTATACCCCTAATTAGGTTTCTACAAGGTCCATTTACCTTGGAAACAACTCAGGCCAAAAACCTCAAATTTGGTGCCCTAACAATGCCATATGCTCAATACCTCGTTTTGATCTCTAAAACAAGCAAAAGAGAGCTTGTCCAACCTTTAGGAACTCATCTAGGACCATTTAAACCATTCTTAGGGTGTTTAGAATAAACCCTAAAAATCCACCATGAGAGCACTATGAAAAAACATAGATTTTCTTCATAGCCTAAGATGGTTTATATACTTGCAAGAAGATCAAAACCAAAGATCTAGGGCATAAAACCCTAACCTTATTCTTACAAGAAAACCTCACCTTAGCTCAAAGCTCTCCAATGTCCACCTTGTAGGAGAGACCTAAGCCTTCAAAAGCTCCAAATCTCCTCCAAAACTCACCTCTAATTAATCTCCTCCTTTCCACCTTTGGAGAGAGTTTCTAGAGAGAGAAAGGGAGAGAAATGAGAGGGAGAGAGGAGTTCTCTATTCCTGTGAACAAAAGAGAGGGTTGGGGTCATAATAGCAACTAGGCCCCCCAAAACTTCTATTTTGCAGCAGACCAATTTTTGCTGCCAGACCCAAAGTGTACCGGTACACTTTTAGTCTGTCGCCGGTAACACGATTACGCACAGCCAAACCCGAGAGCCATCTTCTTGGATAATACACTGCGTACCGGTACAAAATAATTCTATCACCGGTTAACAGCCTTTTTAGGACTTAGCCAAATTTTTGCTCGTTAGGCCTCCGATTCATCTCAAATCACACCGAGACCCCCAAAATATGTTTTCGAGCGTGTCTCAACCATCTTTTCACCAAGGCTTATGCCGGATTTAGTCCATGGTCCAACATAGCTTTTCGGGTTTCGTTTTCGCGCCCAACGCGCACCGAAACACCCGAATACTCCCGAACTTTAATCTCGCATATATTGTTTCAACTCCAATTCGCGCCGAGCAATGCTAAAACCTTTCCAACTCCCTTGAAACTCACTTTATCCCTTCCAACATCGTTGGAATGTTAAACTTTGTCCAACAATTCCTTTCGCAAACTTTAGTCAGTTCGACTAAAGTTCAATATTCTCTACCGAGTTTCGGTATATTACAACTATGCTCATGATGCATGCCTTTTCCATTTCATTACCCAATCATTCCGACTCACCCGAAGGATAAGTCCCGACTCACACCCGAATGTAATAACCGACATTTTAATCTTAATAAATAAACCCTTTTGTTGACGATGTTATTGTGTGTAATTTAATTACAAGAGCACTCGTCAAATTTCAGGTCAAAACGAGCTAAAACGAAAAAGTTACGCGACCCGGAAAAACGACTTAAGTGAATACTAACTCTAGTTTTCCGGATGAGCCGGGAATAGAGGATGGGTTCAGGTGTGTACAGAACTCCGATAATATGACTTCAATAGCTCGTTTCGAATGGCTCGACTATTCTGGAACCAATGGCACTGACGGAATTGGATTCTGATTCACGGATATCGAGAAAAAGGGTTTTGAATGATTTGACCTAAATAATTAAGTAAATGGATATTATGGAGAAAGAAGAGGGGAATTGATACTTCGCGAATCCGAGACCAAATCAAACGAAGTAAAAGGCTAGATTCGATGTTCTCGACGCGCTGAACGCGCTGGTGCGATCCGATCGTGAATCCGACGGACGGATCTCTGGGAATCGTGAAAAGAACGCAAAGGGATTAAAATCGCAAAACGGCAAAACACGAAAAGTAGTAATATTTTATGCACCGAATTGCGTGATTTTGAACGTGGAGAGTCTTATGCGCAAGATTCATCCACTAGCAGCGACTAGGGATTAATTAATGGCAAATGGTGGGCTAAAGTGCAATTGTGCATTAGTGTATAATAGTGGATTTTAGGGTTTCTTCCACCAAACCCTAACCCTAATAGCCCTTCACCTCCCCCACCACCAAACCGCCTCGTACCTCTCCTCCGCTCCTCTCGCGCGTCGCCATCCCCAGCCGGCGCACGCCGCCGTCGCCGGAAAAGCTTCCTCTTCATCTTCTTCCCTTTCCCTAGGCCGCACCACCACCAACTTGATCTAGAAAGCTTTGGAAGGCTTGTTGAAGCCGAATCTGGCATCCCTGGACTAGATCCAACTCGAGGCTCTCATCTCCGGCCATCCTCGCCGTCGCCGAGCGCTGCCGGAGCCGCGGGATGAAGCTGCGGCCAACTAGGTGCAGATCTGGCCGAGCTCGGGGAAGAGTGAAAACCGCGCACCTCCGTCGGGATTTGAGGCTTGCATCCTCCTTCCCCGGCCACGAGACGTCTCCGGCGCGCCTTCCCCGGCCTTCCCGTACATCGCAGGCCGCCGCGGAGCAACCCCACCGTCGCTCGGTTTTGGTACAGACCGAGAGTGGTGGCCCTCGGTTTCCAAGCATCTCCGCCGCCCGAGGTGGGGAGCACGGCGATCCCCTAGACCTCCAGCGCCGACCTGTGGCCGCCCCGACCGCCTCCGGCCGCCGCCGCGCGCCGGGAAGCCACCAAACCCGAGAGCAAGGTGGGTTTGGATCTCCTCCGCCGCGCCTCCGGCCACCCTCTGCCGCCGGCCACCGTGTGCCGTGGACCTCCCCGACCGGCCGCACCCTCCCCGGCGTCATCGCACGCCGCCGGCCGCCGCTTCACTTATCTGCGGCCGCACGGATCCGCGCGAGACCGAGGAGAGACCCTTCGGCTTCGTCATCCTCGCCGCCTCCGAGGGGAGCATCGACTTCCCTCGGCCTCCGGTGCCGGACCATCGCCGTCCCCGACGTCACCGGCCGCCGCCTCGCCGTCGGCGCCACCTAACCCGAGAGCAAGTGGGAAGGCGGATCTACTCCGCCGCGCCACCGGCCGCCTCCCGCCGCCGGCGAGAACCTTCCGGGACCTCTCCGACCCGGCGCCCCCGTCCCCGGCCGGACCGACCGCCGCCGTGCCACCGGCGGCCAACCCTAGCTCCCTCGGGTCAGGTGAGCAGTGTTTTCAATAACAACACGTTGGCTAGAGTTTAAGCACGATTCCCGAGGCTACTGTTGGTCTTTTTGACCAAGTGAGGTGAGCACGGTCATCGCCTTTTCTTGCTGAACGCGATGCTCACCTCCGCTTAGGCATTTGATGCCTCGATTAGCGGGAAAAGTGTACCTTTCGCGCTGTGCGCGCTGTTTACAGAACTTCGCGTCGCTCGTGCGAGTTCTACAGTGACCGAAAGTGCTCCGAAAGGCGAGCACGGTCTTCAGCGTGTCGAAGACTTATAGCGAGTACGATTTCAGAATTTACGGTGCACTGGTTTGCGTGCACGACCCATAATAGCCCTAAATCGCATGAAATAATGCGATTTTATGGAGCTTCAGGGACTTTTATGCAATTTAGGATTTCGTGGTCGTAGACAACGTAGGAATGTTGCGGGTAACCTCGCGATTGTCCAAGGTCCTAGATATTTACGAGAAAATCGAAGTGATTTTCGGAGCGTTTCGGCAAAATTCGCCGACGAAAACGTGTTTACGGTTCGGATTTCTTCCGACAACGCTTAGTGGTTATTTACGGTGTCGCTGAGCCTGGTTGGCTGGTTACCCGCGTCGTTTCGAAGGTTCGGAAACGACGGGTGAGCGACGGTTGGTTCCGGTGTCGAAAAAGACACTTTCGGGAACCCGTGTTTGTACGATTATCCGATGATAATTGTATTGTAGTGTTATCTTATGTTTGCTGCCAAAACATCCAAATAAGAGTGTTTTATGGCAGTGGGTGACTCGTGACACGAGTCGGTGCATTTCGGGACAGTTTGTGGGTTCCGACTGAGTCCCGGTGCGGTTTACGGGACTTCCGGCGAGTTACGGTAATTGGTTTCGGAAAAACCAATCTCCGTGGGATTAGTTTGCAGGATGTGGAGTTAGTGTTTATTAGTGATGGGTTGGACACTAACCCAGGGGACCTTTTCGTAGGTCCGGTTTCTTCGTTTCCACAGACAACAGATCTGATCTTCTACAGTCGTACAGGTGGGTATCCGGGTTTCTCGTCGGTACAGTGGTACATGCTTGGTGACACTTCTTCACCTTTACTTTACTCTACTTTACTCTTCTTACTTGCACCTTACTGTCGTTTCTATTCTCTACTCAATTATATGCATGCTTACTATACTTGATAGGAGTAGAGTGGTTTGAGTTTACAACTCTTCAGCGACCTACTTGGTCGATCCTTTACAGTTTTTCAGTGATCTATTCGGTCGGCTTGTTTACAGTTTCTCAGTGACCTGTTCGGTCAGTTTGCTTCAGTTACAGTGACCTGTTCGGTCGGTTTGTTTCAGTGCTTCTGTGACCTACGTGGTCGGCGAGTTTACCTGATGACCCAAAGGGGTCGATGTCCCTTAAGGGACGGGATTGTCAGCTAATTGCTGACGTTTGACTTTTGAGCATAACAGCATCGATCGCCCCGGACTCGAGCGCAGTTCACGAACACGGGCAGTCTGATCCACCGTGCCAAGGTGTTCTTTTCCGGAAAAGTGGTTGGATGTGCCAACCCGTGAGCCCATAGGCGACCTTGGGTAGAATGCAGGCTTAGAGACAGAGGGCATTGCCTGAGGTCTGCGGACCAATATTGGCGGTTATGGATTGGGTATTTTACTTTCTCAACTTTTCGATGCATACATACAGTAGCTGTTTGTTTATATTACATATATCTCTCTCCTGTTTACTTTGGCTACTGTATCTACTTACCAGTCTTTCCTTTGCTTTACTCCGTTACTAGTGGATACCCACTGGGAGGGGAGACATGTTTACATGTTCTCACCCCCCCGCCTTCTTTTTCAGGTGTTACAGCAGGTTCTAGTGGGACGACAGGTGAGGAGCGTACATAGCACGCGATATAGCTCCCGACCCGTGGTTTGATTTCCTTTCAGTTTAGCTTATTGAGTAAATAACTTAGACTCACTTTATGGTTCAGTTCTCTACTATTGTTTGTGATTATTAAAATATCATTTTGGAATGAGTTGTAAGAATGGTTTTGGGATTTTAAAATAAAAATGTTTTCTACCCCTCGTGGTAGTGTTTTCAAAAGAAAAGGTTTCCGTGTGGGAAACAGTTTGTAAAAGGTTTTCAAAAGGGATTTTATAACTTAGAGTTTCAAAACTAGTTCCCGGGTAGGGAACATTTCAACTGATAGATATGGATTTGTGATTATATACTAGTGAATGTAACCTGTGGTGAATTGTGTAATTTGTGTATGGATGTAAGTTAAATTCTTTACATGTACTGATGTACACTTTGTTGTGGTTGTATGATTGTAAAAGACTCAATGTACTTGTGCGATGCCGTGCAAATACAGGGGAGACTCTGTCCGTGTGTACAGTGGTCTCTCTGTATTTGAGGCAGGTCTGTCATGTCCTTGGGGGTCAAGGTTTATAAAAAAAAAAAAAAATTCCGCTGTTTTCATACTCTAGAATGACCCGGGGTGTGACACCGAACCTCGCAACGTGAGGAGCATCCACTACACTCACCCGAGACCGTCTGCGGGGTAGCTACGTTAACCCTTACCGTGAAGTACTCCGGAGACCACTGCTTGGGTGGAGCGACCACCGCTAAGCGAAACAGACGTATGTGGGCATGATCCAATCCTCCAACCCGAGGATACCCTACCAACTAGTGGTAACCAAATCCGAAAAAAACACCAATTTCAATCCTCATATCTTGAGTGATCACAATTCTCTAGCCAAATGCCACAATATCACAATATTTCTAGCTAATGCCACAATGTCACAATGTCTCTAACTAATGTTGCAATGTCTCTAGCTAATGCCACAATGTCACAATGTCTCTAACTAATGTTACAATGTCTCTAGCTAATGTCACAAGTCCACATTTTTATGTCAATGCCACTTTCGATGCCACAATGTTCTAAGTTCTATTTATCATGTCACTATAGAGTTTCTTGTTCACATCCAATCCTCATGCACATAACACTATATTCCATCTCATATTTCTGCAAATATCATGAGAACATGCAAGGAATGGAATAACCAACAACCTACTCTACAATGCATGAATGCTAAATATGAACATAAATGGCCAAAGGAGCAACATAGACATAAAAGAAAGGGGCAATTGCTTATATACCCCTAAAAAGTTCCCGATTTTTCGATTTACCCCTCTTATAAGGCTAATATTGAAAATACCCCTCCTACGTTCCAACCTATTTCTAATATACCCTCAAAGTTAAAATCTGTTAAGTAACTCTGTTATCTCTGTAAAATTACTAGTTTGCCCTTTTCAAATATACCCTTCTACCATCACTGTCTTTCTTATTTGCCCTTAAAGTCAGGGGCACAAAAAGTATTTCGACTTTTGGTCTTTTCCAATATACCCCTCTACCGTCACCAACCTTTCTTATTTGCCCTTAAGTTAAGGGCAAAATTGGTATTTTAATTTTTTTTAACTGTGGTAGATATTTAACTCACATTTAACCCAGATTAACTTAACAGAAGATAACTGCGGGGGTATTTTGCAATAACGGTGGAACGTATGAGGGGCATTTTAGAAAGAAAAAAAAAATAGGGGTAGATCAGATATTTTCAGACGCATGAGGGCATTATCTCTAAAAGAAAATCCGAATGTTCCGAATAGCACTCCCCACCTCTAAACAATGCCGAGGTGCGAGAATTCTAGCCTCGTGATTTTTAGACGTCGCTTCGGCTCAACTCGACACAAACGAAGCGAAAATGGTACTTTCTCCTAATAACTTGCCACACGCCTGTAGGAACTCCAACTTGAGTTGCCCAACTTGTCAATTTTACCTTGATTAAGTTTCCACAAGGTTAATTTGCATTTAACACAACCTATGGCAAAAACCCCATTTGAAACCCTAAAATTCACTATTGCAAGAATACCTCATATAAACCCATGATTCAAGCAAATAGCAACTTAGCATCATCTAGGATTCCATCTAGATCCATTCCTAGGGTAATTAAACCAAACCCTAAACATTCACCATTAGAGCTCAAGAAGCTTACCTCCAACAAGCTTCCTTCTCAAGCCAAGGAAGAAGATCGAAGAGGAAGAAGCTTCACCTCCAAGCCCCACTCTCCACCAACTCCTCTTGGTCCAACCCTAGTAGAGAGAGAGAGCACTTCTCTTTGGTTGGAAATGTGAGGGAGAGTGAGAGGGATGAGTGAAAACCCATCTCATATAACCCCAATCAAACACAATTGCACAAAACCTCTCACACAACCCACTTTGCACACTATCCGTACTAGGCAGTTTTCAGCTACAGGGTCCTGACCCTGCACAGGGTCCGGACCCCGAGAGCATCAAAATTGCGAAAAATTCTGGGACTTCACCCCAATGCTCTCCAAAGCCCCTCAACACCCTTAGAAGCCATTCCAACGCATTCGAGCCTTTCCGAAGCGTCCAAAATCTTCCTTGGTCAATTTCGACCGAAATTCAGTTTCACGCGTTGAGGATCGATCCAATACCTTACACAATCTGTGGTAGTAGAGTTGCAATGCCAGAAATACATGAGCCTAACAGGATTTGGGATTTGAGTCCAAATGGGATCAAATTTTTAGTGTTGTGCCATACTCGTTGCATCCTAAATAGTGTAGGATGTGACAAGTAGAAGTTGGTACTAGAGCACTAACTCCTGCTAGGACCGACTTGATTCCTTGATCATACAGGAAATGCATCGGTTAGAAGCAATGTACATAAAAGAGACACATACGTCGAGATTGTCGGATTTAGGATTGGTTGACCGAGTTATTCCCAAGCTTTTGTTGTCATTTTCTACCTCTAGGATTGAGTGCCAGGATACTTCGGGAATAGTATATAAACTTTATCGTGGCCATTACTAAAATATAAAAGACAAATCAAACATAGTCATTTTACATGTCTAGTAATCCTGAACAAAACTTAGTAATACAATGTTAATAGTAATTTAATTTACGAAAGTCAAATGTTAGGTTATGTTGAAATAATCACGTATGTTGTATAGCGCAAACCAAATGGGCTCTAAGAAATAAATTGCACGATCCTCTAGTCCCCCTTGCCGCCCGTAAAAGATGTAATGGGTTCCTTATCTCTCCCGTTGAGAAAGAGCGTGCCGGAACCTGTGTTCTCTTGCGTTCTCATGCAAAATGGGATCACGAAGTCCTATTTACTCCAATTTCCTAAAACATTATAAAAAGGAATGGAAAGAAAACATTTAAAAGAGATAATTGCTAACTATAAAAAATAAAAATAAGAAAAGGCAAACAGTTCCCACTAGTATTTTCATTTGTTTCATTGTTATTTGGATAACAAGTTCTGAAACCATGCAATCAAAATATACTAGTGAAGGACCTGCGCGTTGCGGTGGGACGATTCCATAAAAATAAATAAATAAAATAGAATAAAAATTTTAAAAATTAGTTATAAAAATCAATTTCAAAATTTAAATTGTGCAATAAGTACATCAAAAAATTTTAGTAGGCACAGTAGTCCCTCAATAGTTAGTGAAATAATTTTAGTAAGTATCGTAATTCCCTAATAGTTAGTGAATGAGAAAAGAAATCATTGTTTGTGATTCTCACAATTAATTTTCGTCAAATATAAAATTAATTTAAGCTGCATCAATATTTTATTTTATTTTTTAATGTACAATTTATATGTGAATGCTTAATATTATAAAATTAACATTTATATCTAGCTAATACCAGCACTCTAAATGTAACACCCCGAACTCCTAAAGTCTTGAGGTTACGAGGTATGTTGGCTTGGAGAGCCATTCGAATAGTCTCGGTGAAGTTTGGAAGCTTTCGAGTGCTTTCAAGGTGCGAAAATAGAACTCGAAAGGCTACTTTGGGCCGTGAG